>JAOWBO010000070.1:22853624-22923029 GCA_028564985.1 Crax fasciolata
CTCTGAGAGAGATGGGCTCCCCTCAGCAGCTGCCCCTTCACTGAGCCCAGGGCAGCCCCACACAGCCCCAGCCCTTCTGGGCAGGTGGGGGGCACAGGTGCAAACAATGTGCCTGTGCTGCCCAGGCAGCCCCCGCCCTGCACCAGGTGCTCGATCACAGGTTCAGGCCCCAACCTGGCATTTCTCCTACACAGCCCAGTCAGACACCACAGCTTCCAGAGCAGCACTGTCTCCATCTGTTGACAGGCTCATTTGTTGGGAACGCGTATTTCTTTGTTACCCTATTTCAATTAGGCATTGAAATTATTGAAAGCTATTAAGATTTTTTTCCTGTTTTCTTTAAGAAGGAGGATTGCACAAATTCCTTTGTTTTACTAGAACAGTGAGTGTGCAAGAGGTGAAGATGACCAAGAAAACTTAGTTTCATGGAAGGCCTCATCCATTGTTTGCTTTTTTCATTCACTCAGAGATGGAAGGCAACATATGTGCATATACACATAATATAATAGAAAAACATTTGAGACCTGCACCAAATTCAACCCCAATCTTAATCAGACAGAAGCTACTTTGCTAACATAGTCAGTATAGGGAAGTATACTAGAACAAAATTCCAAACCACCAACTAATAGTGCTTCTGGAATCAGCAATCTTTGGATAAAACGCATGGTGCATAAACAAATAGTCCCACTGTCAATTTAATTAAGATGCATGACAATGCTGTGGCTTAAAAAAAAAAAAAACAGAAAAACATGTTTTCTGTCAAAATGGTGAGAAGGGTGGAGTTCCTGCATCTCAGCTTTTTCAGCTATGTCCACTGACGTGTGAAAATGAAGGCATTCAGTGACTGGCATTCAGAGACACAGCAAAACCCTGGCAGATAGACCTCTGTGGTTTCCTCTACACAACATGTTAAAGCCTGAGGGATTGCAGAATAGAGGGGTGGGGTCACTCCTTCACTCTCCGGGGTCTTACTGCTGCTAAGATTTAAGACTGGTGGCATGGAGTCAGGCCAGCCTACAGCAAAGCAGTACAGATATTTTACCTAGCTGCCCCAAACTGATATCCTCTGTCCTACTTATTTTTTGTTAATGAAAATTAACTGCAAGATCTGCAGGTTTGGGTGTTTGCCATCTTGAAAATCAAGATTAAACATGTATCAGATTTGGGAAATAAAACCACTTGTATTTTGTTATTGAGTGACAGGAAGACTCTGGAGTAAACAGACTATGTCAATTCCTTGTAGTGATGTTTCACAGACTTCTGACATTACTTTGTTACAATAACAATTGCTGATTAAATCCACTCAACTAAAACATACTCTAGGAACCACTGACTTAATTTACTGAGAATTTAACATTTTAAATTTTTAAAGAATGAAAGCTACAAGAAAACCCACCCAAACAGTTGATCAAATGTGCTATATTTTTGAGACTAACTTCTGTAGATTTCTTATAAAGGAGCAATCTAATTCAACTTCGCCACTATGGAAAAGAACCGTATTCATATCAGTGTCAGAGGCATTTGTCATGTCAAAGTCCACACTACTAACTGTTTTTCTATGCAGTAATTTGTCAACACAGCCTCATCCTCCCTAAGAACATCTTTTTATTTGAAGCCTATTTTTTTTTGTTTTGTTTTTAAATCCTTTACACACTTGTGAAGATAGTGCAGTTCCCCACTAATGTGATATTTCCTTCTTCTTCCCATGTGTGAAAGACCTTAACATTCAGGATGCTAGACCACTACTGATCACATTGAATACCACTGCTTGGAGTCAGAGAGTGCTATAAAACCCTAAATGCATCCTCACTGTAACTACGTATTTCAGCACCAGCATCTAGATACAAAGCAGGAAAGATACGAAGGAGGAAAGAATGACACCTAATTATTTCCACTGTGGTTGGTAAAACCTTATGGCAAGTTTAGCCTAGCTTGATGTCGCTAACAGCACTTTTGGTGGAGCAACACAGCCTTGCAGTGTTGACTGACACCAGTAGATCTCCTGAATGTCAGCGGCCCTTTTCTGACATCTGAACAGTGCTGGAAGATGTTAGAACTTTGTTGCTAAGCTTTCCAGTGACAGGTGAATAAAAATGTAGTTTTGTCTCTGGCACACGTATATCCAGAGCAGCCCTGGTGAAGCAACAGGCACCTCTCCATGCAGTCGTCTGTTCCCAGAGCTCTGTCTTGAGAGCTGACTGTTCTTGAACCAAGGAGAAGCACAGGCTTCTCTGGCGTTGCATTTACAAACCACTTTGCACAGTAACAACTGATTTTCCAAAACTTGGGTTAATACACCAAGGAAAAAACTGTGGATCATTAAGCGTGACAGTGACAGCCACCTAAGGACTATCCCCATGTTGAATTACATGATTATCTGTTTTGATGTTAGAAAAAAACAGGAGGCTCTGAAAGCCTGTTTTTCAGCTGTTAGTCTTTGATATGCTTGAGTATGCAGTTAATCTATGTAGCAGTCAACCTAATGAATTAAAGATCACAGTATAATCAGACTGATTTCAAAGAATAAGAGAAAGGCTCCACAGCTTATTAATATGACATTGTAATGTATGTACCACGACAAAAAAATACTTTTAAATCCCACGGATTATGGTAATCATCAACAACAGAACCTCATTCAGTGTAGCACAGATAAAATCAAAGTCTTGCCTGGAAATCTTATTTTTTCTATTATATTTATAAGCCCATTTTAATTGCTTAAAGAGATGTAGGAAAACAGTGTTGCTACCTCGTCGCCTACTTCTTCCCAACATTTATGCATTAAGCAATGTGCACATCTAATGACTACTTCATTCACTCTGAGATCATGTAGAGCACAAATTTCACTGAGACTGATTAGTGTTTATAAAGAACGTCATTGGTAGAGCAAAGCATACGCAATTATTGTTTTTCTCTCTAAAATGCAACTACCTTTAATACCTATATGCTCAGTGGAGAGATGAAAATACTACCCAGGATACTGTGGTCATTCTGTGGCCCTGGCAGCCATTGCTAAGTTCTTATTACAGTTATGCTAATACAGGGATTTAGTTCTACAAATGTATTTTGTAGCTTGCCATGGATTTTTATCAAACTTCAAAAAATAATTTACTACAGAAAGTACCTGGTATTAAACAATCTTAAGTTGTCTTTGAACTATTGATTAGCTTCTCACTAGTTGAACTGAAAACTGTTCAATAGAGTACAACAAAATAATAACGGAGATAACATTGCTTGTAGTAGTCAAGGTGTGTATGCATTGCACACCTTTGTAAATGACCAGAGTAAGTCCTTAGTTATGCACAAACCTTATTTTTAGTTAGTCTGAACGTGTGCTACTCCCCTAGCGTACTACTGAAGCAGTGTGCTTACAGTCCATATATCACAGGCTCTGCCACATGGCAATGATGCTCTGGAGTACAGGCAAGCAGTTTGCTGGGGGGAATAGCATTGCTATGACAGTGTCCTAACACACTAAGTTTTTTTTTTTCTTTTTTTTGGAGGAATCCTTAAGATTACCTCCAATTGCCACAATGACTTCCAACATTCAACATTTGTCAACAGTGGGTCCAGGGCAAGGGGTAGGGGGAATAAAGCAAGGTAGTAACAAAATGTGAAAAAAAAAAAGGATACTGTAACTCCCACTGAAGGTAAACATGGGATGTTACTCAGTGAAGGCTGGGAATTAAAATTAATACTGATTCAGCAGAAATCTCTGCCTATAGAATACTAACAGAGGATACTAACAGAGACTTCCAAGAGTGAAAACATGAGCCAACAAGGTCAGACACTAGCCATTAAAGGAAGGTAATCAGTAGCACTGTGTACAATTGCTTGTACACGGTATAAATGAAAACAAGAAGATACACAATACATGTGAAACTGCCCACAACATATGAAGAAAATACAAAAGTAGTAACAAGAAAAACTACAGGATGGTTGCTTACAGTGCTTATGAGAAGGGGAACCAAGGAAGAATAGGAAAGAGTTGCTCCAGTACTGTTTTTTCAGATAAGGACACAGCGCCTGACGAATGCCAATACTTCAACACCCACCTCCTCTTCAGTGATGAATGATTATTTTTCTATTTGCTACTTCCTGCATTTTATATATAATTTATGATATATGATTTTGAACCAATCAAGTATCTTCACTATATAAATAGGCTAAGATTAGGACTTCAAAGAACATGTGCACGCATTGCATATCTACCATAAGGTGCATGATACAACAACATCAGATGCAACAGTGGGCATGAGGGAACTAGGATGATGGCAGGGGAAGAAGGCTGTGGAAGGCAGCCAACAGGGACTGAAGCAGGGTTGTAATTCTGGAATGCACGTTTAGGCAGTAAGAAGGAATCAGGAACCTAAGAGAAGTTTGCAGGTCGTTGAAATTATAAAGCATGATTTCTGCTGTTAAACTTCCTTCCTATATTTTTCCCTTGCTAATTCCAAGCAGTGAAGTAGTAGTAGTACACAAAAAATCTGTGTGAAAACTCGTATCAAGTGTTTTTTTTCCATTTCTTCATCTGAGACTTGAGTACAAAATATTGGGGAAGGAAAAGATAATCTTGGCTGCTAAGGCAAGGTTGGCGATACAGAGTGCAAGTTCTGAGCTCTGTCACATCAATTACAGTGCGCATTTCCTAGTGTTGGTTCATTTTGGGCTTTGTTTCATGAAAAGATTTCTGCAGTGTCAATCAAAAAGCAACTGAGAAATAGAGGGAGCTGTAGCTGATGTCCATTGCACATTCTGTCACCAGGTCACTTTATCACATCATTCTAGTCCACTTCTTCCTTTTTCTGGATGAAAGCACATCTATGCTTTTACTCTATCACAGGAGAATGCAGATTTCAAGAATATTAATAGAAGCTAGAAAAAGAATATAGTACAGAACAAGGATTGGGAAATTTGACACATTTCCCTGAGTGAAGGGAAATATTAAAGGAAAAGCACTTCTATCTCCTAAAGCCATGAACTTCAAAAGTGACCAGAGTTGCCACTGTGGCAAGCAACACAGCACTTCTCTCCCTATGGAGCCTAACTGTTGTAGAATTAGTCTGAAATCCACTTATTTTCACTCCTTTCTAATGAAATGCATATGCTGTTGCTTTTCCCAGGTCCTAACACATACTAGTAATATTTGAAACAGTCACATGAATACCTTCAACTATTTTAAAAATATATAGAAAAATACCTACATACACACACTACCTCTATATATCAGCCATCTCTACCGTTATAAATCAGCTAAAAAGTTCCTTTCATTTTTTAATGCCTAAAATATTAGTACCAACATAGCCTCCCAAGTAAGGTCTCTACCATTACATCCATTTCTCTCCTCCACTTGAAGAATTTTCTCTAAGATATACCCTGTTTGTATATAGAGACCCAAGCCTACATGATACATAGGAAAATATTTTATAGTTTGTATTACATTCTTAGAATAAACACGATGTCAAAATAATTCTGAATAAGTAATTAAATTTCTGCTGCTATTTCAAAATATTTCCCCACATTCCTACTGAAAGAAACTTTAGTGGGTCTTAAGAAGGAACCACTTCCTTCTTAATTTGTAATCGGTGCAAAAAAAGTTATTTCTTTCCTCCCTGTAAGTATGAGTAATTACATCAAAACAGGTTACAGTAACTGAATACGAAGAACTTCCACCGAAAGGACAAAAGCTTGTTCCACAATCTGTATTCCTCAGCCAGTTTTTTTTTTTTTAATCAACTTTTCAAAATTGTTAATAAATAATGAATTTAACAAGATTGTTATGGACAGGGCTGCTATTTCACAGTAATCAAACTGACTCCCTTACCATGACAGAACAGCTAATAAAGTGATTCTTAAAACACGTAAATATAAACTGAAGGCTTGTCCCAGGAAGGGTGCACAGGTAATGTAATAATACATTGTTCCCATCAGGCTTCATTACATTTCCTAGATTTATTCAATTCTGCTTGCGCCTAGCACAGCTCTCAGAATGTGCTGTTAGGGTACACCACTTAGCTTGCCACCAGAAGAAGTATAACCTTTTAATTTCAATTTAACTGTAAACTGGAAAAAAAGATATCTAAATCACCTTTACCTATTATTTCCATGTCTTCATTCTCTGTTACAGTTAAAGTTTGTGTCATCCATGTAATATAAATGTATAGCAATACTGAGGTTTTGGGAGTGACATAAAACTTCTTGGGGTGTAAGCTGTGATTTTTCTCTCAGATATAGAGGCAGAACAATTTAAGTTTTGGAAAACAAAATGAAGCTTGAAAAGAGCTAACCACTTCTCGTGAACATTTCAGTTTATATCTGGACTGCTTTCTTCTCTTTGTAAAGATTTTGACATGAGAAAACCAAAAGAAACCACAACACCGTGGGGAAAAAAGCAGTGTAGATGTTTTTCTTTCTAAGTAATAAAATCTGTTGAGAATTTTAGGAAAAAAACATCACAAGCCTTTTCGAAAACAAAACTTCACAACCAATGAGTCAATATACAACAACTCTGATGAGCAAAAATGAACATATGCAATGGCAAATCTCAAGACAGATCCATATTTTCACTGCACATTTCAGCTTCCCCTGTCCAGCATGAATTAAGTTATAGAATCTTTCAGTGACTGTATCTTCCTCCTTTTCTCCTGAAGTAGAAGATTTTGTTTACACTCAGAATGCATGAGAAAGGGAAATAATTACGCTGCACATAACTTTTAAAACTGAAGTCAAATGTCTCTCCTGTTACATTCACTCACATGTATGACTGTGGTCCCAGGGCAAAGATAGATGACAGACTTGGGGATCACCAAAGAGTTTTAATGGAAGTTATAAGTTCAGAGCTTTCATTTTTTTTTTTTTTACCAATGATATCCTGCAGCAATAATAAATCATTTTCAAACAGTGCACTGAATAAAAGTACAAATATCACCAGGATCAATAGCCTGGGGTTTTATCATTGTACTGTGTAATTACTAACTAATTTTGCTTTAATGATATCTAAAAATGAGTTTAATTACCTAAAGGGATCAGTTAAAAACCAAAACAAAATACTATTTTCTCCCTTCAAAAAATGAATCTTTAGCTGGAATTATTTGCTAACCAAATGAGACATCGAAAACTAGACTTGATCTAACGTGACCATTATCAAGACATCAACTGGAAAGTGAGTTTTCTAGGTACTAAACATTTGCTAGGAAGCATCTGTGCGTGCTTCTCATTTTTGTTTACCATCTTATTTGATGCTGAAGCATTTTTTTTTGCTAATGAAATTCTAGAGACAACATCCCTTCATTATTCTGTTAGTAACCGCCTTGTGCTGCACCCTCACAATTCAATCCTGACTTGTAAAAATATTCTTCTGTAGAGACAAAAGCAATTGAATTCTCATTCTCAGAGGAGTGAAGATTGACAGTTATCCTAATAATACTGATTTTTTTTGCATGTTAACAACTAAGTAGGGTTAACAACAACTAACCAACTCAACTGAGAACACAATATTTAAGAAAATCTTTTTGCAAAAGTCAGTAAAATAAAATACTTGGAAAATGAACACTGAAATTGGTCAAAGAAAGCTGAATTTACATTTTCCATAACATGATACAGCTTTTCATTGCTCTGATATCTAAAGCGAGTTTAACTTCATTGCGTTCAGTCTATTTTCATTACTTAGAATAATACGCGTGGTGAATTTGACTTGAGCAAATACTTATTTTCTAACTTCAGAAAACAGATTTCTATTAAATAAAATCTTCAATATAAAGTAATAAGCTAATGAAGAAAACCCTTCTCATGTAAACAGAAGTCAAATTCAGTACCATGCTAGCTTTGAAGGAAATAATTGTTGGTAACGTCAATATTCAATGTGAATCTAAAATAACCTTATCTAAATTACTTTTCCATAGCTAGACTTTAAGTACAAACATAAGAACCAAATACGCTACTCTATTTCTATCCATGAATGAAATGCCACAACCTCAATTTAAGAAAAAATGTTCTGTGAGAGTTTACCCCAAATCAAAATGCAATTCAAAATTACAGTAACAGAAACAAGCAGTAAAAATATAACAGCAGGTTAATGGAGCAAAGCTAAGATTAAACAAAATTAAGGGAGAAGATTATGGGGGCTAAATCATTATATTGTAGCTCCAGAAAGTGAAATTCACTTCTGCATAATTTAGAACACAGGGGCAGATGGAAGGAGTGAGGGATTAGAGATTTCTGGAAGGAGTGAGAGATTAGAGATTTCTGATACCTCCAGGCTTTCTTCTCCCACTATTCCACAATAGGCAGCTATTTCCCAAATGTTTTAACACTGAGAGAACTGAGCCCTTGGCAGGTGGGAAAGCACACTGTGCTGCTTCCCACAGTGCAGTGTTTCAGCATTAGCAAAGACAGTTCTCTGTGCGACATATGAGGACACATATGCTTTTATTTGTGATTTAAATACTTGTGAGAAGGTGAATAAAGTCACTTCATTTAAATAGCAGAGGATGTTGTGAGGTGAATTACTCTAGGCTGTCAGTTACTTTCTCTCACAATCACTTTTAAAAGCACATTGGTAGCCCATAACTCTCAGACACGTATTGATTTGCAGACAGTTGACTTTCCATCCTTATTCCATTTCCTACCTGTTTATCTCCGCAGCTGGAAATCAGTCTCATCTCATGTTGTTTACTTTTCTATTTACTCTAGTTCTCTTTAATATTTAAAACTGAACTCTTGATCCAGTAACTTGTTATTGTTTTGATGTGATTAGAACAAACTAGGTTGCTCCAAAATTAATGCCTCCTATTTATTTCCATTACAAATTCCAGCAGATACAAAGAACACAACAACGTTGTTTGGTAGGGCAAATTCTCAGCTACAAAACACTCTTTCGAAACACAGTCAGCACCATTAGCTATGCATTTTTGCCAGCCATAAACAGGAGCCTGCATGCCACACTCATCAAAATCTGCACCAGCAGAGGTGGCCACTGTCCCCTGTCGTCACTGCTGAAATGCACCACCACCCCTCAACTGTGCTCACATCACTGTTTGGTTTCCAGAAACATTCAGCAAGCATTGACAAATGTCAATGAGCACCATTTTTTCTGTATAGAAGAATTCAATGACACACCTTTGTTTCATATACGCTCCCATGTCAGAGGCCAATGGGTCAGAGTGCCCCTCTGCTGCTGCCTGTCACACGGCAGCAACATGGAATGGAACATTGGTGGGAAGGTTCAGCCTCTGCTGCCAAGCCACCAACATCCACCTCTGATGTCGTGGGCCAACATCATAAAATAGGAGGCATTACTTTTGGATAAGCTCCTGTAAAAACCTCCAGTGACGCAGAGCTGGTAGGAAGGAAGCTTTCAAGATATAATAGGTGATAGGTATGAAGCCACAAAGGTGTGTGACATAATAACATCGCTTGCAAGTGACAGCACAATTGCTTCATTCACGAAAACTGTTGTTAGAGGGACTGGCACTTTTTGTCTGTCACTTTATCAGTGACTACATAAGACAATGATGCAGGATGACTGCACAAGTTAGTTCTAAGGTAAGAGCTGAAGTTCCCTTACCTCCCATACTTAGAATCTCAGAGCCACATAAATTCAGTTGTTTTCATTATGAAAGAAAGCATACAGATTTCCTGTATCCCCTAAAGATCTTCCACCATTGCATGTAATTTCTTCTGTTTCCAAATAACATTTTCCCTTTTATACATCTGAGAAAGTGTTGATAGTCAATTAGCTAGTCTGACAGAAACTAAGAGTATTTCCATTAGCAGTTTAAGTACGGAACTAAAGACACTTTAACCTTTAGAATTTAAGACTTAAAATTTTATCCAGTCTATTTCAGATAGTTCTAAACAATATAGCCCCCACAGACCTCACAAATTAGAGCTACCATCATTTATTTAGACAAAGAAATTAAGAGATCATACCAAAAAAAACAGTTAACCTTCAAGAATTTTTGGAAAAAGGGTATTTCTACAACAATTAAAGTTTCTATGAGATCAAAACTATTTTAGCACAACACTTGATATTTCTGGAAGCAATCAGATATTAATTTAATTAAAAGGATTTAAAAATTCTTATTGAAAACTTCACATATTCCAAACGGTAATTGCAGTCGTCACTCATGTATATCCATGTACATTATCTGAATGGAAAGAAATAATCCATCATGTATAGCAATAAAACTCAAAAAAAAAAAAGTAGAGAAAAATCTTACAATGTAACTTCATCCCAAGAGAGCCCACAGCTTTGAATTTCTCATTTTACTTCACTTAGTTACTGAAAAAGATAAGCTAATACTTTCCAGAGATATCAATCTATTCACACAGGTCCCTCATGAAAAATATTCATTTACTTTATACCTCGTATCTGAAGAGATGATTGCTGAGGTTGAAAGCTATTGGTATATCACTGAAGTCTGCTAAGTGATCTGTATCAGAAGACTAGAAGTTGCTACATGCTATGTTTTATGAAGATCTTTTAATTCTTACTCTTGAAAGGTTCTATTTTTTGATCCCTCCTTAACAGTTACACATCAGTTCATACGGTTTGCATGAGCCCTCTATCCCTTACATCACCACTGTCAATGCTTTCATCCTAAGCTCTTAGCTGCAAGTATCCTGAGGGAGGGAAACCATCATCCCCTGAATTCTAAGAGTGAGTTATTCTTGTACTATTAGTACTGAGATAAAATCTGTAACTACTACTAGTTGGAGACTTAAGCAAGTGCAGATGCACAAGACTTCTTGATTACTGTTTGTAGCATATCCAGAAGCAATGAACCCTAGCTGTAACAGAAACCAAGCACCAAACATAACACCCCACAGTTTATTTTAAGGGAAATGCAAAGTCATTACCAGATTTTATTTTCAAGCACTACTTAGTCAAAGGCTGTCTTCTCTATGGAAGACCAGCCATAAATGCAAAAGCCAAGCTCCTATTCATTTCTAAACTTTTCTAAACTCTTAGTTATGCAGGAGAAAAAAACAACATACACATGCTGTTCATAGGTCCCAATGAATACCATTTTGATACAGTCTTCCTTAATTCTGCAACAGAATCATCTATGAGATGTAAAGTCTGTTGTTTATTTTTGAGGGAAGTATGCTAAAAGTAATTCACTGCAAACAATATGAATCAAGTCATGCATTCACAAACATGCCTGAGGAAGTAATTTAGAATGGCATAATAGCAATTCTATGAAGCACTGAGACAGCAAGTAAGAGAGCTGAGTTGAGGTAAAGGAACTACAGTTCTGCATTTTTTTTTTTTTGAACGGAAGGTAGCAATGGGTTCAATTGTTAATAATTGTCCTACTGTTCTTGTTAGAAAATTTAACTTCAGTATTTTTGTTTGCTTTTTAAAGGAAGTATCATAGCACAGTTATATGGAAAAGAAAATAAGAATATGGGTAGAATAGCCAATTAACAGGAGTACCTGTAACGGTGTTACTACAAGTATTTATATACTTATATATATATATATATACACACTGAATTTCTATAGTGATAGAAATTATAGAAATATAGTGATAGAAATTCAGCCAGTAAAGTCAGAGATAGCTTTAATTCACTCACAACTTGATGGCTACATAAATTTTGGCTATACTGAAATGGGAGATGAAAACCAAGCTGTATAATTTTTCGTTTGGATTTTGTGTGGGTGAGAGGGTTGTTTTATCCTCAGCATCAGGTCTTTATTTAAGAACTACAGAGAAATATTTTATGAATTAAACATTCATCACCTTCATCTACTTTTGAAACAAAAATAATTTTGTTGGGTACAAGTATTCCTGAAGAGTTCCTTCCAGGAATACCTTCAGACAGGTTCACTTATAAATTGTCTGAGTACTGCATTATATTACCTAGCTATATACTCTCCAAAGGTACATTTAATACTGTCTATATTTTATTACCATCTTTTGTCTTCCCATGGGTCTAGAACACTTGTAGAATAAGCTACCATAGGCACAATACTGCCAAGTTCTGTATTTTGCTTCTTAAAAATACCGGTCTCTGTACAGACTGCCAATAAACATGCCAACATAGTACTCTTCCCACAAATAAAAACAGAACCTTTTCAATGAAACAACAACAAAATCACTATTATGGAATGAACATTCTTGTTGATCTATAGTACACCTTTGGATGGTATAGTTCCTGTGGTTCATTCAACTAGGCAGATACCAAGACAGAAAGCTAGATGACAGAGCATGTATTCTTAAACTGTGGCAGACAATTTACCTCAATATCATAACCTTCATTGAAAAGAAAAAGGATCATTAAAAATGAAGATGTGATTTCCGCTCTCTTCACAAATCATATTTTATTGTTATTCATGATTTTTTTTTTTCCTACATGGGCATTTGAAAGGTATACATCATAAATTTTTATGATTACATTAAGTGGGTAATATTCCAAGAAGGTAATAACTTTATAAATTGTAGAGAAATGAATGGCAAATAGATTGGTGCTGCTGACTTTTAGATACACCCTCCAATAACATCAATCACATTAAAAGACTTTTATTCAAATGCTTATGTTCAGAAGTCTTCTTCAATACAGAATATTCATTGCTTAAAGCCAAGTCCTACGGATTGTTCTTTATTGTTGATGGTATCCTCTACCTTTTACCTGCAACATTGTTGGCCAGTTCATCTTAATATTGGAGAACTTAGAAGAATTCAGGGGAATTCAATTGCATAGACACAGAATTTTCTCATCATGATAAAGATGATATGTATAACATGTGGAAGCTTACTTGAAGAAATGGTTCTAGCATTTGACTATAAAGAACCTTTCTCACTGAAGTGAAAATCTGCTATTGGCTATGATGTGTGTAATTTCATTGTTTTGGGTTTTTCTGGATGAGTTACAAATCTGTACTGCAATGATAAATTGAACTTCTATGACATTTTGCACATAGCCACGTGTACCACAGGTAAAATTAACGTACAATGATATCATGATATGGAAGCAGTATCAACCACGACATTTGTTAATATTTCTTCTATTATAAGACCTTGTAACAACATTTAACTTACCGATAATGAGAAGAACTGAAAAATGGTGTCCTAGGTAATTTACTTAAACAATACAAGTGATAAAAAACAAACCAGGTCTGCTGTCTTCAGCCCATACCTCCACAAAAACTTACAACCAAAATGCCTGTGTGACTCACCACCATTCCCCTCTCTTGCCCCTTCCAGAGCTCAGCTGTCTAGTTTTGAGAGGATACAACTGAAAGCACAGAAAGTACACAGGCTAGAGCTAAACAGGCAAGAAAGGAAAGAGAAATTAGAGCTAAGTTAGCAGCAACTTAGGAATTCAACAGAAAACCACCAACATGCAAATATATAATTTAAAGAGAATGCAAAAATTTTGAAGACGGCAATTCAGCAACAAGAATGATCAGCCCATTCTAAGCAACAATACAAATCAACCCTTCCAGACCTTGCTGACAAAAGCTTGGCCAACAAAGATTTGTTTCATGTCACAGCAAACATAATATTTAGCCAGTAGCTAGCTCAGGGTCATCACATCAGACACATTTTCTTTATAACTTACGTAGCAAAAATTGTCCAGAGTGACCTGGACAGTGAAAGCTGCACCCAAGACGGCTGTCAGAGTCAGGACCAAGACTGGCCATTACTATCAGCCAAAACTCACATTCCTGTTGACCTCAGGTTTTTCATCATTTTCTACACTAAGCAAATCACCAAGATCAAAGAGAAATTACCACCACTAAGTAACTTACAGGATAACTGAAATTGTGCAAGATCTGGTGCTGGAATTCAAAGTGATACTCAAGTTATTTTATTGCTTTTCTTTTGATCTTTCTTGCTAAGATCTTGTCTTCCTCTAACTAGGATATGTTGAAGGAGTATAAAGATTGCTGTGATGCCATCTCAGATGCCCTGTGCAAAAAGAAATACTGTCTGTGATGAAAGATAGGATACAAGCAAACTGGTTCTCCCTGTCATTCAGGCAACATTTCAAATTTCAGTTTTACGTAAAATCATCCCCATCAGTGGGTATTATTCCCATCAGTGGAACAACTGGTGTTGTTCCAACACGCAACTGACATATAATTGTGCTGTTCTGATAGAAAACTATTCACTGAAGAGACAAGAATATGAAACAAGAAGCTTGCAACATTTTTACTCATTAGCGATTCACAAGAGAGGCTTTCCAAAAAGGTAAAGAAAAGAAAGGACACTTTCTGCTACAACTAATCAGGAGATACACAGGAATTAAAGTAGCCTCAAATAATCTAATTAAAAAGTGGATTTTACTTTGGGAATTTGACAGAAGTCAGTGAGCTAGAGGATTAAAGGAGAATTCTGTTGGTGGACACCGGGATGCTCCAGGCAGGCAGAGAAAAAGCATTTGTAGTCATGTAATGACTACAGTTAGTCTTTCTACACAGGGCATTCCTTTCATTTTATCAAACACTGAAGTAAATTTGTGAAGATCTGGTTCTTGCTCTGCCCTGGCCTCTGGTCATTGGGGGGGGGAAAAAAAAATCATCTCCATGCCTAAGCCTCAGCCTTCCTGCTGATTAGCTAGGGAGGAAGATGATGCTTACTGTTTCTATGAGAACAATCAGTTGCTTACTTACCAGAACTATATAAATAAAAAAAAAAAGTATTACAACTTTCATAATCCAATTTGTCCTTGTATGCAATCTGCAGCTATATGTTAGACTACATTAAGTGGAAATTCCAAGTACTTCTTTTGTTCATTTCTTTATGTCAATTACAGGAGAATTACCAGTGTAAGAACTATGTTTTCAGTTTGAATATGCTGGAATCTCTCACACATACAAATATAAACCTTGAAATCTGAACTCCATTGAGGTCAGCTGTGTGATTTCAGCTCCTATACCCAGACCTTGTATACTTGTGTAAAAGATGTAAGAGTACAGTTTGAATTGTAAGTATTTCCATGTCTAGCAAATTTTTCTACACAGGATATAAGCTTAAAATGGGCCCCTCCACCTTCATAATTAAAAAGAATTAAACTGCAGTTAAAAAAAGTACCTTAGGGTATAAACTGTCAACAATTTCAAATTACTAATTCATTTTTATTCATAATATCCTCAACTCATGTTAATTTTTGTTGTCAAAGCTGAGTTTCACAGAATTTTACAGTTATTGTATTTTACTGGCTGGGTGCCTCTACTGAGCTGATCTCATGCATGGTAAAAGAGGAACAGGACAGAAGATCTGAAAGAAAGTTAAGAAATGTGGATGCTTTTATAAAACATCTCAATCTAATTTTTTTTTACGTCTGTTTTCCTGCAAGACATAGTAAACAACAAATAGGATTGGTCTGTGAAGAACGTTTAATTGAAGCCTTAAGAGATCTGGCAGCTTATTTGGATAGAGCATTACTGGGAATTGTGGAAACTGTCACTCAAAAAGTGTCTCTTTCTTTACCCAGTTTGTAGCGTTATAAAGTATATACCACCAGAAATACTATTCTACCAGCAGTAGCTGGAATTGTGTTCAGGAAGCTAAAAAATATTAAAATAAGAAATGGATATGTCCATATGTACTACATCACATAGGTAAGGGTTAAGAAATCCTCCAATGTATTTTCCATGTAAATACTCCTGTTGCACCTTCGGATTTTTCATTTTCTATATGGATCTTTGTCTTTCCAGATAAGGATATCATAGAATCATAAAGGCTGGAAAAGACTAAGACCATCTAGTCCAGCCGTCATCCCAACACCACCATGCCCACTAAACCACGCCCCTCAGTGCCACATTTACCCTTTTCTTAAAATCTCCAGGGACAGTAACTTCACCACTTCCCTGGGCAGCCTGTTCCAATGCATTATCACTCTTTCTGAGAAGAAACTTTTCCTAACATCCAACCTGAACCTTCCCTGGTGCAACTTAAGGTCATTACTTCTCATCACTAGTTACCTGCGAGAAGAGGCCAAACCCCACCTCGCTACAACCTCTTTTTGGGTAATCGTTGAGAGTGATGAGGTCTCCTCTGAGCCTCCCCTTCTCCAGACTAAACAATCCCAGCTCTCTCAGCCTCTCCTCATAAGATTTGTGATCCAAATCCCTCACAGCTTTGTTGCCCTTCTCTGGACACACTCCAGGGCCTCGATGTCTTTCTTGTAGGTGGGACCCAAAGCAGAACACAGTACTCAAGGTGTGGCCTCACCAGTGCTGAGTACAAAGGAGCAATCACCTCCCTACTCCTGCTGACTACGCTATTTCTGATCAACATAGTCGTACAAATGTAAAATTATAAAGAGCTGGTCTTAACACAGGGTTTCATTATCTAGCGCAACTACAGTATCTGTATCTGCTGGCATTTATATTTGAAGTTTCATCCTCATATGGAGTTCAACTGAATTAACTAACAAATCCCTTCTTCTAAAGAAAGCAGATATTTAAAAGGTCAGTTCTACCCTTGGGAACGGAGAAATGCCTTAATAGTAAGGTGTAATTTTATGCTTCTTTACCAAGAAAATATCAACTAAACACATCTATGTTTACTTTTAAATGATTATGAATATGAAAAGCTGGAGGACATGCACAAACACAGAAGATTTAATTAGATATAGCCTTAAGAAACAACATTAAGTGCCCTGTAGTTGCATCGTTATTTTTTTCATTAGATAAAGAACATTTCTCCTGCCACTGAGCACTCGACCAGAAACACTTGTTATTTCCTGTTTAACTCAGGAAAGTTACTTCCAAGCACTGTTGTCTGCAATCTCTCCCACCTCTCCAAACACACACTTTGGTAACTTTTATAAATAAAATCAACTCAAAAAAAATGATATGAACAGGTAGCAGAACCATGGATTTACTCTCCATTCAGCATAGACTTCATTCAATTTTTAACGTGTCAGATATTTTTCAGCCTATTCACTGTATAGAGAATTGCAGATAGTATGTCAGATGAACTGCCTGAAAACCAGATTTCCTCTCCATTACGAAATGCTTTTTTTTTTGCTCAGATTTCATTGTTTCAACCAGATGTTTCAGAATCTTCATACCCAGGATATTTCAAGTGAAACAAGTAGGGTTTACAAATATATATATATATCTTTTGTAAGAACTTCCAGCCTACTTTTTTGTAAGTCTTGATTTATTAGTAACACACAGCTTTCAGTCTTGAGAGCACTTAAGTTGTAGAATTTTATATTAATTTAAATATAATGACCTTCACCTTACTGCATTATTCAGCTCCGCAATCTCCTAGCATTTATAAGCATCAAGTATAGTTTTACTCAGCACACTCCCAGCAATTAATATATCTGGATAAAAATTAATAGATCTACATAACAAAACTAGCAACTGTGTTTCTAACAAAAAATATCTGGGAAAACTAACAGCATTACAAAGGTAAATTGATCCTTTACATAGTCCCTAGTGATAAGCTTTGCAATGCTCTGGCATTATTTTTTGAACTGTCATGAACTGTTCGTACACCTTTAAAAACTACAAGTTACTCTGTAATTCTAAATTATCTCAAATTCCTTAAATTTCAGTAGTCAAGTCTCATCAAATCATTCTCCTTGTGGTTTTTAATATTAATGTCACAGAAGAAAACGGTCTATTTCAGCTGTTTAAAGCATTGTCAGAATTCACCATTCAGCAGCTGTTGGGTCAATTTGCATCACACCAGGGTTCTCTGCTCCTCAGCACTCCGTGCAATCCAAGGTAGATTTGTTCTTCAGAAGAACAATAGGAGCTCTGAGTCTGCCACAGAGCCTGGGGCAGGGAGAGTAAATACAATGACCAATTTGGAAACGTTATTTCTTGACTGTTTTCCCCGTTATAGATTCATAAAAGGCCAATTTCTGAGAAACAAGTTAGCTTATTTCATTATTTTAAAAGATCCAAATAATATTTTTAATAATATATTCAATTAACAATACCAATAAGAATTGTTTGAAGTGACATCTAATAGATATTGTTGGTTTCATTAAAGAGTAATTTTTGACACTAAAAATTTGATGTTGTATGAAAAATATGCACACATACAGAAATTTACTTAAATAACACATTAAGAATAAAACAACAAGAAAATGTCTTTTAAAGATCTTCTGTGTTTCAAAGCATTATATATTTTGGCTTTTGATGGGCTGAATCCTGGGCTGCTGTAGCTTTCAGAACAAGCAAATCTGATGAAGGTACAAGAAGCACTGATAGGGAAGAGAGAAAACTGGGAGAATTTTTGTGAAAAGACCAGAACTAATCTGCTCCTATGACAGCACCAGTTATCCACTTCCCTTTCCAATTCCTTTTCCTGAAGTTACACAAGTTTATTGGGAAAGATCTTACACTAGGTTGCGGGGGAAGGGAATAGGATGATATCGGAACCATTCTATCAAGGGACAAAGGAAAATATTTCCACTACAAAAATGAAAGTAAAGGAAATTCTGCCAGTAACTCCACCATAAAATTTAGCATTTTTTTGCATTACAAATGAATTCCGCATCTACCTACATTAGATAGGACCCCTTGTCATCAGCTGGTCAGAGGATTTGCACGATTAATATTCTATTCACATCAATGAATGCAAGCGCTCATCATAAGATCAAAGCTCTCTATTTCCCAACAATTTATCAGCAAAGCACAAAAAAGATAAATCACTAAAGAACTTGTCAGGTTGCTATTTGGATTTTTTTTTGTTACCCACTTTCAAGGTAAAGCCTGTAGATTATGTTTTAAAACTATCACAGTAAGCAATAGGAAAAGTAGCAGGGGTTTAATGATTATTAAACATCTAACAACTCATCAATTCTGCCAGACTTACATCCCTGATCTGTCCTGTTATCCACATTCACATTGCTGACATTTTTCATCCACCCATTTAGCTGCTCTTTCTTACTCTAAAGCATAATAATTTTGATGATATTTACAGTTTTTAGCTTCAGCTATTTCCATTGAAGTTTAAATTATGATGGCAGTACAGAGGATAGTCTTTTTATAGTAGTCTTTCAACATCTTGGCACACAAATTTTCACTCATCTTATTGTAATCAGTAATTATTTAGTCCTGCCTATGTCTCATGGGAAGAACTAAAAAAGCAAACTAAAAAAAGTCTAGAACCATATAACAGAAGAAATGCTCTTCACTAAATAAAATGCAATGCATTTTCTAGTTTCAACATGTCATTAAGAGATCATGAAGTAAATAAATCTTTTGTATAGGAACACAGACAACATGTAATTTTAGAATTTAATCATTTTGGTAGGTCTGAAGATCATTGGCTTAAGATTCTTAAGGAGTCTGCTTGTGAGAAGGAAAAGGAAACAACCAACAAAATTCTAAAAGTATTTTTTGGAAGTTCTTTGTACTATATACCTAGAGAATTAATAGCATTATTTTCTCTCTGAACCACCCCTTTACATCTGTCCTCTCCCCTGTTCCCCACTTCCCTCCAAACTCCAGTGCTTGTGCAACTTTGGGGCTTTCAAGGACTAACACCTTACCTGAACAAGGAAGTTTTACTATCCTGTATTCCTCCCTTTTAAATCTGCTTATTTTAACAGGATCAAACAGATTTCAGTCTGTATTTTGGCTCACATATTTAAAGATAGAGATATCTTGTTGAATTTTCCAGAGAGGAAATATTATTTTTCTTTCCATACATTACAGCAACATTGCTTAAGTGCATATCTCTATGTCTCACTGAAGAAATAAGAATATTTTACTTCAGTGTACATTTTCCCTCAGAAAGGTATCACAAGTCTGTCTTCTTTTTACAGAACACTGATGATTTACTCCCTTTAGGAATCCATTCCTACTGACTACAGGACCACGTGCAGTGCAATCAGTACCTGAATGACATTTCTCTTTTCAAGATGCCTTAAAAAAAAAAAAAGCCAAACCTAAAATAAATAAAATAAAATAAACCAAAAACCAACCTATTTAACATTGGTAGGACTTTCAGAAGCAATATTTTTGAACATAACAAGTTATATCCTTAAATTTCTTATGAGTCTGTACAGAGTAGCATCTTTGCAACCACAGAAGGGGATTTGTGCCCACTCACAAGCACTTCAGGAAAGAACTTTTCACTGACTAACAGCATTTCTTCCAAGTAACAGTCCCTTGTTTGTGATCAACCCACATACGGCTGTCTTTATTCCTTCTTACCAGAGCTTTTGCAGCAAGGCAAGCGAAGCAGGATTTGATTTGAAAAATCTTACTGCAGAAGGATATCGATTTCATCTGTTCAGTTCTAAAAGAGGTTTGATGGATGAACTTACATTCTGCAGCACAAGAGCCTACAGAACAATTTTAGGACCGCATTTTCATTGAGATAAACACTTATCTAATTGTACAACAATGAGCTGCTGGTACACACAAAACACTGGCTACGATATTTAATAGCATCCATCAGCCTTTCCCTGTAGTCCCATTATCTATAACTATAAACTACTTTTTATTTTATCTATCAATGGTAATCTCTTTGGAGAGTAACTGCATGACGTGTTTGACCAAATAGTTAATGAAGAAAACACCTGGGTTTATAGCAGTGAAGAGAATGCTACAGGGAAAAAAAAAAGAATACATTATCAGTGTCCTTGCCCATGGCAGGGGGGTTGGAATAAGATGATCTCTAAGGTCCCTTCCAACCTGAACCATTCTATGATTCTGTGATTATAACAATAATCTGCAACCTGAAGATGGGCCACTGTGAGTAGAGAAGGACACTGAAACAAAATATTTTTTATATTATTGATATTCTATATCTATATGACATACTTAACTTTTCAAAAATAATTACTTAACATTTTAGCAATAACATCTAACCAAAATTCAATATGTGGAAGGTATTTTCTTAAACAGGAACCGTCATTTTATGCAGAAGTAGTTCCTACATTTTGTTCTTGCTTGTCAAAAATCCTCCCGTTCCAACCAATTTCATCATACTTAAAAGTTTTATTCCCTCATCCCCCTTAAACTTGTTTTCCCAGGTTTTCACTTCTGACAAATTAGGCAATTACACCAAACAAAAAATTTATTTACATCAAAACCCCTGTAAATACTCAAACACTGACAATAGAAAAGATGGTGGGCAGCTTTTCACACCTACAGCATCTAAGCACATTTTTTTCTTAATTACGTGGAAAAGATACGAAAGTAACATGAAGTGTTTATGATATTGTTTTTGTGTAAAGACAGTAGTAGGTTGCAGGTAGCACAGCAAGATTTTGAGACTAGGTCCAAGTAGTAATTAAAGATGTACAAAATATAAAACACTAGGTTACCTAAAGCACTTGGGAAAGGAGATTGGCTACGTGGAGAAAAAAAAAGTCACTGTTCAAAATATCCTTCAAGCTTTGCTTGGGTTGCTTTTTATTCTACCCTGGTGTAGGTCAATTGAGCCAGTATCTCTCCTTAACTACCCATACATCACTCTAATTTCTGAGAGTCTCTCAAGCACTGCAAGTACTGCTACGCTTCAGTACTCTGATACTTGAAACACTAAGGCGAATTTCATGGAAGTCAGCTGAGCCAGGGGTTTACAGCTCACTTCTCTAGCACAGGCAGTGTCCTCTTGAACTGCAGGACCAAGTCAGCCAACTCCACGAACATGGTCAGCAGGTCAGAAATTAAACTATTATACCCAACTCTGTTCTGTATTCTGCTTGTATTATGGATACCTTCTTGCTTTCAGGAGCTAACCTGTAGCTTTTCTCCCTCACACGCAGGACTAAAGGGATTGTGTTTTGTGTAGTTGGAAAACCTGATCTCTTTAGTAACCTTCCAGTAAACCTTCCTGTAAGATGATTTGCAGTTCATATGCAATATCACATAAAATCTCAAAATTTATCTGTTTTAGTACAGTTTACAACAGTGTTGCATGAAATGTTACTTCATGCGTATTTATCTTAAGAAAAAAGTTAAAGTTAATAAAACTCATATACCTACCTGGCATCAACAGTTCCAATGACAAAGTAGTTCTAGGTTCTCACATTTGCCAATTTAATATCTTTTTAACCTCTTAGATGTCATACAAGCTATATCGCATCTAGCTTGTCAGTTTCATGTTATGCACATTGGTACTTACTTTCTAACTGTGAATTAATTTGCTTTACTTCTAGTTCTTATTCTATTTCTCCCTCAACTTTTATGCAGACCTTATTAGTCTTAAAGCTAGTTAACATGACAGTACAGGGTATTTCTTCTACTCTCTGTGTGTATTCTCCATTCCTTTTATACTACAAGGGCTGCTCCGAAAGCAATTTCCCCTATTTCATGATGTTGGCCCACAATGTTAGAGGCGGATGTCAGTGGGATGGCAGCAGAGACTGAACCTTCCCACCCATGTCCCATTCCATGTTGTTGCTGTGTGACAGATGGCAGCAGAGGGGCACTCTGACCCAATGGCGTCTGACATGGGAGTGCAGATGGAGCAGAGGTGTGCAATTGAATTCCTCCATGCAGAAAGAGTCACACAAATTTACCTTTTCTCTACAAAATATACTATCAATAAAATGAATTTATATATGAGGAGGGAAAAGAAGTATGCTGGTGTGGAATAATATGTTGAAGACTGTAATGGAAGGAGAAGTATCAGGTGAATACAGGAAAGTGAAATTTAATGAAGTTGAGGAAAATTAAGAGAATTTCTGTGAGAGTCAAACATTTAGAAAACACAGGAGCACGTCACACCTGTCAACCTTCTCTTTCTGCATCTATTTCACCTCTTGTCAAATTTGCCTCAATTTAAGCTAATTAAACAGTTTTCTAGAACCTCTGTCAAGCTTTAAATTCAAAGACAACTTTAGGTTAATTATCCTTTGAAAACGATGTGTTTAGGAAATTTTGACTGGGAAGTAATATTTTCATGAAACATTTTTATTAATAAGAGAGCTTAGACTTATAGATTGTAGGTAACCACCTGTTATAACAGGAAAACATAGGACAGTGTCTACAAACAGTTCCAAATGTCTGTAAAATTTCTCTATGATTTGAAAATGGAAAGGCATTAAGTACTTTCTAAGGTCTTATAGAATAACATAATCCTTTTTTCTATGGAAGACCTTAAGTCATAAAGAGGAAGAAGAATTGTTTCATGATTGCTTATGTCTGAAGATTATCCATGTGATGATTTATGCTTTTCTGGCACTTGATTGGTGGTGCCACCACTATCACTGGCTTCAATGGTGCTAAGTAACACTGTATGATGTTAAATTGCCTTAGGAGGGATTTCTTGCAACTCTAACAAAATAATTTAGACCATGAGCCTAAATAAAGTAATGAAACATAAATAACTGTATTTTTGCTAGAAGTTAATATTGCTGCACTTTCTTCTTAGTTTGGATGATTTACAGTTCATGAAAACTCTGGGTCTGACTCTTTTTCTTCACCTGAACATCAGTACATGGGATTCTTTTTTCCACATGTTCTCAGTTGGTGTTCAATATATTAAAAAATAAACAAAAAAAAACACTCTGAACATGTTTCCAGTAACCTGCATTTAGTCCTTTAGTAACCAAAGGTCGGATTGCTACCAACTAGAAGTTTGCATAGGGGAGCATTCTATTGATCTGGGGATTGGGACTGCAGAGTCAGTTAAGTTCCACAGGGTCAGCGTTCCACAGTCACAACATAGTATTACTTTTTCACTGTGCTACAACATAATCTATGATCACATTATTAATTTCAAACAGAAGTCAAGAGAGGCATGTACCAGGGACTAAATATTTGCTTATTTCTGTGTTTGTTCGAATATGTGCCGCTAGTACTGGAACCCATGTTTATGCTGTTTGTATGGAAAAATATTTTTTCACTTCAATTGTTACAGGGAAAGCTTCAAAAACTAAAGGCTGGACTGTTTTCATGGAACCTTTCAGGATATATTTTGAAAATATAAAAAAATCAGTATGTATACAGCGAGTTAAGCACTGTAAAAATTACGAAACTTGCACAACTGCGGGAACTTAAAAATACAGCCTCAGATTACATGTTCAACTTCATTCTGAAATTGCAAAGTAATTAATTTCCAGTTATATATTCTTATGAAAAATGAGTACAAATAGAAAGCAGTAGAATGTATCATGCATGCATAATACAAATCTAATACATGGGGGGAAAAAATGACAGTTGTGAAATTTGTGGTCAACTGAGCTGCATAATGAACTCACTGTTCAAAAACTTCAGATAAAAAAAAATACACACACCAAGAGATTCAGCTAGTCAATTCAGGGAAAAAGAAAACAACTGTGCAATCAGATATCCACTGGGATACATACAATTCATGCTAATCCCCTAACAAATAAAAGAAGATGTGTGATAACAGCCTATCATTAATCAGAAGATACGAACTGTATCAAGTGTGGAAAAGGAAAGAAAATAGCATTCCTTGCCCTAGCTTGAGTTTTTCCTAAGAGATGCATATCTTTTAAATAATTATTAAAAAGAATATGTTGAAAAATCAATGACATCTGTTTGTCTTTGTTCTTTCATACTCCACAAAATTTGGTGTTTCTGCTACTATTTCGGATTAATTAAAATGCCCCCCAGCACTAAAAGCAGAGTATTTGAAAAGACAAAGACTTGTCTTAATTCATCAGGTGGGAAAAATAAGACATTGAAGGACAGAGGGTATTTCTGAAGACATTAAAGAATTAGATACTTTGGCAGCTTTGTGGCAAGAAAATGCACAATTATATTTTTAACCAGAGAAAAGCAAATTGGTACAGAACAAAAGCTGTGTTTCTGAGGAAGATTTATTCCATTGAAGCATGGAAATGTGTTCAAATGAAAAAACTCTTGGGCTTCATCTGTATATTTTAATTAAATGGAAATGCCAAAATCAAAGTCTTTAAACTATAGTTTTGGTCTTGAGTTTCCCCAGGTGCTAAATGTGATATGATGACATGTCATAGTGGGAGGAAAAAACGGAAGAGTTCAAAGCACTGTTGAGCAGAAACACTCAGGAGTCCTCTGCATGCGCTGTTTATCACATAACTTCAGCAGGACTTTAATTGAAAAGCACCTAACATGATCTGATCCATCAAACATCCCCCAAGGTTTTATTGATAAAGCCCTTTGGAGATATCTTATCCTTAATAAGGCAGTATATGCAAAAGAGCGAACAAAGGCATTACTGAATTCCAATTTTTACTGTTAACATCTTAGTACATTTAATTATAAAAGTTCTCAAAGACCTTCTCTTCAGAGAATGGAATTGACAGTCAAAACTAAAACAAAAAGGCTCTAAAACATAGATAAATCAGATAATCATAGAGGTTCGAAGACATAGAGGCTCTGGAGACAATCCAGTCCAATCCCCCTGCTAAAGTAGCTCCCTACAGCAGGTTGCATGGGAAAGTGCCCAGGCAGGATTTGAATATCTCCAGAGAAGGAGATTCCACAACCTCTCCGGGCAGCCCATTCCAGTGCTCTGTTACCCTCACACTAAAGAAGTTGTTTCTCACGTTCAGTTCTTTCTTGTGTTCCAGTTTGTGCCAGTTGTCCCTTGTCCTATCCCTGGGCACCACTGAAAAGAGCCTGGCCCCATCCTCTTGACACCTGCCCTTTAGACAACTTATAAGTAAACACGCACACAAATCTTGTCAAAGCGCATTCTTTAAGCTGCTAACTATATACTCTACATTTTTCTGAATTTACTTAAGTCCTAAGAACACTCAAAGCAAGTGCGATCATATTAAATTTCTACTTCAAACGTATATAAAAATAAAAGTAACAATAATAACACAATCATGGTGAAGCATAGTTACTGCCATCTGAATCCCAACTTTTTTCTGCCAAGTTTAGCTATTGTGCTTGCTGCTAGACTCAAAGAATATCCTCAGTTTTCAGAAAATGTAATTCTGTATCCTTCATTGTAATGCAGATAGAAGTCCAGGTTGGCATTTTCTCTCTAATAGGATAAATTCTCCCACAGGTAAAATTCTACAGGCTGTCAGCCATTCCCACCCATACCATATATTAGCCAAGTCTTGTACTCAGTGCCCTCTGAGCAACAGGTGACTTGCCACTAAGTCAGAAATCCTTCCTAGTGGATTAACCCACACAGCCAGCGTTAGAGCACCCTGACTAAAGAGGTCCCACAGGTACATTCATAAGATCCAGCTGATCAACAGTTTGATCCTAAAATACTAGTATTGTTCAGAAAACTGAGCTGATACAGTTTTAATTCAAGACTTTTGTCCTTACTACACATCCTTTATTCTTCTCAGGAATAAACAGTTGACTGATATCAAAGGGTAGTAGAGTGAACAATAAGATGTAAATAATGCAAATGTTTTTCTTTATCAGTGATTGTCATTACAGTAGAGATGCAGACCAAGGTTAAAGCAAATATGCTATTAACTTTGAAGTCATGAAAAAGTGATTCTCAGAAACAGCCTGACCATATTGTTAATGTTAAAATCTTCAGTCCAAGGCTTTCACCATTTTGTGCCAAAACTGCACATTCTTCACAGAGAAGACAGTGACCTCCTCTAACAACTGAACTACACCGACTTACTAGCCATGTGATTGGACCTCTTCCTGAAACATTCCTCTTCCTAAATACTTACAGAGTAATGAAAATTAGGAAAGTAAACAAATTGGGGAATCTTTTTTTCATTCCATGAGCTTTTACATTTAGAATCCTTCCCACACAAATGTACTTTATGAATAAATTATCAGTGTGCAAGACTGATTCTCTGCTATTTCTGTAACAAAACAGCTAACATGGGTTTATCATTTTTAAGCTTGTGTACTTAACCCGCGTCAATATAGTTGTATCTAATTCACCTATCACTTTTAGACAGGGAAGAAACTACAATAGTTGCATACTTTAATTCCCTGTGGATGTGAGATTGAAATGATTTACAAAAAAGCTTCAAAGTTCCTTAGCTCTAGTGACTCTAGTCATATAAAGAACTCTATTTTCTTTCAGCCAAAGGACTTAAATTGAGTTACGTGCTGCTGAGAAGATTCTATTTGCATTGCGCTTACTTTGTTACCTCCTTTCTATGGTCATGTTTTCATCACTGCCTGCCTTAACCTCATTAGCTAATCTGCTTGGAAATCACCTCAGGTCATACTTATTCAGAACAGGTGAGTTCTACTGCACAAAGCTGATAAATCACAGGGAGCACAGAGTTGTTTAGAACAGATTTTGTTTTGGATTCTCATCAACAGTTTTCTCAAGGACTGTCATGTCACACAGACACAGCCTCCATCAGTCAAGCATGTTATTTTTAAAGGAGGTTATTCTACAATCAGTTGTAGGATGTCGTTTTTTTCTGATGAATTTCAGCTGTTCAAGTCCTTCACTATTTCTAGAATTCTAATTCTCATGACAATTAAAAAAAATAATCAAATCACTAAAACATGAAGAATAAAAGAACGAATCTAGATAGAGACTGAGAAACTCGAACATGGAGATATCAAAGCACCATTCAGCTGTTGCTAGACACTAAGCCCCCATGCCAACATTCTGCTGTTCAAGTCAGTCTAGGTGGTTGCAGCGTGTCACCAGTGAAGTCTTTATCCCACCAAGTGCTTGGCCCTTACAGCAAAAGTTTTCAACGTCAGCCCACTCATTAGCTGAATTCCTCTTTTTTTTTTTTTTTTAAAAGTCAGCTCAGTGCAAAAATAAAATAGTCTTCTTTCCACTAGGGTTAAAAAATAAAACTAACTAAATAAAATAAATAAAAAATAAATAAAAACTAAACTAAACTAAAATAAAATAACTAATAGTCAGATTCCAGAAGACAGAGCACTGGTAATGATAGAAACTTACATTTCTCAATGCAGTAGCCAAAAAATACATTTTTGATTTCCTAGTTTTTCCAGAAAACATACAGGGAATCATTTGGCAGTTGCATACTTAATATTTATTTGTTCAGAGTTTAGCTTATGCTACCTTTGTGGCTTTGCCAGCCATAAGCAGTGTCACTCAGTCCTCCCTGCTGCAACAGCAATGAACCACACTCTCCTCCCAGATTTGGTTTCCCCCCCGTAAACCAAAACACTTTTCCCATTTCTATAGCAGGTTTACTTTCAGGTGAGCTTTTAATGAAACAATGAACAAAGAAGCACTGTGGGAGAGGAACTGTGGAGAGTTAAGTGAATAATTCAGGAGGGATGTGTGCATGTCTGGATGGGGTGTGTCAATTCCCCCACCAGGCTGCCAAAACTCCCCGGTTCCTTCAAACAACGGAGCCATAAATTCAGCTCTTTTCCCCATTCTCCATTTTGGTGTGAGGAGGTAGGAGGAGACGGTGAGTTTCAAATTTGGCTTACACCACTGAAAAGCCTTGAACCAGCTTTCAGGAAAGGAGAATCTTAATTATACTCTAGTGTAGTCTAGGCTGTAGACCCATGTCACTCCTAAGTGAGGAACCACACCTCCAAATCCTCTTCTAGATTTAAGTGCCTAAATTCTTTCTTTCATTTCAAAAAAAAAGCTCTCAGAGGATAAAGAGGTGATAGAGGTCATTCAGCTAACAAATAAAACAACAATTAAACCCAAGATGCTAATTCATTTCACTTCTCTACCTGAAAACATTCCAGCTACTCTGATAATTCCTCTTCTTTTAATGCTTTCATTTCATGTCAAAAAAAAAAAAAAGAGAGTCCAAGACCTGGTACAGCACAAATTTTGGTGCTGAATTTTGACCTTCACTAATTAGCACTGTTTAAAAGGAACAGCTAAAAACTGATTGTAGAGTTTTAGCTGGAGTAGCGCAATTCTGAACAAAAGTAAAACCATGATTGATTTGTAAACTAAGCAGTTTTGATTAATCAGATCCCTCAGCATGGTGTACATCACAACTTAAACCTTAGCTTTTTTTCCAATAAACACTAAGCAAAGAATTTAAATATTCATTTCATAAAATGCAATTTCTCATGATTATCATGAAGGAGATTGTGCTCTTATTTTACATAGCTGCTTTCTAATCTTTATATGGTTTATATGGTAAAAGTTCTGATTCCAGTAAATTCTAGTTTTCATTGGCCTAACATGACAAGGACAAAAAGTAACTGTGACATAACCTTTCAGCAAGGCTGATATATAAAGAGAAGAGTTTTGCATTACTGATAGCCAGTCTAAAAAGAACTGCAACTCTCCATTTAGTCGCTACCAACTTTTTCCTCTTATCTGGACTAAATCCAAGTGTGCCCCTTGATATACTGAGGACATTCTATCTCATGAATGGAAAAAAAGGTCAAGTTCTGCACTGACAACCACAAGAGCACATGGTGCATTTCACAAAACTATTTTGCTCACTGCTGACTCTCAGAGAAGCCTGCCTTCCCAGCTTCCCTAGCTCTTCATCATCCAAAGGAAGCCTTGCAGCATAGATTGTCACTACTGGAACAGCTGAGCAACTGGCTATGACTTCCTAATAGAAGAGTTTAGTCTTATGGGCATGTTATTCATTTTGTTTGATGAAATAGTCCTTCCTGCTGTCAAACCTGAGTAAGTTCTCTGATGTTGATGTAACTTTCATTTATACAAGTGCTGTGAAAATGCACATGAAAAATCACACTACTCCTCAGAAGTATGAAGTACACTTCCACCTTTAAAGATGTTTAAGAGCTTAGCCATTAGGTAAGCAGAAATCAATATTTTCAGCTGCTGCCTAATCCTGAAGGAAACCCCTTTGCTGATTAAGTTCCTACTGAGGTACAACAACTTTTCTGACCCTGCATATGATAAAAAGAGAAATCATGGATCAGTAGCACCAAAACACATTCCCTTAACGCTTTATCTAGACCCGATTCTAAGCATCCTCAAGATATTATTAAGTCATAAGCATCCCTCAGAGACAGCAGTGCCCAGGATGGCTTCTCCCTTAATTCCAGCCTCATAAGTAAAATACTTCTCTAAGGAGTTGAAGATGAGGATAAGATCTCTTCTTCAGGGAAGCTCCCAGGTGTTTCTACACTGCAATCAAGATGCAGCAGCAGCTCACTCATTTGGATCTACAAGCTAATTTCAAAAGCACAGAGGCAATTACAATATCAGTTTAACTATGCAGTTCTTATCCCAATACTATTGGTGTTCAACATGCTGAGTTACATACTGCGAAAACAGTTGTTTGACAGTATCCAGGTGGCCAATTTTAAATGACTTGGTGTGCTCACAGGTAAGTTTTAACTATGTTCACTCTATTTGGAGGAACGGATAAAAAAGAAAAAAATATTAACTTGAAAAAAAAGTTTCAAATAAAAATATTACAAAACAAATAACTCCAAGCTTGACACACACCAAGAAAGGTAGCAGAAACTATTATAAATGGGAAAGTAAAAAAAAAGATTCCTCACACCACATTAAAAGGAACATTGTTAAATATGATATCAAAGCAAAACTGACTTTACAAGAGCGAAAGAGCACCACTAGGCTTGTGAAGTGACATTCAGAATAGTTAACAAGGTCATGGATAAGGGAGATTCAGCTAATAGAGTCATCTGCAAGTCTTTCAACAAGATTAGTTTCCAAAGCCTCTTAAAGAAAAGTCATGGGATAAAAGAAAGGTTCTAACATGAACATGCAATTTGTTGAACGATTGGATAAGGTGAATTTTCATGGAAGAGATGGGCTGTGAAGAGGGTTTCACATGTGCTAGGTTACATGGAAAAGGAAAAAAATAACGAAGTGACAAATACGATGAAATTATGTTGCTCAGCACAGAAAAGCTGAAGGTTGACTGCAAAGACATGCATAAAACTTCACAAAACTGGATGATAAATTGGAAGATGAAAATATATGTAAGTACAAAGCGATTGTAGTGAGGAATACAAGTCCTAGCTCTCTATACATAGTAGTGGGCTTAGCAATACTAAGAAGAAAAGAAGTAAGACCACAATAGGCAGTTCTGGGAAAAACAAAACAAAACCGCAAACAAAAAACTCCACAACAGGTTAAAGCACAACAATGAAAAGGTACGTTCTCAATCTTAGGATATCAAAAATCAAACAGATCTCAAAGGTCTCAGAAGTTGTAGTAGCATAATTGAAGAGTCCAAAAAAATCCACAGTTGAAAGGCATATTCTAAAATGTGTTTACAGAAACATTACTTTGATTTTCCTCAGAAACTGTCGAATGAACATAAAAATGGTTGGTGAGGAAAGTCTTTCAAACGTAGCACAACAACTTGGTTCCGATCATAGAAACCTTCACGTATGCCTGGTGCAGTGCTTACATAGTAGCCAGCAGCAAAACTTACATGAACAGCATTTTAGATGATCCATTTCGTGTTCCATTTCGTGCCAGGTGGACATTATGATTGCTCCTAAAACACACCTAGGGAAGGAGAATTTGCTCCCAAGTAACAGTCTCTGCGCCATTTCCCTTCCAAGATATAGCATTATAGTTGATTTGTTTCTAGTATTCATTTTTTTAAAAAATGTTTTTAAATGAAGTGTTCTTGAAAGTAATTGTAATGTAATTTAAAATGCACTACGTTGTTTAGGTCTTGTAAATTTATTCAAAGCTAGGATGGATTTACTTCTTTTTAATGTTTTCTTGCCACTTTAACTAGTCATTAATTTTTACTGTTTACCCACTAGACCTCTGTTATTGCCCAGCTTCTCCTCACACTTTGATGTTCCAAGAAAAACTCAAGAAAAACTTCAGAAAGAGAGCACCGTTTGATCTCCAAAATGATTCTACGTATTCACAAACAATGCAACCCCTTGAATATTTCAAGTGAAGAACTTTAGGTCTATGTTTTGAAGAGCCCGTTTAAAGAGCTGTTGAACAAAAGAAAGAATCCTCATTAGTGATTGCATGGTGTCCATCATAGCAGAATATCTTATGGAAATGGGTTGGACTGTTTAGTCCTCAGAGTGATAAAACATGAAAAAAGTTTCTTATTTCGCTTTGCAGTCATACAGCACAGCAAAAGATGCACAGGCAAGAAAACCACTTCAGCCCTCCCTGGTTGGAGAAGAGAAAGGGGGTGAGGAAGCTTATGCTTTGACATGAGTTTACAGATGTTTGAAAATAACAAATGCCTTCAAGTTTCTTGATTATCAAGTAGTCTTGATATTTGGACAAAACTCTCTCACTTTCCACCAGGTATATACTACAATTTTCTTTTCTCTTCTTGTAAAGTAACACGATCCAGTACACACACACTACATAAAAGCCCACACATATAGAGCTAGAACACAACCCCCAATCAGAGCCTAAGTAGTCACACAGATCACAGTGTTTGCAAGGTATTGACAAATCTAAAGACTTGCAAAACAGATCTGTAAGAAGAATTAGGTATTTTGCTGAACGTGCAAGGAAGCAAACAGAAAAGGCAAGACTTAGTAGATTAAGGTATTACGCAGTCTGTTAACTCTAAGACACATTTACTTCTGCTATTCTAGGTACAGTAACCTCTGCAATCACCCCAGGAGGATTTGGCTTACCTGGAAGAGCCTTTAATCAAACATACAAAGTGCTCAAACCTGCAATTTTTTTCCCCCATCAGTTCTACTTTACATCTAATATCATAAGCCCTGGAAGAATGCTTATATATTATGACATCCGATAGGGAGAATTCTTACCTATAGCTGCTTCTTGAAAATTATCTTCATATGTGTGGCAGTCACTAAAGCAGCAATATTCCTTAAAGGATCTGATAGTTTCAATGACTGACATTTTTTCAAGTTGTGTTTTCTTTGCATCGAGAAATAATACATTAATTGTATTGCATTTGACTTTTGTGGTGGACTGAAGAATATCTGAAGACTATACCTTAATACAGAAATATCATTACTTCAGACAGATATTTCATGAACTTGTGATGCTACATTGATAGGAGCTAAGGGTACTGAAGCCTAGTTTTGAGGTTGTACTAGAAAAGATCCTAAATGAACTCTCATGCTGCAATATTCCAGGTAACAATTTACTTTTACCTCTTATCGTCTTTGATTTTAGAGATGTTTTGCTTTCACGTTCTTTTAACCTCCTTGCGTTCAGGCTGAAAGAGAACCTGACTCAAGGCAGAGAAAGGCCCTGATGCTGTCCCGCCTGGCACCAACAAAGCTGTCAACAGGAAGGAACAGCATGAGGTGTGGTGATGGACACCAGTGAAAGTAGCCACCAACTAAACGCAGGAAGCTGGAATCTAATGCTAGAAGTGGATCAAGGGACCATAGGACAGACTGACTATAACATTACAAAAGAGCATCAGCTGAAGCATGTTCTCTTTAGCTCATTTGAAGAGAGCAAGCTCAGGTGGACTTTCCACTTGAAATGAATGAGAACTCCAATCAAAAATAGCATCACTTCTTCCTTTCTAACAGAAAGCTAGGCTAGAGCAAGTCACAGGAAATCTTATTTTTCAGTTAGTCTTGCATCTTTTGTTGTTGCTGTCATCCTTAACAGCAAAACTATAGTGTGCTTAGTAAACTCGTTCTCCACAGAAATTCTGTCATTCACCACCACCATATATGGAGATCCCTAAACAGCAATTAGTAGCTGTTGTTCAGTCATATGCTGTCACCAGAAGAGGACACTTCCTGGGTAGTAGTAACTATTCGGGGACCTGCTAATATTTTGACAGGCACTTCGACAGACAAGCATTTCTTAATCATGTCCTTCACTCAGTTTAAGAAATCCAAAATTCTTCATTAATGAAGAGTCTTTGGTTTAAATACTGATTCTGCCTCTTAAGTCACATGACATTTTCATTCACTCATTCCTAGCCAAAATTCAAAATTATAAAAGGACGATCAGCCACCTATGCAGCCATCAGACAAGAGTGCAATGAGGTCTAGTGACGACAGGATGAAACCAGCAGAATTAAGGCATGCTGCTTATAACACGGAGTGCATTCAGTCGCTGCAGCAACTGCCCTAAATGTGTGAGATTCTCCCTTGGTGTGGCAGCTCTGAATCAAGGCAACATCTTCTGAAAGATAGATTTTAACTTAACCTACAGGTACACATTTTTATGCAGGGTTATCAAATTTAAACACATGGCCTCTGACAGGAATTTAAGTTAGATAACCATAATATAGCTGTTTCTCCAATCTTAAATTCTATAAAACTGCAGAGGAACAAAGCTTTTATTGTCCTTTTGCAAAAGTTGCCATGATAATCCTTTTTCCACATGAAGATTTCAAAGCATTTTAGGAAACACTAATAAACTCAAATTCAGCAGTCAGGGAAAGTCCAAGTCTCCTGGAGTCTTGCCCTACGAACAGTCTTGGAGAAGAGAAGGCTCCAGGAGATCTGAGGGCAGCCTTTTAGTATCTAAAGGGGGGCTGTAAGAAAGGAGATGACTCTTCAGCAGAGTCTGTCGTGACAGGACAAGGAGAAATGCTTTCGAACTAAAAGAGGGGAGATTTAGACTGAATATAAGGATAAAGTTTTTTTTACAATAAGGGTAGTCAAGCACTGGCACAGGTTGCTCAGAGAGGTGGTGGAAGCCTCAGCCCTGGAGGTGTTCAAGGTCAGGCTGGACCAAGCTCTGAGCAACCAGATCAAGCTGTAGGTGTCCTTGTTCATTGCAGAGGAGTTGGACAAGATGGCCTTTGAAAGTCCCTTCCAATTGAAACATTTCTATGAGTCCATGACCATCTTTCTTTGAAGTAATTCTGTGTTGCTACTGGTAAAGCACCCTTGGTGCCAAACAGAAGACCTGAGTATAAATGCCATACTTAGTATTCATGCCTTGGTCAAACAGCAGTTGGGTGATGCATAAGTCAGTGCATAAACTGCAATAATGTTTGCTGGAAGATTTAGACACAGTGATGATGAAACCAAGGGGGAAGAATTTCTCTTCCTCCAGAGCTGAAAGATGCTCTTCAGAGCAACGTTTCAGAGACGGAAAAACAAACCCAAAAGTTCAACGGCATAAAGCTCCTGTGGCAGTACATATAAAGAAAAATTTAAATTTAGGTATTCCTAAACTGAAAATAAGTGATTTTTTTATAAGAATAAGACTTCACAATATTTCCCATGATAAGTAACTGAAACTTCTAATAAGTTCAAGGTAGTTCTAGTCGGTTCTCTACTGTCAAGATATGCCTCGGAGATTTATAAATATCTGCTCAGCAAGCTCAGAGTGAAATAAATCCAAGGGAATGGTACTAATCAATGCTGAAGTGTCACAGGGTGAGCTGTCTGCAGCACTGTACGGACTGCTTTGTGCTGTAGTGCAACTGCCTGGGCATTTTTCTCATTATGCAGTGAAATGCTGCAGCTATTCTAATAGACCCAACAAATCACATGAATGCTGTCATTCCTAGATGAGACAAGAAGTGATGCACATCTTCCGGAAAAGATTATTTCACAGAATGAAATCTACTGTAAGCCTCCCAAACTCTCAATGAAATAACTGGTTACCTTTGGCTTCCAATTTGCAAATACTTTTTAGCAATCTGTATCTGTCATGATTGGTGAAACTTTCTGCTACCATACTTAAAAGCCTCGTAAAGCTTCCATTATTCCTGAGTAATCGCCAATAATGTGTTGCTATTTCAACGGGTGCTGATGCAGGACTGTAACATTAAAGACATACTTGTGGTTTTAAGTGCTTTGTTTTTAACAGGGAGCAGTATGTTGAATTTTCAAAGTGTTACAGCTGATTTACTCTAACAACACATCAAAGTTTCAGGTCATTTCTTCCTTCCACTTCAAAATGTTTTACTGAACACTAAAAATCATAGAATTTATCAACTTTACTAGCTAAAAGAAAAATCATGACCTTAGCTGTGGTGTATATCATTACAGCATCATGGCCAGAAGCTTAACAGATTTGCTTCAAGAGCTCATAAAATTTGAAAACAACCGTAGTTTAAAAAGTACATTCTTATAACCTAAGGAAAGCCTACAACTCCAAGTAGATATGCATTAGTCGCTAAGGTTACAGTGGACTCAGTGTTTAATCAAAATAGTTCCCTTTCCTCACACTTCAGTGATGTTTATAGCTAATTTATATGAAACAGTTTTTTTCTGAACTGGGAAAAGGGAAGACTAACATTGTTTGAAAAACTGTCTAAGTGTGAATATCAAACATCAGGTCACGTACGTATTCACCACTTCATTTTATTGCTTTTCAGGATAAAACTTTGCAAGAGAAAGCAGCGCTAAGTCTCAACCTCCTCAGTATAAATTAGGTATAAATATTTTAGATTTAGGATAGACATTCTAAATCCACATAAGATTCTGAAACAACCTTCCACAGTCATCTAAAAAGATGTTGTTTCATAAAAAAGTTGATGTATCACTTCCTGTAGCAATGACACAGCCCCAACATCTTCCTTACTGGTAGACCTCCATAAGTCATACCATGAAAAATAGCTGTCGAACTGTTCTTGTCTACACTAAGACCAAGAAAATCCAATGCTATGCGTAAGATTTCTTAATCAAACCCTAAACCCACCTCTTCAGAAAAATGCCTTTAGAAGCTAATTCAGCAATAACCCCTACCAGCATTCTGGACAACAACAGCAACTGAATAGAAGCAAGTGCCTCCTAACAGCATTCGAGGTCTAAATGAAATAAAACATCATTTTGTATTGCCTTGCCTCAAATTTCAAGTGCTGCTATGATTTCAGAGTTTTCTGAACTTACTTATATGGCAATTTCTAAGCAGCAAATACTCAGCCTTTTCTGGAAATTCCATAAATCTGACAACTTGAAAAAAATAAATAGTCGCTTTTAGAATTCCCACTCTACACTTAGAGGTAGTTCTCAGCACAAAGATGTTGTTACTTGATTTTAATGAAAGCAAAAAGGAAAGAAGAAGAAAAGCTCTGAAAGTATACTAACCACTGAATTTTATAGCTTCTTGTTCAAAAGCAAAAAATGCCCTGCCTTACTGAGCTGCAACATTACATTTTTAGCTTACATTGTTAAAGGCCTGAAATTGCAGTATTAAAAGATATCCATCTTTAAGAAACTCATTTGAGTATAGTCTGCATTTCAACTGAACATTGGAGTAAGAATAATTTCAAGTTAAATTACTATCAAGCTAAGTATTTAATGTTTATAAAGTCACCAGGGAATTCTAGATATTTTCAGATATCCTCATGAAAGCAGAGTGTAAATGAATCCCACCAATATATGCAAGTATTCTGAGGAATTTCAGTCTGAGGGAAGAGCTCTGTTCAATTTCTATGGCAGTTTGTTCTTATAGAGCTATGATGTTCCAGTGTCTTCCAGATGAAAAAGGATTAAAACGTATATGCCACCTGTAAGCCCTAAAGCAAAGGATTATAGTGATAAAGTCAAGAAGTTGCCTCTGCAGAGCAGTCTAGATTATCCACAGGGAAAAGAAAATAGTTTAACATGAGGACAGGACGAGAACCTCTCAGACTGGTTTTGACATTAACTATTGAAAAGAGCTCAAACCATTAGACTGGTGCTTTCCTTCCCGGGCTTCTTACCATGTTCCTTTACATGTGGAAGGATTGTTTTGGTGGCAAACAGTACATCGCGGGGTCTCCTAATTCAGCAGCAAAACTCAGATTCCCACATGCATGAGATGTGGAAATCACAGTATGAAGAAAAAAGTTACTGAATGATACTCACAACATAAAAGCAGTAAACTGTGGGGAAAGATCTCGCTGTAATTTCCCAGTGGCTGGGAAAGAATTGATTCCAGCTGTTGCAATTAGTTCATTGAGAAAGAAATAAGCAGATAACAGTAGAGAATAGCAAATTTCAGGGCTGATTTATTCACAATTATTTGTATGCCTGAGCAGGTGTCCTGAAAGCAACATCAGCAGCAAGTTTTACAACTCACAGGTGTAATGCCCCTTTCAGATCTCCAGCAAAGGCAGCTGTGTTTGAACAGCTTCAGCCTGCCAACAAACAGTTCCTCATACTCCTGCTTTTCCCAAGATACTGTTCCCAGAACTGCTGCAAGCTTGTTCCACTCTCTTTACAAGTAAACTAGAGGCAGTTTGTGCTTAGGCACAATCATAACCTTGTTTAATGTATTCCTGTTTTGCAACTGCAGAGATAGCAGGATCAGCAATTCCCTGGGATGCATGGGAAAGGACACTATCTGCAGCCTGAATTACCCACAGCTACAAACTGTGCACAACTGCAGTGAAAAGTTTGGAGTTTACAGCAGAACTTACCAATCCATTTTAGATACTCATAAATGCCCATTACCTTACTGCACAATCAATAAGGTATCTACCTTTATGCCATCTCTGTGAAAGACCATTATCCTGATTTTATAGAGTGTGACACAGGAAATTAGAGTCCTGAATGCACATTACACAACCATGACTTGAATGTCTATTTCTTAAACACAGGAAAAATGAGGTGGTTTAAAGCGGAATTAAAAGGTACCTCAAAGCTCCACAGCTTAAAACAAAACTACTTAATAGGAAATATGGTTTACATGGGTATAAAATCAGTAAACAAGTTTTCTCTGTGGTGTGGCTGCTTCATTTTAGCACGTAGGAGAACATAATCTTACGTCTCAGTACAGAAACCCATCCTACTCTAAGTCCTCTAGAATGAGTAGGCATCAAACATAATTTACTTATGCTCTGGAAGTTCTCAAAAACAACTGCTATACTCCAATTTGTTGCTATTTTCAATGACATGAACGAAGTTTGAAAGTTAGATTATGATTTTAATCAAGTATTTGAACAATGAAAAAGAAAGTGAGAAGAGAAAAAGCCTCTTTAGTATACTTCTAATTTAATTAACAAACACTGAAATCTGTGAGAAACTCTGGTGCTCAAGCAAACTGAGAATCTATTAAAACCCACCAAGACTGATTCACTGGTGAGTGTCAGTGCATTGATTCTGACCTCACTCAGGTGCCACAGATTTATTTTTCCACCAATTTTTGTAATCTATCCTTGCTAGACCTCTCTAGTCTACATACAAAGGCTAAGTCCTTTTTGCTGTTGGATATGTGGCCCAGCTATCCCAAGGAGTGGAGGCACAAGGCCAGCAGAGAACAAAAGTGACTGCTTGCTGAAGGCAAAGCTTTCAAGAAGAACATTTTAGTTCTAATGAATTTCTTCCTGACACCTGAGTACATCAGAAGTGAAGCTTCTTCCCATCATTGTGATCTCTGCTCCTGAGATTGACAGCTGACTTAACTTTGCAGGCAGAGAGACTACCCCTTGCCTCACGCAACTTAAAAGGGAGCATTCTGGCTGGATAAGAGAGACAGGCCCCAATGGGAGATCCATCTGTTCTTACTCACCTAAAAGGAAGGTGTCTCTGATGCCAAGATTCAAAGGCAGAATGATGAAAATAGAGCAGTGCACAGGAGCCTCTTTACACTGAATGATACTTATGATCCCCTGGTGAACGTCTCTTGTGTTAAGCTTCAAATTGTATTCCTGTCTACAACAGCATGTGACACGTTCATTAAAATAACTCAATTTCATTATACAATGATATTTTACTGTGAAATATGCTCAGCAACTGCAATCCAGTTATAATTACTTCAGAAATGCATTGCAAGAACTAAATAGGACTTGATAAAGTTGCAAACCGACCCTTCCCACTTCCCTCAAAGTCACCATCATCGTGTTCATTTGAACCATGTATTAGAAAATGTTAATATAGAGAGAGATTAATTATCTCCCCAGTGACTGAGGGGGAAAAAAGTTAAATATATTATCAAACTCTCATGTATCCATTTGTTGTACAAAATGGAAGCAAATCAAAAGGAAAAAGCTACAGTTCCATAGAAACAGGCCTTCAGAAATTGCTCGTCAGTCTGATGAGAGTTATTGCCAAGTTCACAAATAGTGCAAGGATGGCAACTGCAATATCTGTGTCTGAAACATAAATATTTTGTGGCCCTTTTTCAGCCAGAGCACAAACTACTTCTGTATTAAATTGTGATACAGTGTCAGAGACACAGTTCAGGTAAAGTCCTAAAAGCTTGAATAATTGGATTAGATCAAAAGGACAAATGCTTTTATAAATCCTTAGCAAATTCATAAGTGTGTGTAGCGATGTTCTACTTAAAAAATTTATTCAAGTCTGTTTTACTTATTTTCCCTTCTTCCTCTCAGGGAGTTCATTTAGGCTCGAATTACCATTCATTGTTTCTGCAATATAATGAAACCTCTGATATATTGCAAATAAGCATGGTAATCTCTGCTCATCCATTGACCTAATGAACTCCTGTAACATTTCCAGCTAAAGTCATGGCATAAAAAGATTTATCCCATTCACAATTCAGGAAGTTACTCTCTCTGACATATGTTACAATTAGAATGAAAGGATGGAATCTCATATTGAATTCTTCACTCTGATCAAGACAAACAAGTGTCAAAACCCAAGCTGAGCAGAATTGGACCCACTAACAGCAACCAAATAAATATTTAGTAACACCTAAATTTGGAAAGAAAAACATTCATGAAATTCAACTGTTCTTGAATCAAGCTAGACTGTAAAAGAGTGACTAAGATAAACCCAGGGAGTGACAAAGAAAAATCAAACAAGAGAACTCCATAGACTGTTCTAAGGGTTTGCAAGAAATTTTTGTTTACCTTTTGTGTAACTGGGCAACCAGAGCTGCATTACTGCTGGAACATCAGTTTCACAGCAGCAGGGACCGTGCCGTCTGGAATTGTCCATTTCATAATCCTGAAAACGATGCAGGTGATAAATATGTTCACGGTAGGGGACTAGCTGGTCTGCTAACCTGTCTTTTGGGACTCAGCTAATAGCATTCTGTTTATCAGAGCTGTCAGAAGCAATGTGGAGTATTTTGAAAGTTTTGAGATATCTATCACTCACTGTCCTCCAGGGCCGCCTAGAGAACAGGAACACAGTTTCATGAGAAAATATCTAAGTTTTCATCCACATTAGGACAAAAATGGTATCTATAAGGACCTCAGGAAAAGACATAAGAAAAGAAAAATAGGTATGGCCCAGGTTGCCATCAACATGATGGGCTTGAACAAACATTAGGAGCACTGAGGGCTCAGGAGCACCTCAGACACCTGCTGAAAAATCAGAACAGGAATTTGGACCAGTTTCTTTTCACTGACTTCTGCATGCCCCACCCCATTGCACATTCTGCCTCTCCCCAAAAATCAATTTACATGAAACACAATAAAATTCAACAAAATAGGTGATTTTCCTGATTTAGTATTTTTCCAACAGGGAAAGACTTTCAGAAGAGCTCCGTACTCACTGATTAGCATGAACAGGTTTGATTCACCCCATTTGGTTGGTGATAGCCACCTGAACACCTCTGTGGCTGTCCCTCAGTTTTAAATTTGAAATGCTACGTGCTGGCTCCTACATAGGAGGCATTTGACAACTGCTGTCTATGAAAGAGCAATCATTCAGTCAGTAGTAGCTTCTGCTGCATTAAACAGACACCAGAGTGGCTTACAGTCATGCTTTGTGATGTTCGTGTTCTTTTTTACATGTATTTAAAGAACAATTAAAGAGTTTAAGATGGTTTAAGCGCCTATCTTAAGCGCAGAGCATTTTCAAGTATAAGTTGACGTAATTAGTTTTTTGCCAGTTAAAAAATGCACACAAATAAACATAAAACTTTCAATTTTGCCATCTACTTTCTGTTCTAACGTTTGGTGTTGTTTGGGGGATTTGATTCTTTTTTTTTCCCCACCTCCAATTGAAATGGAGGTGAATTCCACAACTCCGAAACGCAGGAATGTCAAAACATCATCATGATTTTCTCATACAGAAAATTTGAAAGCGTTCAATAACGTTTGGACATGTTTTAAAATGGTACTTTTAAGTATGTGCCATAACATCAGCTGTATCTACCAGCTTAAATCATTGCAGGTTTCTTCAGCATTGTCTGTCAGGAAAAGATCCATTTGGAGATCAGATCTCCTAAAGTTTGATATTTACATTTGAGCCAGGTTTGAGAACTCTCATCACAGTCAGTAGAGATGTAGCCATGAAAGCTAATGGATAAAGTCATTTGGCTGACTAGTTATCACCATGGAGAAAAGCCCTAGCTCATTCTAGGTCCCACCGGCTAGATCACAACCACATTTATCTGGTATTGAAGGGAGAAGACAAAAAGAATCAATGAACAAATAAAACCACCACACACAAGAAGAATCTGGAATCTGACAAACAACCAAAAAAACCCCGTGGTTGTTACTCCTTTATTTCTCTTTCAGCCAGTGAATGCTTTTACCATTTTACTGTATAATTTTAACCCACAACCTTATCCATGGGAAGTTTTGGTTAAACATCGGGCACAGAAACCTCAAGCTCTTCTCCACTTTTGTTCTAAAAATATTCAAAGTACCTCGTGTTATGTAGTTTCAAACTAATGCAGTCTTACTCAAGTTTCATTTATAAGATGCATTATACTTGAAAAATATTTCAGTTAGGCTGATACAACATGGAATGCTTATGAACGTTATAATCAGTTTCCTGAAGTATTAAAGTGGAGAGATATTGGTCTAAACCGCATGCTTTATGCAAGAGTTATCATTCTATCTTACCTGGGAGCTAGAGCGCTGATCTGCATAGAGTATATACGAGGTACATAGCAGCCTTGCAATTCACTTTCATATGTGATTTCCCTCTACCCCTGTCATTTGAAAAGCAGCTTTTATGACTATTTTTGGTCTCCTGCTGTTAAGGGGCACAACTTTAATGCAAATTTTAAAGAACACTCATTATGTACTGAAGAGTACTGCAAGAGTCTTTTGGAATTATGCATCTCATCTGTGAAATTGAAATATATTCTTTAGAAACAAGAAAAACTGTAGCTCCCTCTCATAAAATGAAGGAATGTGAATATTCTGTAAGGAGAGATCGCTCCCAGTACAAAAACCTCAGTGTTTTCAATAGGTCATATTGAAATATGGCCTATGCAGAGACTTTCACAGCAAGAAGCACTATGAATTCAGTTCTTTTTCTTTTTCTTTCCTTGACCATGACTAAAGGCAGATGATTCTGGAAAAGGGGGCTTGGGAAGACGGGAGGAAAAAAAGGGAGGGAAAAGGATCCAGATTGTCTGTGATCTTGACCCCAATTCTCACTACATAACACCTTCAGATCTTTCTTCATTCTCATTTTACTTCTGTGAAGAACTGCTCGTTTTTCCGTCTTTAGATTTACTTATATTACTCCTTACCAGATTATGTACATATACACCTCGTTCATTCTTTATACTGTAAATCCTTAATCTATTTCATTACAGCTACTGTCAGGACAGTTTACTAAGGAGCAGTCCACATCACCAACAACTCCTCACACCTCCACACACAGCTCCACTGTTTGCCAAACCAAACCATCCCCATGGCCACATGTTACTTCAGATACCTGTTTGATGAACAGCTCTATTATCATGTTTGGATATTTCACTCTCATTCAAGTTCTCAGCGTGGGTAATTTTACCCACAGCTTTAGCAGACTCTGCAGCAGGCCCCATGCAAACTAAAGCCTTTTTGCATAAAAATAAAGCAAGAAAACACACTGAAATTCCTGAGACACAAACTCAAAGGCAAAAAGTTAGTGTAAACTCCTACTAATCCCATTGCACGCTACCATGTTTCTAATGACTTTTCAGAGAAAGAATTCTTTGTCATTAAAATCAGCAGATCATATCAAACACACATAAAGGACTATCCCAATTACAGACCTCAGAGCACAATTTAAAGAGCCTTGAAATTTCAAATTCTAGCTAAGCAATAAAACTATCTTTTAAAAGAAAAGAGTTGAGATTCGTTCCACAACTATCTTAGCATCCTCCTGTGACAGAGTACATCTCCATAGTTTATCTAGTACAGAAAAGAAATAGTCCACCCTACTTTAAGGCAAACAAATTGAGAAGAAAGAAAGACGTAGACCTCTTTTACTTATTCAGAAACAACAAACAAACAAAAAACTCACCTGAATTGCCTCAGCTGTGCAGACACTCCCTTGCAGGAAATTCTCATCAGAGGTGGAGACCAGAAGATTTGCAAAGAGGGGATTGCATCCCCAGGTGATCCCTACGTCCCTTTAAGAGTTTCTATAAAATTTTTTTGCACTGCCAAGGGGAAAATATAAAATAAAGTAAATTAATTCTCAAATCCAAATCATATATGCAATCCTTAAACATAATGGACATCAATCTCGCTGTATTTGTCAGTAACAAGCAAACTCTATAACCCCAGAAAAAATACTGTATCTGCTGGAAAAGGGCTATAGTAAAGAAAATTTGTGACTACAAAAACATTGTCTTTTCAGAATCAAACTTTCAAGTGAAATTGATAGGTTTCAGCAAACCAAATATTTATTTGTTCTGGATAGCAGAGTATTACTCACCAAATAAATAGGTAGGGGTTTCTGTTTAGCTGGAGAAAATCATAGTTCAAATTTTTGATTTCCTTAGATCTGAGCAGAGCTAGGACCCAGCAGTCTCTGCAGTCCCTGTTACAATCACTCATCCACCATGTTAGCAGCTGCTCCATTCAGTCCTCAGCTGAACTAAAGAGCAGCAGCTCCTACCTGGGTGGTCAGAACACATCCTTGAGTCAAGGATTAAAAACAAGCGCTCACAACCTGTAACTGCAAACCCACGAATCTGCAATAGAGACAGTTGTCTCAGGTGCTGTTGTAAAACTTTTTTGGTAGCACATCCTGTGAAAAATACTGCACTCCTGAAAACTTTCCTTGGGTGAAAATATTTTTAGCTGTGTCCTGCTCTAAGAACATTATTGAGAAATAATACTCCTAAGGAGAGTATCATTTGCATCAGCTTTAAGGGAAGAAAATACCCTTAACAACTGGCACTACTAATCGTAACGATGGGAAGGGGAATCATTAAGGAAATTTATGAAGCTTCTCACTGACATCCCAACAGAGCACTGAGGTTTTTCTAAATAACAGGAGTCAGAGAGAGTGAAACTTAGCTCTGGTTTGTTGTGGTCGGTGACACAGATGCTGTTGATATTTCAGTTGTGCTGAATGGGGCTGTGACACAAACCTTGTTGTCTGGAAGAAACCTGTAAGTGATGGCCTAAGAAAAGAGTGTCTTGTAAGCAACCAGGCCTGACACTTTCCCTTCTGCTGCACTGACCAAAGAGAGTGAGCCAAGACTAGCAAGTACTTTGCTCACATAAGCTCTTTTTGGAGAAAATTCAATTTTTTTTTATGCTGTAGTATGGAATGAATAACATATAGATAGAATCTTCTCATAGCTGATATGGCAGAGGGCATACATTTGGACTGCAAGCCAATTCTGACCAAACTAATGCTAATGGACTGCAGCCAGGTTATCTTGTGTTCCCGTGACTGTAAGAACTCACACAGTCATACGAGTGACTCCCCTGATCTCCAGTGGAGATTTAATAGAAATCAGTGCTTGTAGCTTAAGAAACATATCAGAAAGAGGCAAAGGAGAGAATAATCTTTTCCATCTTCTGATAAGGATTTAGGGGTTTCCTGGATTGGAGATTCTATCTAGAGCTTTACTTTTAATGGCAATTATAAAAACCAGAGACCCAGAAGTAACACACACTCAACATCTGAATAAGAACGGAAAGGAAGATTTTGCTGTTTCCATAAAATCCTTCTTGTTCTGAAGTTATCTAGTATCAATATCATGAAAGGAGACTTAAATGTAGTCAACTCCTTGAGCATTTCTTAGGCAAGTCACGCTTTCCAATGCGTTTTAGAGAAAGTACCCTAAAAAACCTAGAGATACAGAAGCCTCTGAAGAGGGTTGAGGAAAGAAAGAAATCAGGATCATTCAGAATAAAAGATATTATTGCAAACAAGAAAAAGAGGCTGTTACAAAATGTCACTCTAATATATACATCCTGCTTTTTTCCTAAAGGTATCTGATGGGCAGATTTGCAGGATGTCATTTAAGTCAGCATCTGCAGAACGTTTCATCATCTGAAATGCCCTGCCTTAGTCCTTCCCTTCGACACTTCCCAAGCCCTAGAGGGTTTTTGTGAGAACACAGTCAGCTTCTGTTAAACAAATTTCCCACCTGCCATTCGTTCAAATAAATTTGCTTTGAAGCCTGCGTGTATATTTTCCTCTAGCAGGTAGCAGCTGCTAATAATGTATTAGAGGAAAATTCACCTCAACCAATAGTAGAATAACAATCCGGTAGTAATCCTGGTTCCTAATTTCCTTATGCTGAAATAGGTTCAAAACATTATCTGTCATGCAACTCTTCTGCTATGTAACGGTGTGTCTGACAGAGTTTCGTTTGCTTATTTCCCCCTCCAGAAAACGTGACATGTAAAGGGCTTCAACTGTTGTCTGGAAAAGTGGTGAGGCAGCAGTATCTGCAGTAGCAGCAAAAAACCTTGGGCTATTCCCCACCCTTTTCCCCTCCATCGCCGTCCCACTGCTTCAGTTTCAGAGACAAGACCTAACACTAGGTGGGCAGATAATTACAGCAATGAAAATTCATGAGGACTACTACACTGGCTGTAGTTGTGCTACAATGCTGAGGATTTTATGACACTTCTCCAGCAAGGTGCACATGCCCCAAACCAAATCTTTGTGGTACCTCAGTGGATTTAGACTCTGGCATTTTGCGTGTGGTTTCATCACCATGAATCTGCAGTCATTTACTTTCCAAGAGATTTTAGTTGCTATTCAGTAAAAAAAGGACTGAGATTTTTTCACCAATTATTTCCTGCTATTTTGAAGGAGAACAAATTATGACAGTAAAGGATGATGTAAAAAATTAATTTCCTCTTTAAGTAGCTTTTGTGGGCTATCAGAATAGCCAGCTCTTTGTTGTACGTTCCGCTAACCCATCTATCAGTGGGAAGTCCTAAAAGGCAATCACTTTCAGAAACAGCAGAACTTGGCAACGTCTCTTGTTTGAGGGGGAGAGGACAAAAAAAAAGATGCATTATTCATTATGACAGCAACTGAAAGTGAAGGAAAGCTCTGGCAAAGCATCGCCAAAAGGAAAAGTGTTTACTTGTGAATGACAAATCACATGTTAATGGCTCATTCTTGAAATGTTGGACTGAATCCATGCTACTTGCCTTAGGAACCCAACAGCAGATAATTTTAAGTATCAAGAAAGTGCTAAGACAGCATTAAAAAAAAGTTAAGAAAACATCTTAATATTCACAAGCACTGCACACACTGGCGGTGTTCTGCAGGCTGCATAATGATGGCACTGCCTTTCATGCCCCGAATTCTTAGCCCATGCTTGACAGTAATTGTCACAATTTTTTTTTTTTTTTTTTTTTATCCTCATGCAAACAATATAGATTTCCATGTTTTGAAAGACTGATTTCATTTATATACTTAACTTTTTCTCAGATAGATTAAACTGCTGGAAACAAGATGCAACAACTCAGCTTTATACATCTGTGAAATTAATAATAAACATTGAAAATCTCATCCTTTGTCTGAAAAGCAAAGAGTGTTTAACACCCCAGGCATTTTCTATCCCAAATAGTACAGTTGGGACCCATATCATTACACAGCTTCACATTAAGACATGTAAGACAGGTAGGTGATTTTTAGGTGCAAGTAGGTGCTATCACTTACATCTCCAATTGATGCAAGATGTAAACAATGCTTACAATGAAAAATTGTATCAAATGACAGATAGGTATCCATACAGATCTCATGCAAGGTGTTATGAGCTTTGTTCCAGGAGTTCATAAACTGAAGACAATAAGTGCTTCTAACATTTTCTTCCAGTCTTTTCTCCCTTACTATAGATGTATTGTATAACAAATTTTAATTACCCAGGAGGTGAAAGTTAGTATTGACAAGTCATTCAGACTGATTGTGCTTTCAGGAGAATTGAAAGGATGCAGTGAAAGGAAAGGATGAAAGGTGACATAGGTCTTCCCTATTCTGATCTAGAGGTAATAGTATGAAAGAAAAAGAGATGGGCATGTTATAGTTGAACTGTTATGGCAAAAGGGAACACAGAATGATATACAGAGCCAAGAATTTATTTTAAACCTGATGTTAACAGTCTAATTAAAACACAGCCAACTGATTAATGTAGCTACATTAACACATCGTCCAAATTCTTAATGAAAAGGCTCACTGGTAAAGTCACTAAATTCATTACACAAGAAAACTTACTGACACCTACTGCTTCTCCTTCATGTTACGCTCACCACTCACACACCTTTTTGGGTCACAAGGTTGATGGTGCTAACCTCCATCAAGCAGAAGTGGGAACAGAGTTGCAGCAAGTCATCAGCATCCTGAGGTTTTTTTTCCCTCCTCATCAGGACTTCATTTGAAGCATGTGTGTGAGGGGGCTTCTGTCTTGATACTGGTGTTCCCTTGGGGCTATTTTTGTATGTTTTATCCTACTCTGCTTCTTCCCACAGTTCCCAACAGAAGTTTAGGAGTTGCACCACAGCATCCCTCAGCTCTATTTGCTGCAAAAGGCTATTGCTCCTTAGACAAAGAATGAATCCCCAAGTCTGCCAGACCTTTCCAGCAAAGGGTATTCACAGCTCCTAAACTAAAACAAACTAGGCAATAATCGCTAGAGCACCAAAGAACTATTTAAATCACCTAAAACCAGCTCAGGCTGAGGTAAACCCTGACAAAGACCTGAGATCCTGCGCTTATCAGGTCAATATGAATCCTACAGCCTTTTACTGGTAATGGCAAGGGTCGTGATCGCCAGGCTACAGATAGGGAAAATGTGGCAACTGTCAGGTAGAGATCACTGAAGGAGCAAACTACACCAACAGATTACACATTCATACATCTTCATTGCTAAGACATCACAGCTTGGAAAGAGGAACAGGGTCTAAGATGCAATGAAAAATGGAGGGATATCAATAAAAGAGTAAAACTGTGAGGTCAAAAAAGTAAGTAAATATATATTATGGCACATAAAGAACTTGGTAGGTGGAAGAAGATGAAGCATTGTTAAAAGTAAGTACAGAGTTACTCAAATTTGACAATGTTGCCAAAATTTACCACAAATTAAATGTTAAATTTCGGTGCATTATGTGCATTGAGATAGGATAGATTTTTTTTTTTTTTTTTTTTTTTTTTTTATCTTAAATGGATGGATCACTATGCATGAAATTCAGATAGATATGAGATTTTCTTTCAAAAGGGGTCACTTCCAACAACCTAATCCAGAAGATGCATTTTCAGGCTGGTAACGTCCAGCCAGAAAAAAAAAGGTTACAGCTTCACCACTAGATGGCTGTGTTGTTTATTAGAGCGTATCCTCTTGGAGACTTGCTGGGGAAAAGCTTCTCCAGAAATAAATTTCTCTCTCATTAAGCAAGAATGCATCCCTATGTTCTTGGCTAAATGGAAATGAACATCTGGAGGAAAAAAAAAAAGATCTTGACTTGCAGGGATTTCTATACAACATCAGACTGGATACGAAATTGAAAGCTAGGGTGCTATTGAACCCATTTCACATTTTATATTTCTAATCAAAAAGGTGAAAATAAAAAAAGCAGGTGCAACTGGAAAGATCCCACTGATGGGTGTCACCTTGCTTGCAGGTGACTACTTGCTTGAGATAGTGACAACAGCTGCTGCCAAATTCAGATGTTATTGAGTATCTCGTGCTGAGTGAGCCCATGGATCCCATCGTGTCCTTGCAGGGTTCCAGGACAAAGGTGCTTTTTTTCCAAAGTGTCACACAACATTTCTGCTTAGCTTAAAAACATGATCCTATGGCAGACACTATTATGAGCAGAGAATATTATGAGGACAAACTTTACCTTTCAGATGTTATAAAACAAAGCAAAACTAATAAAGCAAGTTGCCACTATTCTGACTGAAGCTTCCAGTAAGCTGATTAAAGCCTCTTTTTGTCCTAATCATAATAATTTAACTTGTGTCTAACAGTATGGATGTACCAAAACGAGGAAGCCCCATTTTTCCTGCCTGCAGGGCCTGTTTCTCCAGAGATAAGAGACAAGCCAGTTCATGCAGCAGAAGAGCAATGCTAGCACTTGCTAATCATCCACACCAGCCTGGAAACCAGGTGGCTGCTATTGCAACATAATAGCACAGAACTCTCAGATTTTTACATTGTCATTTGTTTATATTGCTTAATAAAAGGAAAACAAAAACTGAGCTCATTTCTTTGTGCAGGGTTATTTCTACCCATGTTTTTCTTTTTTTTTTCTTTTTTTTTTTTCCAGTATTTTAAGCCTTATGGACCTAAAGCAGTCAGGATTTGCTCAAGCTGTGTTTAGACCAGCCCCAACTGACATCCCTGCAAACCTGCAAGCACTGACCGGGGATAGCTAGGATTCCAAAACAGTTCAGCCCCTATACAGATGCCCTCCCTTCCATTTCCCCCTCAAAAAGTTTGCTTAGATTGTGCTTACACTAGCAATATACAAGCTAGGTTAGCCAGATGTTTCTTCTGCAAAGGAAGCGTAGTATCACTTCAGACAGATTTTCAGCAATCCCAGAACAAGTTTCAGAGGGTTTAATAAGAGACATAAACAGAAATTTCACACAAGTTCTGACTTACACGACCGACGAGCAGCAATCTCCCGCCAAGATGGCACTCCCCAGAGCAGCAGCCAGTCTCTGAGAGAGATGGGCTCCCCTCAGCAGCTGCCCCTTCACTGAGCCCAGGGCAGCCCCACACAGCCCCAGCCCTTCCGGGCAGGTGGGGGACACAGGTGCAAACAATGTGCCTGTGCTGCCCAGGCAGCCACCACCCTGCACCAGGTGCTCAGTCACAGGTTCCAGCCCTGGCCTAGCATTTCCCCAACAACATTGTAGACATTTTCCTCAAAAAAAAGTGTGTGTGTGACTGGATCCTGGGTTAGCAACACACAAGAGACATCAGTGCTCAAACCACTTATGTTTTCTCACAAAACTTCTGTTTTTGTGTCAGTTCCACAGGGTGTCTTATATGCTAGATGCATGAAACATAAAAAGTCCTGAGTCCAAAATTTAGATCCATAAAACCTGTGCTTATCTACTTCCAGAACTCGGGCCCCTAAATTATCCCGTGCATGTCAGCTTCCTCTAGCACATCTCCTGGAAGACAAAGCGTCTGTTTCAGGGCATATCAAGATCTCACTGCATTTTAACAGTGCTAAGCAACTCGAGGATTTATTTCAGGCTTGAGTGTCAGCAGGGAGTAGGCTCTTTTTGTCAGAGGTAGGTCTAAATCTTTAGTGCTCTAACCCTGGCTTGACACCATCCCAAACAAACAATTAGCAGTTTTTCCACAGTCTGATGCACAGATGAAATGAACAAATGTCTGTCCACAACACCCAGTACACATAAATCTAAAAGCACCTCCCAGAAGTCCAGAAATTGCTGCCTAATTTATGTCAGGAGGGGTAAAATGAGAAAGGCCATCCAGCTGAAATGAATCTTTCTGAGACACGCCAGCTTTCCCCATGCTGTGTCAGAGGAATCATGCTTTCAGCTGAGAATGCCACTTCTCCCCCCAGATTTAGTGTTACAACAGTTAAATTCTGTTTCAATCCAGCCCTCCACCATCTTTGTTTCTTTAGAGAAAAGCTCAGACTGTATTAGTCACGTGTAAACACTGAGATGACGGTATTTACAGCTACCAGTAATCCTGGTAACAAATTTTACCCTTCAGCAAGCTAGAACATACATGTGCCTGTTTCAGTTTAAGGAGACCTCTCCATATTAGCAACATGAACATCCTCTAGTTATATCTACTTTGGGCAAAACTATTGCGTTTCTTCTTTGCAATGACTCTGTAACATGTGGCTTTGCTCCACTCAGACACGTTTTCACTTTCAATCTTTCAATTAAATGTCTGTCTTGGATTGATGCACCTGAAAAACAGACAAAAGTCTACAACTCTTTTCCCTGACTCAAAATGCCCAGGCTGCCTTACAGGTGGGTGCAACACTACATTCCTACACACCTCTGCCAACGCCTTGTTCTGAACAGCCATAGGGGAAGAAAGATGTCATGAGGTTTCTCTTCTTACCAAATGCAGTCAATGGCATATGAAGTTGGGCTTTTTTTTTTTTTTTTTAAATATACTGATACAATTATCTTTTTCAAAAAGTCAAAGAAAAATAAGCCATATTTTAATGTAGTTATCCATAAAACACTTTGTGGTGTTTTATATAAAACGCCAAAGCCTTTCTTCTATCCTTCTTCTAGCCTTAGAGACCACCACAACTTCACTGTGCCCTAGGCGTAATTATTTATGTCCATGAACAGAATGAAGTGAAGCAGGAAAAATAGGGACACAGATATTTCCTCTATTGGCATACAGCCAACAACATAAAAGTGGCAACGTTTCTGATACAGGACAATAGGTTATAGATGCTAAACTAGCATTAATTAAATTAAACAATTATATTTATATATATATGTGATATATACATCTATAAAGGTGATAGAAAAACATAACCATAATAAAAAGTAAAGCAAACACAAAGATTTGGAGAAAATTTTCTCAGCCCCAGTAGCCTTGCATGAATTGAAATTTTGTTAGCCCCCATGGTTTGAAGGGCTGTGTATGACATTTTCTTTGAGATCCGGAACTGATGTTTGCCTTCACCACTTAAATGAGCCCCAAAGCACTGATGTTTCCTGATCTAATTCGAAGTTAGCCTTCCACTTGCTTGCCTCTACCCACGGTCAAGACGCACTGAGCAACATGCATTACTCTATTTCTCTGCAACTCTCTGCATCCCCAGTACACAAAACACGAAGGCAAACACGAGATGAAAATACCGTAGTGCTTATTGCTCGTTTCCTGCGACACAGACTTGCTTGATCCGTTGATACCTCTTTCACAGTTTTCCTCCTCAGTGCTCGCAAGATGCTGCTGCAAGAGGACATGAAAGACTAGCTCTACAAGATACCATTCTCCTTCAGAGTAAAAAGAGGGATAGAAAAAAAAAGTGCAATACCTCATTTTACTGAACAGGAAGATGTCTTATTTGGGTGAAACACGGAGGTAGGAAAATGTCTCTTCAGCACAAGACAGAGGTTAGCCAAGACAAATGTAGCTTAACAAGGCAAAGAAAGTAAAAGCAGTGATTTGTGGGAGTACCATTATGGAAGAAGTAAGGGTTTTACAGTTTAAGTACAGTTTGCAAGCGTATCTTATTAGCTCATCTTTACGATAATTACAGAAGAAATGATTATTTAAACTGTTAATTTAAAAACACATCAAAACCAATTTTGCACTAACTTCGCTCTTCTCTCCTTATTTATGCAATAATTTCTCCCCATGCAATGCTTGATATAAATACAGTCACTTCTACTTCCTCGCTGTGTATGGCTGTGTTGTTAACAATAATTTGGCATAGGTCTGCTGAGATGAAAACATAATGATGATTATTCTTTTCATTTTCTATTATTACATTTACAGCTTGTACTATCTCTCAAGGGGACTGTTCACGTTAATAATTTGCATTGCACACCCTGCACAGGAAGCTAGGAAAAAATCCCTTTTTTTTAAAAAACAATATTGTAAGAATTTTACAGAAATAAAAGAATCTTTCATTACTTTAATATGATGAAAACCATGAAATTTTTTTGAATAAAATACGTTGTTAATGTTTGGCTTGAACATATGTTTCTAGTTATAACATGCTGGTTGTAGGCAAAGCTGCCAACTTTTCTAAGAGAAGATATAGGAAGCTTGAAGTAAAGAAAATGGAGTACAGCGTGAGTGAAGGCATGAAGAGAGCAGCTGGGAAAGGAAGTTCTCTTGTTTTAGACTAAGGAGATGCTGGGAGCTGGTGAATTGTGGTTTGTTTCTTTTTTTTCAAAAGAAAAAAGCATTGAAAATATTAGCAGGCAAAACTTTTTTTTGCCATGGGTTTACACTGTACATTTAAAGGAAAGCATACAGCTAAGGTTTAATTACTTGACAGAAATAAATATTAAAAAAATAAAATGAGAGAACTATTATCTATTCTTCTGGAAAGATAAAGGACATACTACCTCACAAAAATTAAAATTAAGAGCATTATGACTAATAGCAAGAAGCTATTTTTTTCATCTGGTAGATTAAAATAAGAAGTATTTTAATATTCATAAGCTAATAGAAGCGATTTTTCATGCATTACTTCTAAATAGAAAAAGGCAATTTTAGTATCATTCAGTCTTGTACTGGTAACTGAATTTGTCATACTTTGTGAAGTATAGCTCACCAAAGAGTTTTAAGATCATTTTTAAAGTAGCAGCCCACCAAACATGGCATTTAACCCATTAAGAGGTGACAGATAGGAGAGATTCAAGTGAAATATTTTCATATACTGGTTATGATTCTTTTTAAAATGAACGTCAATAGATTTCACTTCTGAGCACATAGCATTGTTAGTAGCTCTCTGGAATTATTTTCACATTACTGTTTAAGAAGAAAGCAATCTAGAAGCTGATTTTATAATTACCTCTGTCAAAGAATGTAAACATCTCTGCCTTGCAAGTGTAAAACTAGTTTTACTCTTGGATTACAGACCCACCATACTCTCTTCCTTCCCCAACACAAGAATGACACAGCTTACTAAATTCTTTGTTGCCTTTACTGCGTTCTGCTTAATGTGATGCTCAGTGTGAAAGGATTCCTAACACCAGTCCTAACCATGATTAGGATGCCCATTACTTCCAAAATGCATTACTTTTATGATCCCATGAAGTTCAGATTTTTTTTTCCACTCTAGCCTGCCATAACACATGTAATTTGAACAGCTACACTTCAAGAGGTGTTACCAAGGACACACTTGGGTGGCTGCATTCACATCTGGACGTATGATGCCTCAGAGCATTTGAGACCTTATCTACAAGGCTGTACACCTCCTTCCTCCAAGCTATTTTTCAGACACTTAGGAAGGAGCACTTACCTTCATGTATTTCATTTTGTGCAAGTTCTATTATCAGCGTGGGATTTCCTGGAAGCCAAGAAATGTATTTCAGATTTCAAAATGACAATATGCCTGGTTTAAAATGAGATGTTCAGAGCTAAGGATTACAAGTGACAGAACATATTACTTTTTCAGGCTTGTTTAGGCCATATTTCATTTCAACCTTAAGACTAGGGCTTTTCGTTTGCAAATGTGCTTTTAAGTAACTGCCATGCAAGTTCAGCCAGAAACTTAAACAACCAAAATAAATTAAGACTGGCATTATTTCTATCCCCATGTCAGAATCATAGAATTATGAGATAATTCAGGTTGGAAGCTAACAATGAGACTTTTAGATCTCTAACACAACACCCAGCTCAAAGAGAGGTTCAGCTAAAGGTCCGACAAGGCTGCTCCAGTTGTAATCCAGCTGAGTCTTGAAAACCTCCGTGGGCAGAGACTGCACAGCAACCCAGCACTTGGCTGTTCTCACAGTGAAAATCCATTTCCTTACATCCATTCTGAAACTTGTTTCAATGTATGCGGCCGTGTCTTGTCATCCTAACACAAATTGCTGTGAAGTATCTGCTTCCGTCCTTTTAGTAACCTCTCCATAGCACAGGCAGGCTGCTAACAGGTCTCCCCGAAGCTGTCTCTTATCCAGGGTTTAAAGCCCTGTACCTCAGCTTCTCCTCATAGAGCTGTGAGGAAAAAACAGAAACTCGAGATGTGGTTCTTCCCCTCAGAGCAGCGCTTTCAGTCTGGACATCTGCATCCAAGAAGGCCTTCACCTGGAGAAGGCATGAAGATTACCACAGTGATCAAGTATTTGTCTAACTTCACCAAAATAATGGTGAGAAGCCTGACAATTAGTTACACAGTCTGGAAAATATTATCGAAGCAGCACTATTATTACTGAAGACAAAGAATAATATTACAACAAATGGCATTCTCATAAATTTATGTTTCGCTGTTTAACAGAGCTGCTTGAATACTTAGTGCTAAGTTAGAGTCAGAAGTGCTTTGGGCTTAGGTATTGCTGCTAAGTCATTTTGGAGTGCGTTGCTAGGAGTCCTCTCTGCCAATGGAAAACATCAGGTAACTCCAAACTAACCCTCAGAGAGGCAAAGGATGAAGAAGGCAGTTTGGAGGTAGCTAAGGGAGCTGACACACAGCCTGAGACCCTGCTATGACTTCAGTTTGTTATTTCTCAGCTGAAAGGGGCCTCACATCATTTCAGCTCTAAGTTCAGAAAACTGAAAATTGCCATCTACAGGCTTTGAAAACAAAAGATGTGGCCTTTCTTTTCTCTTAAATGTAGATGGAAGAAGAACAGCAGCAAGTTTCCTCCTCCTTGTACCTTAACTCAGGGAGGAGAGCACTTGTCCAAGATACAGCCTAGATCAAATCCACACATTTACACAATAAAATTCAATCAGACAAAAATGGTATTTGTTGACCTATAAAATATTCTACACAGATTATCTCCTGTATTGGTTTTCCCTAAAGTTGTTTCAGGGAACGATAGGCAGAATAAGGACAATAAGTGAAAATGCTAGTTAATGCAATTTTGAATTCTCAAAATATTCACTAGGCATGTTACCATAGCAACTAACTGATTCATTTTTCCAGAAAATCTTGACATGCATTACAGGTTTTCTCTTCAAAATATCATAAAAAGGGGAAAACATGATGAGTACAATGATTGATAATCAATTTTTTCCAGAATTGAGACCTACCAATTTATTTACCAAATATCATGCAGAGTACCCTGCTACTATTCTTTTTACTAGGCAAAAACAAATGTCCCAGATTAAGCTGACAATGCTCTTTCAGTTTAAACCAACATATCTTGAGTTAAATAGGCAAAATGATAATAATAAAAACGTTTTTATATTAACACAGCCTTTATAATTTGTAATGTTGCTATTCTGCAAACCATACTTAGAAATATTTAATCCCTCACTGAAATTCTGACACTATGTAAATTTAACAAAACTACTGTTCAATAACACAAGGAATACCATATTCAGGCTCAGTTCTGTTATTTGAAAAAAGGGAAAAGTGTTCATGAAGAGTCGCTATTTAAAATCTAAATAATAGAATGAAAGACTTAAACATTCAGATGCTCTCTACTTGTATTCAGCACTTAATGATACGGCATGAGCAAAAGGCTCAGTAAAAATCATACACTTTTAACCTCATATAATTCATAACAATACTCAGAGTTCTTTGAAACTTATTTCCTCACTTTTTCCACTGAATTTCTTAAAGACATGCTTATGTAAAATGTATTTCTTACATATTTGCAATGACATTCATTTTGGACTTATGAACTCTACCTCAGCAATAGAAACTCCTTTATCACAATCCCTGCTGAAGAGCGCTGTCTTGTTCTCACATAGCACTTCTCTCAAACTCATTAGCATGAAAGAACAGAGTGGAAAATTTTTGCAGCTGTAAAAGAACTTGGCTTCCTCCATTTCATTTTTATTATCTTCAGCTTCTTTTCTCTGATGTATTTCTGCAAGGAAATTCTAAATCTTGAAGGTTTATTACAGCTTGTGGAATAAAATGCAGGTGTTTACCACAAATTAACAGAGGGCATTCATTGCCTCTGCTTACAGCATCAATCAGTAAAGACAGGATTTGAAACAAACTATTGCTACGCCTTTGAAACATCGAAGACAGTGTTTGATTTTTTATTAGTGGGGTCAGAGCAACTCCTGGACACCAGAAACCTGTTTCAATTCCATAACAATTGAGAAAGAAACAAATCATGGTCTTTGAGGTACTATACTGGATTAGCTAAACAAAATCAAGAAATTGGCAATGGCTTTAACAAAATGCTTTAGCTAAATTCAGAGATATTCCTAGGGAGGGACTAGAGAAACTGATTTCAAACAAGAATTCTGAAGTAACCGGGAAAAATTCTATACTAGACACATGACTTTAATATTACTGACATAATTCAAATGCGTTAGGTACATTGGCAAAGATTTTGGTCTCCTGCATCATAGAGAGAGTAATGTATTAAATCTACATTTTAAAGCTTCATCGGTTACCATACCTCGCTAAAACAAAAGAATAAGACACTGCCAAAACTGACAACTGCCTTGGATTTTGATAGAGATTCTAAGGGATCACGCAACATTGCTTTCATTGTCAAAAGAAGAAAAGGCTCCAGGCAGACCTTATCGCAGCCTTCCTGCATGAAAGCTGGAGAGGGACTCTTTATCAGAGAGAGTGTAGAGACAGGCCAAGGAGTAAGGGTTTTAAATAAAAAAGGATAGGTTTAGATTACACATTAGGAAGAAATTCTTCATAGTGAAGGTGGTGAGGCACTGGAACAGGTTGCCTGGAGAAGCTGTGGATGTCTGCAAGTGTTCAAGGCCAGGCTGGATGGGGCTTTTGACATTCTGGTCTAGCAAAAGGTGTCCCTGCACGTGGTAGAGGGGGTTGGAACTACATGGCCTTTAAGGTTCCTTCCAACCCAAACCATCTGAGGATTCCATGATTCTGTCAAAGGAATTCCAATATTGTTATGGGATCTTAATTCTTATCTTAAACTGTTAATGCTTAGACAAAGAGAAGGCAAAGTACACATACATTCCACCAACACTGAGCAGACTGGGTAGGAATCCAGTAGCTGTGCTACTGGAGCATTATGCTTCTAGGTTTAGTCTTATATATGGTAACATTTTATATATATATATGTATGTATTTGTTTTAAACATATGAAAGACCAATTAACTTCCTTCTAACTTGCTTTCATGTAAAATGTGTTACACGCCACTTCAATGTGGCTACATTGGAGTATTCACCAAAATCAGAACTCTTTAAAATTTATGGGGTTTATTCTCCTTTTGTCAAGCATTTTCTACATACAGAACATTCACGTGGTGTAAGATACAGAAGAAAAATGTATGAGACAGACTACTGCAAATAAGTGAATGACAGACAGTTTACATGATTCTTGTTTGTTCACAACGGAGAAAAGTTGTTAAAAAGAAAAACAGATTCAGTAACTAGAAATGTAAAGCAGACTCTTAATTCAGTTAAATCTACCTACCAGGAGATTTGCTTAAGCTAAAGAGAGATCTACTGTATCACACGGGGCAGGATGCTAAATGCACACAAGATTACAACGCTAGAAAATTCCAGATTTCTAAATTTACACAATCTAGATCAGAGTAAAATTTCATTTTAAAAAAGGTATTTTTTTGATTGCCTTCAGTAAAAGGAGGTCAGTTTAAGAGCTTATAAGCATTCCTTAGCAAAAACACAAAAATAAAAATACTCCCAAACTTTTAAGTCATTGCTCTAAGTCTGGATAGTTGTTTACTGCTGGCTTTCTTATCTTACTGACTATTGTTACTTTACTTCCGAGAATCTCATTTTTCCCATTCAAATGCTTAATCATTGTTAGAATCCTAAGTTAATAAACTATAAAAAATACAAAGATTTTGTTGTTGTTGATTTGTTTTTCACTAATCCAATTGGATGCATGAAATAGAAAAACTGTTGAGTTAACCAAACGGTTTAACAAATATGGGACGATGCTACAATGCATAAGCAAAAATGTTATCTACTAGCTGTTAACCTCACTTCAGCCTTGAGTTTCCAGCTTCCTAAAATGTATATGCACAAATATATCTTTTAAATACCAGTTTTCTTGCCAGTATAAATGAAGCTTTGTGAAACCAGGTATTCAGAACGTGGTTACTCTGAACACCTAAGTGCAATGTTTCTCTGGAGCAGAACTCCAACTCCTCACTGATGAAACCCCATGACAGCTGAAAAACCTAACACCTATTCTTTTTTCTTAAAAAAAAGAAAGTGTTAAGCATCTGCAAGCAGCTCTTTCAACTAAGACTCACCATAAAAATAAACTTCTCAAATTGCAGTAATCAGGAAATCATGCACTGCAAATATAATTTCTCCCTTTTTTTTCCTCCTCATACGTTCCAAAGTTTGAGACTAGAAATTTGATACTAAAAGGTTCTCTCCAATGACAAGCAATCCTCTAGTCACAATGGGAATAAATTATACAGTTTCTATGCTTTACCTTTCTTGTGAGACTTTCACTTCAAGGCACAAAAAGATTAAACAGTGGTCTGGACAAAGCAGGACATAATATTTCAGTTTAAGGAGTCAAAGGTTGTACAACAGCTCTTATTTTGTGTCTGAAGCAAACAAAACCGAACTGCAAATCATATGTAATTCTTCCATTTACAAATGCAAGGTATCACGATAAATTCCCTGAAGCTTTATGGGTTTTCCTACTTTCTTTAAAGTAACACATGATATTTATCATCAATTTCAATATTCAGTAATTCCAGTCAACCAATACAACCTTGGCTGACAGTTAATAAGGAGTACCATTATCAAATAGCTGCTGTTTCAGTAACTTTTATGAGGAAGCTGACTCAACTTGTGTTCAAGTCAAAGAAATAACAGGTATAGAAGGGTCTAACAATTTCAAATGAAATTGGTGTAATTTTAAAGAATTTAAGTGCAATGTACGGTAAAACTATTAATTCAGCAAATATCCAACACAGATCCTTATGCTTCCCCAACCCAAATTACTGTGTTGCCTCTCTCAACTTCAGTGATTTCACAATTTAACTTATTGAGCCGTCCATCCAGGATAAACAGAGATTCCTTGGAAGGGGTCATGAGATACTGACCAAAAAGGCCACTGTCTTTTATAAGACGGTTCTTACTGTTCCAAGGCCATTCGCCTGCCTTGACAGGCTCCTTAAGACTCTTCACCATCTTAACTTTGCCAGAGGAGAGCTCCACAAAGAGAACATCAGTTTGTGTACTGGAGCTACAGTAGATGTTGTATTGATGAGCTTCAGTGAACGATGGCTGAAAAGCTACATCAGATATGTGCAAATTTGTGTGAATGTCAAACGCATCCTGTATTTCTCCTCTCATTGTTATGGTCTGGATCTTCATGAGACCCTTTGCATCGTCGATGCTGACAAGGTAGTGTCCATCTGGAGAGACATGTGGTCTGCCTGTTACATCACCATTGTATCCAATCACAGAGTCGGTAACGCCATCCACTATAAGTTGTGGTAGGACAGCACCAGTGGTATCAGGCTTACAGTAGACAAAAAAAAATCCTCCAAGATGTGTATAAGCCAGTGACTGAGGAATGCAATTATAATCCTTTAAATTAATTGTCTTGATGTACGACATAGTTTCAAGATCAATTTTCTGGAGCATAGGCTCATCCTTATGAAGAATAAATCCAAACCTGGAAGGAAAAGCACAAAGTCAAAGGAAGAGTTATTGTGTGCATTATGTACACATGTGGAAACTCAATACAACAAAGTAGATGAGTTAATACGCACAGTAATGTACTAATATATTACAATTTCAGATATTAAGTATTTTATATTATTTAATTTTTAGTGTTCTTGCAATTATATTTTAAAGCACACCAAATAAAATGTCTAAAAATAATGTATCATCAGTAGCTATTTTCTACAGATATAGGGGAAAAAGTAAACATTGCTCCAAGCATCTATCCAGTTAAAACTTTTACAAAAGCCAGGAGAAGGAAAAAGATTAAATATCAATAGATAGTATATCCCACACATTCTCATTCGCTTTATATAGTTCTTCAACTTCCGTGGGGACACCAGCTTAATCCAATGCTCATTGTTATTCAGATAATTGTCCAAATCTTTCTCATTTTAATTCAGCAGAAATGAATATCATAAAAGGATTTAGGTTTATGCCTCCCAACTACCCAAGCCTCACATTTCTTACGTTTTTAAATGACCCTTTATGCGTTTCTGTACATCAAGGAATTTTCACTGAACATGAATATGATTAAACCTTAAAATTCTGGAGCTTAATGTTTGCAACACTGTAAATATATGCTATATGACTATTCTCTGATGTTAATCTATAAGTTCTAACTGCAAAATCATTCCACTGTATACATGCAAAAGCCACTGCTCTAAATACTATGAATTTATGGTTAAGTATAGTAGTTTTGCTTATAATCTAAGTAGCATTCACAGCACTTGTCTCAAAGAACTTTTTTTCCTTTGGCACATTCCTTAACATAACATTTTACTTTGAATCTTTGATCCTAAGAATGAAGCTTTCTTGCTGCTGTGTGATGACATATAATCTAAAAATACCTTTCAGATCCTATTCAGATGAGGGGCTATGAAAGCCATGATGTTTCAACAATTGAGTTGTTGAAAATAGCACAAAATTTCACACTATATTTTGCAATCTCAATATATTCAGTAATCTGTGAACTACCAAAGAAATGTGCAGAAAGATTTCAGGACATTGTTTAGTCAGTTCCTCAGACATGAGACAGAATGGATTATATTTGTATTTCATACTGAACTGTTACAATTTTCAGGAACATTTTTAATTTTAGCCCCACTTTGCAGAATGCTTGCATCCTGCTTCAATATCACACAACTATAATTTATTTTTTTCTGGACGAGTATTGACTGAGATCTAGCCATTCCTATCACTATTGGTTATTAATATTAAAAGCGAAAAAGCCTGAAATAAAGATTGCTAAATCAAGCACTGAAAAATTAGAAAATGCAAAAGCAACAAATACAGAACATCATGTTAGTATTAATATTTTACACAATATAAAATCAGCCAAAATTCCTGACCTGTCTATTTTTTGTTCATCTCTTTGTACCACTTAATTTCCAGTCCAAAATCAACAGGTAAAAACCTTACAGTATCTTGGATATATTAGTCTTTGAATTCACTTCAGCTTTATTAATTGAGTTTACAGGTCAATGCTTGGAAAATAAAGAAGCTGACTTCAAGAATATTATCCTGATACCATATATGTGTATTTGTTGCTCCTAGCAGCAGATTACTGCTCCCACTGTCCCTTGCTCTACAGCTATTAAGACACTTGATTTTATTTCCTTCTGCTGTGTCAGATAATGATATAAATTCTGATAATGAGCTATAACTGAATACCCATCTCCAGTGCACAGAATCATAAAATACCTTGAGTTTGAAGAGACCCACATGGTCACGTCCAACTCCTACCTCCACGCAGGACCACCCAAAAATCAAAGCTATGACTGAGAGCATTGTCTAAACGCTCCTGGAACTCCAGCAGGCCTGATGCTGTGACCAGTGCCCTGGGGACCCTGTACCAGTGCCTGATCACCCTCTAGTGAAGATCCTTTTCCTAATCCCCAACCTGAGCCTGCTGATGCAGCCTCATGCTTTCCATCAGACCTTGAATTTAAGTTGTGTGAGCAGTAGATCAATACAATTTTTGCATATTGATTGCTCAGTTTCATGTTCTTAAATCTTCTCAACTTTGTAGCATTAAAAGTATTTACCGCTACCCACGCTCTTGTGTCTTGCTTGCGTTCCTGCTTATTTTGGAGATTTGAAAACACAGCTTTAAGAGATATTCCCTCCCTTCTTTACTTTAGCAGCAATTTCTCAGACACTGAAAAAATATACTTCCACTTATATTAACACACTGAAGACCTTTACTTGTTGAAACTTATACTCACAACTTTGGACACTGACATACTGTGGAAAACTTTAGCCCAGAAGGTAATTTTTATGGAGGTAAGTACGCTAAAAGATCAGCTATGCTAGCAGAATAATAATAGTGAACTTAAGTAGCAGTTTTAACTTACTGATTTCAAAGTACTTTACAAATATCACAGTGAGTGAAGCAAAAAGCCAAATGACTTGCCTACAGCCATGTAATGATCCACTGGCAAAGTCAGGGTGAAAACACAAGTTATTTAATATCCAACACATTTTCTTACTGATCGTGCTACAGGCTACCCTGTAAACCATTGCAACTGAGGTCTGAAAAGAGACAGATGGAACTACAGATAACTAAAATACATTTTTTTGAATAAGAAGATAGGAAATCACTGTGATGTGTATTAAAATTAGCCAAAACTGTGGAAGAAGAGAAGATTCAAAGTAGGAAGCCGGTAAATCTTCATGAAGGATCTACCATTCCTTAGAACCAGAAGTATGGCAGTCAAAAGTAATTTATTAGAACTAATGGGATTTTGTCAATCCTGTTGTTCAATTAATTCTTTCTCAACCTGTCACGTTGGCTTTAACTTCTCAGTGTCTCAATTAAAATTCAGTAAACTTGGATACAGAAACAAATACTCAATCAGCCCAATATTACAGATACAAATGGAGGGGGAAAGAAGTTTCAGAACTGCCAGTCTTCTAGGATGTAAAAGGCTTTACTAAGTTGTGTGTTTGACATATTTATTTGTCTGCCTGCCTGGGTAAGAGCTATGTGGCTAGGGTTCTGAGAAGCTGAACAAATTAAGAGAGGTCTGTTTGTTCGTGTGCCTGTGAAGTTTGTGTGGCTTAATCTTTGAGATTTGCTAGGCAGAGGCATAAGCATGGATAAAGTAATGGAAGCTCTGGAGGAAAGATGCAGAAGGGAAAAGAGGAAGTGGAGAAAACTGATTAGAAAAGCTAAGGATTCCATGTCTGATACTGTAAAGGAAAAGGAATGAGAAATTATAGTTTCGTAACCTAAAGATGAGGTAATATTTTCTAGGCCACTAGGAATTGAGGAAGATGATAAACAGGTGTTTCTTTAGGAACATCTGTCAAACTAGATAATTTATTCCTGAGAATCCTGGAAGAGATAACTAGCTCTTAACATTTTATCAAAGCTGAGAATAGAAGAAAAAATTGGTAAGACTGGAAGTAGATTATGAAATATTTGCAAGATCAAGCCACATATCCCATCTAACTGTAAGCTGATCCTAGGAAATAATAAAATAGATAAATAAAATAAAATAGATATCAGACAAGTAGGTATGATACAAGATATGAGTAAAACATGAGTAATACAAGATATGAGTCTAAAGAGTCAAAAAAAATTATAGACTCCTTGGAATAATATTCAGAGAGAGGTAAGAATAATGCAGAAGTCCGGTATCTGCGTTATACATTGGGAAGACCAAAACCAGAATGCTCTGTTTTATTTCTGCCACTGAAATAAAAGGAATATAAAAAACAGGGGTGAGGAAGAACATCTAATGTTATTTGAAGGATGGAGACAACATTTTTAAGCAACAGTCTGAGATAATTCAATATACTTAGCTTATGAAAGATACTGTTTAGGCATGACTTATTTACAACTTACACATACACCTTAATGGCGAGAACATACTGTTTAGACACAGTGCCTTTAATTTCAAAAAAGAAGTATAATAGTGATTGCAGACTGAAACCAGACAAATTAAAATTAGAAAGAGGCATTTTTCTAATAGTGGGAAGGATAATCCATCTGCAAAAATCTACCACATAGGTGATGAATTTTCTTTGGTGGGAAATCCTATGTTCCAAACTAAAAGAGGAAAGATTTAGGTTGGATATAAGAAAAAAGGTTTTTATGGTAAGGGGAGTGAATCACTAGAACACGTTACCCAGAGAAGTGGTGGATGCACTGTCCCTGGAGACAAAGTCAGGCTGGATAGAGCTCTGAGCAACGTAATTTAGCTGTCCCTATTAATTGCAGAAGAGTTGGGCTAGATGACCTTTCCTACAATTCTGTGATTCTTACCTTCAAAGATCCTTTCCAATGCAAGCAATTCTATGATTCTACAGGAAGCTTTGGAGTACACAGATTAGGTAGGATTGAAAAAAAGCCATATGGAATGAAAGAGTATAATTCACCAGATCTATAAGCAATGAATTATCAATATTAAAATGTAGCCTTCCAGCTGTGTCTATAATTGCAATGCAATGAGGACACTTCAGATAGCTGATATTAGTAGTTCTATTGGATGAGTCAGTAAAAACAGCAAGCAAGTGGATGAGCTGAGCTCCACTATCCTCTTTATTTATTTTTTTCCATTTGAAGTAAAGACAGACTATTAAGTCTGGGTAAAGAAGTCTGCACTACAACCCTATGTTTCATTCTGTCCTGTGGATAGCTGAATTCAACCCCCAAAGCTACCATAATCTAATAACTTTTCAGAAGCACTTAGTTTTCTAGAAGGATTAAGAAAATACAGCCACTCATAATCATGCAATGAAATTGTGCCTGTCGCCTGTGCTCTGTTAGCCTGTTTTTTATGACTAGACTGTCGGAGAACAAGTGATACTTCAGAGCAACTTCACTTTTCCCAAATGATTTAAAGATAGATGGTGGTGTATTTAATGCAAAATTTCCTCTTATGTAGATTGATATGCAGAAGCCTCCCACTGTTCACTAAACTGATCAATATTTATGATAATCTCAACCCTCATGTTTCTTCTACACAGTGGAATCATACACAATATCCAGCAGCCTATAAAGGCGTTTGTCAGAGTGCATATTGTGAAGTTGTACAATACACGCCTGCCAGACATGAGAGCATTTTCAGTCCTTTATTTTACAGTTTATGCAAGTAGGAAGCTGTAGCCTGTGGGCATATCACTCTGATTGGAGTATACACTAGAACTACGAAATCTGAGATTGTTTCTTTCTTCACTTGCTCCATATATATGAATAATAAAGATTTTAATATCAGATTTTCAAGAATTTCAACCACATCCAAAGTTCTCAACCATATGTTGTGATAATTTTTTTTTTAAAAAAGAGAAATCTGAATAATTATGCTTAGTAATTCTACAGCACATTCTGTACGAGGAATTCATTGGGTTTGGCTTGGACGGAGTTAATATTCTTCATAGTAGCCCATATGGTGCTTTATTTTAGATTTGTGACCAAAACAATGTTGAAAACACCAATGTTTTAGCTACTGGGGAACAGTGCTTACACAACAGCAAGGCCTTCTCTGTTTCTTACTCTGTCCCCCAAGCAAATAGGTTGAGGGTGGAAAAGAGCCTGGGACACAGTCAGGACAGCTGACTCAAAATGACCAAAGATATTCTGTCCCATATAACATCATGTTCAGCAATAAAACCCTTTCTATTTGAAACAATAGCCATTGCTTGGAAAACTGGCTGGGCACTGGTCTGCTGGTGGTGACTGATTCCTTTTGCATCAGTTTTTACATTTTTTTTTATTTTTTCTCTCCTTCGCTTATTCAACTGTCTTCACGTCAACCCCGTGTTTTCCCACTTGGCTATCCAATTCTCTTCCTCATCTAAAGAAGGGACAGCGTGATGCACAATGGCTCAGCTGCCAGTCAGGGTCAACCACAAGGACTCGTTAGCTGTCTCTGAAAACTAACAAGCTTTGCAATACCCGGATGAAGGGAAATTGAAACCAAAAAATCATGTGACTTATCCAAACTAACTTAAAAGAGACAGGGAGAACGTTCTAGAAGGACTTAACTGCAAAATGCATTTTTCAACAGTGAAGTCCACATGGATGAGCATTTTATTTTCCCATTTTGGGGAGCATCAGGGGGGAAAAAGCAATAAAAAAACCCTACCCACATATTTAATACTGCAATAATTATAACAACTGAAGTTAATAACACTGTGATTACAGAATTATAGAATCATAGGGGTTGGAAGTGACCTCTGGAGATCATCTAGCCCAACTCCCCTGCTAAAGCAGGTTCCCTACAGTACGTCACACAGCAAAGTGTCCAGGTGGGTTCTGAATATCTCCAGAGTGGGAGACTCCACAACCAATCTGGGCAGCCTCCTCCAGTGCTCTGTCACCCTCACAGTAAATAAGTTTTTCCTCATGTACTTTTCCTCATTATTTCTACTGTCTCATAACATACATTCAATATCATAATTTTTTTTTTGAAGGACTGTTTTCTCCTTTCTATTCAGACATGCTTCCACTATTTTTTCCCTTTTTCTCTGTTTGCTGTAAAGAAGAAACTTCAGTGTTATGCAACAAAATATTAGAAAAATTGCTTTCAAGTGATCTTAATATGAAAATTGACATGAAATCTATTCACATTCTTAAACAATAGTGACATTAGTACTTAGTAGAAAAATGCATTATAGCACAAATGGGTTCATTTGTATGAATGCTATAACTACAACAGAAATAAGCCTTGCCACTCAATTACTAGAATGCATTTTAAGAATGGGATTTAGTACTCAGATTTATGGAATTCTAAGTCTATACGTAACGCAAAAGCGGTAAGCAGTAAACTTATGACTGATGCACAAACACTCAACTATCGTATTCATCAGCTGTCGTGAAAATGTTTATGCTTAATCCTAAGGGGAGGCAGTATGCTTTAGTTTCATCTAAAATGGCAGTGACACATCTCAAACCACACAAAATTTTGATTGATTTCACGAAATACACCTCACAAAAAATAAACAGTGTACTTTATATTAAAGCACATTTGCAAAACAACTGCACTGCCACAATGGGCAGTATAATTGAAGTATTATTTTTTTTAAATCTGGTCTTTTCATCAGTTTATTAAAAATTGATATATGAACTAGGAAAGCATGACAGAACCAATACATGTCAGAGTGCAGGATAACACTGAGACCTGTAGCTACATAATTACTGAAGATGCAATCTTATTTTAGCTGGAAGTTCTAGTCAAGTAAAACACGAGTTAATAGTGGACCAGATATTTCATACAATTCCGAAATCACGTGAATTCTGACACCACATCTTCAAAACAGTTTTTTGCAAGGTACCTTTTTTTCCCACCCTTCATATAAGGGAACTTAATTTCCATCTCCCACACCCAAAGAATAGTCGAGCAAGAAGCTGGTGTGGAGCTGCCAGCAAGCAGTAAATGCACAACTTAGTTTCCTTTATGTTGTTATTTTCTTCCTTTAGACAAGCCATATACATTATTTATGAGTGCAACTGCATTCATTACAAAACAGGAAATATCGAAACAGTGATTAAAAAGTCACGACAGCACAAGAAAAGCCTGAGGAAAAAACTGCAAGATTATTATTGCTATTTATGAATACTTTAATATAAAACTGTATTTATGATTGTGTTCAGAAACATGGACAGAGTAGAAAATGATGTAAATATTGATGTCTTCCCTCTTTTTTGTTCCTGGCTCAACATCCACAGATTGCTCCCCTTAAATCAATAGGCATTTTGTGAGGAAATCTGAGATCAAACACTTAGGGAAAATTATATTCTCAGAACAGAAGGCAAGTGAAAAACAAGGAAGAGTACTAGATGAACTACAAAGAATATTATTAGTACCAAGAAGCAAACAGTACTGCGGTACAAAGGAGAGGTTTTTCAATTCGTACAGCTTAATTCAATAAAGTAATATAAACATTACATACTTTATCCCAAGTGAATAACATTCATGTGTAAAACCGCTCAAAATTCTATATGGTAGGGAACATCACTCAAAACTTATACAAAAAATCAATACAGGAAGATATAGTTCCATTGCAACAAAGCTTGATCCAATTTGCTCCAAGTAAATGCCATTAACTGCTCATGAAGAGTCTGTTAGAGGATCACGGTAGACCCTGATTCTATAAAGATTTCATCTGGCAACACAGTAAAATATTACTATTCAAACAAAATTCTAAAATAAAAATGTGTTATCTATCAAGCGTTTTTTTTCTGATGGTGAGTAAATTATCCACTGCAGATCTGGAGAAGGATGTATCAGTAAGAAAAGGAAAAGGAAATTGGTCAACAACGTAATCATTACTTCCTTTATTAAATTATTCTCCACTTTATATCCATGAATAGATGATTCTCAGGAAGACTATTTTCACATATTTCTTTTATTTCATACCATTTGCATTCGTACCATTGAAATCACA
>JAOWBO010000070.1:22923084-22936150 GCA_028564985.1 Crax fasciolata
CAGAGTTAATTTTCCTCACTTTTAAATAACTCTTTCAAATACAACATTTGTATTTTCATTTTCTATATACCTACTGTAGTGTATTGCAAAATATTTATCTCTAGATAAAAAACACGCTTTCCATTTTGGAAGTGTTTCTGATTTCAAAATCTGTCAGCATTGCAAGGGCACACAAGTCCTCCCCCCAGGACTTAGAAAATGATTGTTCCTAGAATAGTTCATTTCTGGCAGGTTGCTGAGAAAAAAAAAACCTCTTTAAATTCTGCAGTTCCAAAATGGTTGTTTGAAGATAACAAAAGGCTAAGTGGATTTTGCCTGTTGGCTGTTGCTCATCAACACAGAAGTTGTTTTACTTTTGGGTACTGCAACAGACTTTGACCTTTGAAGTTAGCTTCCTTAATTTTGTTCCTGTCCTTCTTTATGACATTAGGCTTTATATTTGTTTTGCAGCAGAAAAGGCTCCCTGCTATAGCTGTATAACTGTGTTAAGCACAAAGATTCCTCCTATCACTGTAAATGGAGTATTTAAAAACTCTGCCGAGAAAAGATATAAATAATATTTGCAGCAGTCACATGTGACTATGATAATGTACCTCTGAAATCTTAACACAGTAGTCCTAAGAAATAAGAATGGGAAGATAACAGTGTCAGAATGAGAAAATTAAAAAACATAGAATAGAAGGCTGTGAAGTCGCTCAGATGGAAAATGAGCAATTTTACAATATAAAAACATCATCACTACCATTTCTGTTAAATGAATGAAAAGGTCAGTTCCCACGAAGAACGGAATTTGATGGCAGGTCTCTTTCACTCTTTTTTTCCCCATCTTTCATTTTAAGATTGTACCTGCAGAGCATTTAAATCACATCTCACTAGAGATCCACAGAAGTGAAATGGCGTGCATGTTGGAGAATATCTCTAAACAACACATGTTAAGGAACAGCTAGGAAATTTTCTCCATAACTGGTCCCATGCTATAGTGGATTCTTCAGACAGTTTTTTAGGTCTCACTGGAAGAGCTCACTTGTTGCAACATGACCCAAACAGTCTGGGATTTTGAATCACTTGTACACATTTGCACAGTGTAGGGGTATGCCCTGGTATTTCAGGGTAGTAGTGATGCCAGAGTCCATAAATTGTCTGAGGCTTCTGTAACAACAGATGTATAAGAAACATTTTCACTACTGCAAATTGTTTACAGTATTCACAATAAAATAATTCAAGATGTTTTATGACAAAGGAAAGCATATTTTTAGAATCCAGGGTTTTATGATATTATTTGTGCTTTATCATAATGGAACTAATTGTCAGGAAAACAAGTCTTTGTAGTATTGGCAGCAAATGTTTTTTTTCATTGTATATTTAAGGAAAGGAGAGCAAGAAATTTAACAATAAAAAACTCATTTCATTGTATAAAAAATGATAGTCAAGAAAAGAGCTAGCTACGATGACACAGTAAACAAAAGACATTCCTAAAGATAGCCCTGAATGTCAGTACAAGGAAGGATAGAATTAAGAAAATCTGGCACTCCAGAGAACATGGTAACAGCAAGGTGGGCAGATGTCATGGGGAATGCACAACCAAATTTGTATATGCCAAAGGAAATAGTCAATACTTGTAGAAAATGAATAATGAGGTAGAGATAAGGACCGCAAAGGTGATAAATTATCTATGTCAAAACACTCCCAAAAGATCTTTTTCTTCATTTAAAAAATGAAGCTCACACAGCATGATATGTGGGGATATACGAACATTGAAAACAACAAACACTAAACTTCACCACAACTCCACTTTTTTCCCTTTTTTTTTTTTAAGCTAATGACCCAAATTAAGAAAATACTAGACTGAATCAAAACGGACATTTATCATATTTGAAAAATGTGAAAGATTTTTGGCACATAAAAGCACAATAGATGACATTTCTATTGCAGTTGTAACATCAGTGTGGGGAAGAAAAGGTCAGGCATGCTGCACCAAGTTGTTGTCTTTAATTTACAGATATTAATGGTTTGGGATATTACTTTTTGTTAGATGGAAGTCTGAATAGTTTATCCACCAGAAAATTTTGCATGTGGACAGTTGGCAACACGTGGAATGAACACAGACGAAACAGTCTACATATGTAGATTTGGGAGTTTTCTTTGATTCATATAATTACACAAGCATCTCAGCTTCACTAAGTATTAGAATATAGGTTTCTACCACTACATCGAGTAGAAAGGAATGTCCAGAATGAATTTTGTTCTAAACTGGCAAAAATATAAATATACAAATAAAAATTTGCAAATGAATTTTCACTGTTTTCATGTCAGAAATCAAAACTACAGGATCATATGGGCTGCTACGAAGAATAATTAGCTCCACACCAGGTATATCCAGCATAACTTTTAAAATAATTGTGTTCTGGCAGTTAATCAGTAAATGTAGAACACACTCATCAATTACATAATTTGAAGACCACCTCAAAGCTAATAAATTCTTTTCACTTAATCGGAATACCAATGAGTAGTCAAAGCCTTACTAGGATAACTTCTAATCACTGGATACTAGAAGCTATGCTAACCCCATACTTGCAGTGGGTAGTTTCTCATCACAGTTTTTGAAATTTTTACACATTTCATTGTGTAATCTATTTTCACCTACTGACGCATGCTGATTTTTAAAAGTGTACACCAGGAGGATAGCTACTACAGTTATTTGTAACAACTGTTTGGCCATACCAAGTGGACAGATTATATTATCCTAGAAGCAATTCTTTTTCCTGTAATGGCTTTTATACATGCGAGGGGAAAAAAAAACATAATATGGAAATAATTTACAGTTTAGCAAAATTCTCCTTATCTTTAGGAGAACCCATCAGACTTCGCTTAAGCCAGGTTCTGGCTATTTCCCAAATTAAAAAAGGAAAGACAGATAGAACTCCTGTTATTGCCAATCATAAGGAGTCCTCCTGTTATTGCCAATCGTAGCTGAGCAAGTTTCAGAGCACTTAAGTTCTCCGAACTGAATCTCTCAATCTGTTTTTTCTTCGTATTCTCTTTAGAACTGTTATATTCACTATTTAAAGCAGAAAGATGCTGAAAAAGGACTTTTTGCTGTCTCATCTCCTTCTTCTTCAGAAGCTGTTATGGCTTTATTTTTCCAAAAGGAACACACTTAAGGACCGAAAGAAATCTCCTTTATGTGGGGAAATACGTAGCAAAGGAAAACAACGACTACAAGTTTCCTGTTTAGCACTACTATCACAAAGACACAGTTTACAGAGATGGGAGATGGCACAGCATGAGCTCCTAAACCAGACAGACCTCCATGTGTGATTGCTATCATGGAGGATTTCCTGGAAGATTCCACAATAATTATTAGAAATTGTAGTTACTTGCTAGAACTTTGCTGATTGCCCTGGTGCTACTGAACTTCTTTCTCCAAATTCTCAAACTTTCAGGTTATCTCCCCTGTGAAAGGGCATATATTTATAGCTTAATGACTAAGAACCACTTGCAAACTTGCCACTCCCATGAAATGAGATCTTCTTAATTTGATTTGTAAAATATTAATCTTATATTTGAGCTTAATTATATTCACTACATGAAATATTCAAGGTCAAATAAATTCCACCACTTTTGTCTGTGCTTGATCTATAGTTGGCTTCACATTTATCACTTCCATTTTATATTTGAAAAAGAACTTTTCTGATTATGTTGGACTTTCTAAATAATGTTTTCTGTGTGCTTATTTTCATAAAAATATTGGAAATGCTCTTACAGGCCTTCAGCTATTTCACAGCTAAATTCTGGAATGCAGTGTGAATTTCTGAACCCAGACTTCTGAATGTACTAAGTCACCACCCCGCATGGGTCTCATTTAAGGTTCACAGGAATGTACTGCCAGCACACTCCAATTACCTCTTGAAGAAAAGCTTAGTTTTTGCATTATGTTGTGAAAATACAGAAGTATAATTTTACTAAGATTGCTTTCCCTATTACCCTACACAATAGAGAAATGAGAGAGAAAAATTCAAACTGAGAATATTCTAACTCTACTCAGATCCTGAGCCATCTCACCAGTGAGTTGATTGTTCACTCTTCCACTTGTTAGGTAACTGTATTACATTTAAAATACTTGCAAAAAGATTAAAACATCTAAAAGCTTAGAGTGACTCCATTACAGTGAGTTCATTTGATACTGCTTTTGAAACATTGTACAGCAGTGTAATGATAGACCTTAATTTATTCCAATTATCTTTTGTTCGCTTCGATTTATGAACAGTCAAGCTGAAATATCAGCCCTTTTACTCTTTAGGCTTCTAAGAATATAGTTTCATGAGTACTGTACAAGTCATCTTTTTGCAGCCATCCCACATTCTAATTGCAAATGTCTATTTTTACGATAAGGAATGGGTGTTAGCAGACAAGTAGGGACAAGGTCACCAGTTGCACTGAACCGCTTTGACACAAAGAGTAGTTCACTGATTTAGAATTTTCTTGCCAGTAAACATGTGGCCAAATATTGAAAATACACATACTCAGTTTTTAAAAGGTCTGTCTACAAAGGGAATAAGATTTATGTCTATTTTCCCCAGAATTAACTGGGAAAAAAAATCTTGGTATTTGTATCATTTATAACAGCTTAATAGATTCCACTCCATCTACTTTTGTGGCCATAGTACCTACTTTTCAACACAACTGAGGTGGGGAGTGGGGAATTTTTTTCAAGCTGTGTCAAAAATATAAACGTGACAGCATGTGCGAAAAGTAACGCGCTTTACATTCACCCATTCTTGTGGTATAGTTTGGCATAAATTTGGCAGTGAGTTCACACGTCAGAACAAAGCACATTATGACACTAGGCCAAGTTGTAATAATATACATTAACAGGTTGTAATAACATACATTATTGTTATATCAGCTAATGTAATGAAACTATAAACATGTAATTTCCTCCCTTTGAGATCTTCTGACTTCCAACAGCGAGCCTGAACAAACTTTTCACTGATTTGTTTCTATTACTATTCATTACTCATTTGTATCATTCTTTCCTTTTCATTGCTGATTGACCAAGGTTTTTGGTCCACTGTTAGTGGCTGGCACAGGAAACTCAAGAGAAGCTTTGGGAAACTGACTTTCTCTAAGCTCCAAATTTGCATTTTAGTAATTTTGTGAGAAAGACAAAGATTTTTATTCCTGTCATTAACACTCAAGGGCATCCCCTCAGAGCCAGCAGGTGAACTGTTTTTACTCAAAAAAAAAAGAATTTAGTAGTCTGCATTTTTTAAGGCCCTATCATGGGGTGCCAACCTGAATTACCTGCAGCTGAGACTCTGAATAAACAAGGATTTGCCATCTGTAAACATCAATGGAGTGCTCTACACATTATTAGGGATATTAACAGTAGTTTTGTTGTTTTTACGCAGACTACCACTATGTGTTGTTTGTTATGTATACAGTTAGCAGTTGCAGAAGAATTCCAGTCAAAAACTGGCTCGGTTTCTAATGGTGTTTGCTCAAAACTATTTCTCCCTTATTCTCAGCAGTGGAAGAAAATAGTTTGGAACTTAAAAGAAAGGGAGACACCGTTCATGCTACCCTCCTTCTCCTCTCAGCTAACAGAGGGTACAGAACCTACTGCCATGACTCTTCAGCTGAAGGTATCTCTGACTCACCACGCACAGACGAAAGCGTCTACTTGACCTACTTAGAATACCAACTTTAAATAGATTGAATTTGACAAAATGAATTCTTCACTGTCTTTGGACTGGGCCTATTTTTTCCAGGTTCCCCTCCCTGTATAATGTCTTAACCCTATCTATATGTTTCTTGTCCTAATTACATGAAAATTAATCTAAACATCAGTTCTGTTCTACTGATCCTTTTACAGCAAGGATCTGCACAAATAATTATATTACAGTATGACAGAATATATATCTTGTAAATAAGTGTATTTGTCTATACCTTTTGGAATTGTTCTGTTAAACAGATTTTTACTAATTCAAGACAAATTTTTGGTCATGCCTCATATAATAATTTCAAAATGGTAAAGACGTGCCAATATTTATTGAAGTGTTAACTAATTTACATTCATTCTTCTTTTTCTCTCCCTGGCTGTTGTCGTTGACTCTAAAAGACTTGCACACATTAATATAACTTCAATGAAATTCACGTAACACTATGTAGAAGTGTACAACAGGATCCCTTAGCTTAAAAACTGTCCAAGGAGTAACCTGAAGCAGTCAGTGTAGATCACTGCCAGCCCTCGACTGCACGTGCAGTCTTTGGCAATGAATTAAGAATCTGTCAGGAGCTATGCAAGTAGGAATCACCAGCCATGCACTCCCTTCATGATAAACCTCAACACCTTTGTCCTCCCCAGGGCAATGATGCAGTAATAAACATCAAAGTCAAGTAGTAAGAAGGCTGGTAACTCCAACACTTGGAAGCAGTAGCTTATGATCTCTCAAAGCACACCTGCTACAAATGTAGCAGAAATATTTGATGGATTTTCTGTGGTTAAGGGTAGGGACTGCAGATCAGAGAGATGGTGTGCATTTATCTGCTCAGTTAAAGCAATGTGGCAGTAATGGCACTTAAAGCCAGTTTCTATTCAACTATATTAATTTATATATTCCTTTTTTAATTGGATATGGCTGATTGCAAATTTACTTGTTAGTTAAGAGTTTTTCAGCAACCTTTTTAGCAGAAACCAAATGGTTTTTCTTTTTTTTTCTTTTCTTTTCTCTTTCTTCTTTTCTTTTTTCTTTTCTTTTTTTTTTTTTTGATACAGAAGACTGGAGATATACTGCAGGTATGTGTTCCTAAATTCTGTAACCAATTGTAAAGTCACCCTAATTTTCACATTTTTGCTTTTTAAGGACTACCAGTGACTGAATAACTAGACCTTTTTAGAAGGAGATCCACCTTTACATGTGCCATTTGAGATTTTAGCTCAATGTGAACGATGCCTTCTCATAACTGAAGATGAGATCATTCTAATAAAAGCATTTCTATAGAAAGTTGAACTTGGGAAGGTAGAATAAACACAAGTTCATTATTTGCAGAGATATTCTGAACTGAAATAGGTCTGTGGCACTTTCCAAAGAACCTAAGGGTTCAAAGCATACAGAATGCTAATGAATATTAACGTGAGATTAGGACGTACAAATCCTACAAGATAGAATTTTTCTATCCCAACCAGTAGAAATGTTGCACACAATATATCAAAGGAAGTGAAATTTCACATTCTTACTAATTTATTTAGAGGAAGAAAAATACAAGTAGAATCTCATTTAAGAGGTATTAGCAAAGTTTGGAAAAGTTTTCTGCTTTATGCTTGGATTAAACCTTGTTCTTCTCCTCACACTCTCTCTGTCCTATAATCTAACTTGTCACTCATTCCTTTCCATTCTTCCATACTTGATATATTTTCATCACAATCAGAACTTGTCTATTCTTTGAACATACAATGCTACATTCACTGAAAGAAATAAGGTCCCAAGAATTTACAGTCTTACCAGGTACGGATTATAATACAAACCACTTTAACATTTAAATTTCATTTTCACAGCACTTTGCAGATCAATTCATGCATCTAAATAGAATTTTGCATTGCATGCTCAGTCATGGTTTGTTTCAAAAACAGCCTGATTTTAAAAAGGTAAAAAGAACAAAATGACTAAGAGAAGCTAGTTTACACGAATTTAAGTCATGTTGAATACAATTCCTTTTAGAACTCAAAAAGTGTCTTTTCTGGTCCAGCCATGAAAAGAATACAATACACATTTAATTAAATGTGGCAAATACTATATATAGCAACTGCTTTGAGCAGTACAAGAAATTAGTGAGTATCATTTCCAAAATAAGATTAACACTGCTAACTTAGGGAATTATCTGAATGTTACAGTAATTAATTTCTCAAGAACACCTCAGACAATATTACATCTCAACTTTAGTACCTAGAGCAACGGAATTTTGGTGAGATAAGGAAACAAAACACTCTAATAAATCTATTTATTGTGATAAATTCAATGGCTTTCGTTCAACAAAACTCCCATTAGTACTGTATAGGAAAAAGGGTCTTCCATACTAATACTGAAGGTACATGGTATCACATTTTGAAGGTTATTTTTAAATCACATTTTCTTCAGAGACAATGTCATAGTTCATTTGAAAGCTAATTATAACTCAGCTGAAACTTACCTTATATGGGTAATGATGAGGGTTGTTGCAGGAATGAAAAAGTCATCCACTCTGTCAAACTGCTTCCCCACTGGCTGAGTATGGATCGTGTGATGAGAAACGCTCCCACTGGCTTGTGTTATCACCTACATAAAGTAACATTATTACAAACTATAAAAATACTCCTTCAACACTTAATCTATATCTGAATAAATTCATACAACATTGCCTCTGTACTCCATCTTTTGTATTATTCTTCAGCCATGAAAAGCAACACAAATGACAGTGAATAAAGCTGATTTTGGAGAATTGTTGCGTACCTGACTACCTAATCTTCATATTTTCTTTTTTTCCTTTTTTTCCCTACCACTGAGTCCATATTTATTGTTTTATATTCTATACCAGTCCTTAGTGCAAACTAAGGTTTTTGGCATTTTTCACACTTGACCCTAGAGTGGGAATAAGCTTCCTAAGTACTTCAGCCAAGTGAAAAGATGCAATGTTACCAACTGATCCCCAGGAAGCTATTGGTATACATGCTCCCAATCAATTCAGTATAGCACAAAATTCAATATAGCACATATATATATTTCAGAAGAGCAAGTTGGTTGCAATTTACACGTTCCTTAAGTTGTTATGAACCAATTTTCTTTGAATCCTCAAATCTTGAACATTCTCTGAGATACACATTTATAGGTGATTAAAAAAACAATTCTATATTAATAGCTGCTATGATGTTCATTTATGTGCACTTAAGGCTGGATTAAAAAAAAGAATTGATTACACATAATGTAAGGGAAAATGAGAGTGAAGATAATCACTCGCTTTAAAACAGGACAGGTCTGACTCAATTATTAGTCATTTTCTTGGGAGGAGGGCCAGCTAAACTCCCACAAATTATCTTACTCACAGTTACTAAGAGACTAAAGGTGCTAAAAAGGTGTTTTCAGATGTTCGTCATTTGAGCCCTACATTTGATCTTTTTTCATATTCTTTATGCATTTAAAAACAAATTGGAACTTCACTGTCTTCTGAAGAGAGAGAAAATAAGTTGAAATAAAAAGTCATTTTGAAATTATGACACAAAGACTATCATTATATTCTCATGGGATTACTTTAAATTAGGAGAATGAAGTACAGAAAAGGCAGGAAAGCAAGTACAGCTTCTTAAAATATTTCCTTAGTGACTGTCCCTAGGCTTGCCACTGCTCAGAAGGTATGGGAAAAATGAAGATTTTTATCATTATATTTCTGAAAAAGAAACAAACCAATAAGTAACGCTGGAACTGTCTTAGCTTGTCAACTCCAGAACACAGATATTACTTTAGCGAAACATTAATAATGTCTAAAATCCAACGTATCCTTTAATTAGGAGCAAAAATATCATAAGCAGCAAGTGTGCTCTCAAAAGACTCACAGACTGGCAAAACATGCTGCTATTTTCAGTTGTACTTCATATTCTTGTATCAGGTCAGTATTGGCATTTCTGAAAATAATCTATAAGACTCTTTTTAGCAAGTTCAGTTGTCTAAATCGTTTTCAGGTTACCAGGCCCCTGCTGGGTCATCATAATGATGTTTAAAGGGACACACACAAATGTTGCAATTACATAAAGATTCAACTTATCTAGATTTCCTAGCATATATCATCAGCACAATCAATATACCCACCTGCAAAGTTGGTGAATTCTTTTCCATATTTCCCCAGCTCTGCACCCAGACTTGATCGTGTGATTTATCGTAGTGCAGTTTCACTGGAACAGGGTCTGTACTTACTGCCTGCAGCATAATAAAATAAGAAGTCCTTAGTTCTGGTCACATTTTGAAAAGAAAAATAATAAATATGATTGAATTAAATATGCATGTCTAGTCATCAATATTTCCTGATGCTTTCAGATTATATTTAACAATTATGTTGTCAGCTGTTGAAACAGTCCTCTGATTAATTCAATGTCACTGAATTGCTTAAACAGTGATTTTTATTCATTATATGTTCTAATATTTGGCATCAAAAGCACATTATATTGAGGCTATCAAAAAACTGAAAATAAAGGTTTTAAATCAAGTAAAAAAATACTTACCTTTCTTTCCTACAAACACTTTCATCGCATAAATATCAATTTAAAAGCTACACAAGTTATTGGAAAATTGCTAAAACCAGAAGAGTATTCTCAAACCACATGCTGAAGTCAATGCAAGATATTCCTACACAGTCCTGCATAAAATCGTTATTAACTCTGATAAATTGGATATGTTCTCTTGAAGTTGGCAAGACTGTTAACGTATAAATATTTTCCAATTACAATTTCTACTTTTGGTAGATGTGATCTTTCCCTACAACATTGAGTTCCGTGTCCAGAGACTACAGACCTTGCAGGCAGTTGAGAACAATTTCCTTTGTTAGGAGGGCTGAAGAATCCAGAGATTTGGAAAGGGAGGACGACATTTGATGAAGAGACATTTTGCACGAGGCAAACAGTTGTGGGGATTACTTTTCTATCTTCATCATTAAAGTAGAAAAAATAAGTGGAAATTGTTTTTCAGTCTCACCATTACAGAACTGTAAAGCACAGCTTGTTTATCAGTTTGTCAAGGAGAGTACCAGCTGGCTAATTAAGTGAAGGTAATTTAAAGTAATGATGTAGATCCTCAAGATAATGCTCTAATGGCTGGCTGAGACTGCTGATGATACTTAACTGTACTCCTGAGGTGTTGCAAGCCACAGCTTCATCTGGAAAAAAAAAATCCCTACAATTTTTCCTTTTCGAAAACGGTAAACAAAGCCAGGAGCCAGGTTGCTCAACAACTCATTTAAAAACAAAAAGGTGCCCCCTGAAAAAGGTCATTCATGTTTGATAAGACTTTCTGCTGCAAGTTAGATGACAAGCTGTCTAAAATAACACTTGGGCTGTTGTATAGTTAATTTGTTCATGGGTATCAAATTTCCATTTGGTTTCTTCAAACGAAAGGTCTAACCCATGCATGCTTTTCTGAATGAACATCAGTTATGCTCAGGATCTGGGCCCATGGTACTGCCTGGAGGAGGAGAAGGAATTGCCTGTGGAGTCAAGCACAGGTATAACACAACTTCCAAGAGAGATGCTGGCAGCAGAAAGATGCTCAGAGTTTTGGAGGCACATTTTCACAGCTGCTTCTAGCTATCCAGGCTGAACAGCCACCAGCACACAGTGTGCTGAATGTTAATGAGTTCTGGTTACATCAGCATGCCTTGAAATCATCCCATTTAACCTTGTAATGGACAATTACAAGTGACACCGCTTGCTTTCAAGAATTTACAAATGAAGGTAAATATCTTTCTTAATTTTATGATGACAAGTACCTGGCTAAAGCAGAAAGACTATGTGTCATCCATGTTCCCAGTTTGTAAACATACTTCAATGTAAAATGTCTGCTCTAGAATCTTCTTAAAGTACTTATTTTGATAAATATATTTACCACAGAAACAAATCATCCTAAAATCTATTAGTTACACGTATGCACCTAATACACACATTTTACACTAACTTTTAGAGTAGAAATGAATAAATATAATGTATGTACTTGTAGCACTACTTCAAACAAGAAACCATAGTAATCAAAACCAAATCAACATCAACTTTACATAGAAAAGAACATAGTTCCATAACTTATAGCTGTTTCAAAAATTTTTTTTTTTGGCACCTTGATGATTATTGTGTTCTGCTCAGTGTCAAAATATGAATTTTTCCCCACATTTGCTTTAATGATAGCATGTATTTTTGAAAATACAGCAGAAATAAAATATAAATAATATCCTCTATATTAATGTCACTTATTAAAAAAATGAACGCAGCCCACTAAGTACAATGCTCTCCTTTATAAATAGCTTAGTATTTATTTTCCGAAAATAATTTATCTTTTGGATGTTTTTTCTGTACTGGGCAGTACTCTATGTAATATAAATAGATTGATCTGACTGAGAAATTGAAGTCCTTTCTTTGCTCCCTCAGTGTTTGTGTATGTGCACATGGTATGAGTACAGCAACATTTAATGCCTAGAAAATTCCTTGCTGCCTACAAAACCAAAAATGAATGTTTAATAACAAAGTAAAAGGAAGACAAGGCCATGCTTGCCATATAATTAAAAACGCTGAGCAAAGCATTGCTTGACTTGTCAGCAGATTCCACATTTGCTTACTTCAATTCTGAAAGCAATCTGTGAATCAGCAGGAGTTTTATTTTTGATAGTCTTATTCTTCATATAAAAGATCGTACAGAGTTGGTGTTTTCATGATTTATTCATTATATTTGCAACAAACTTTTTTTCCCCAGAAGTTCTGCTCAGGCACACAGAAGTGTAAAAACACATTTGTTTCAACTGTCTCATCAAATGTCTGTGTCAAGTTATTTCATGCATTGAAGATACAAGAGCATTTCTCATTAATATCTATCCTAGAACCATCAAAAGCGAGACTTCCCTTTCTATAAAAGTATTTCACAGATAGTATAGCTATTCTATACATCCCTAAGTTCATGACCTGAATATCTTTAATAATGTAATTAATTAATGTAAAAGTAATAGTATTCTATCTTTCAAAATGAAATTGCCTTTTTTTTTGGGTGGGAGAACTGTACAAGTAGAAGGTATTTCGGTTTGATGGTTTTGTTTTCCAGCTGATCATAAAGGCTTGTAGAATTTTCAGTTTAATGTTAATATGTCTGCAGAGGAGTAATGAAATAGTGCACAAAGCCATGTGTTACACCTAGACACCTATACGTATGGTTTTCAGACCATTACAGAAACTTCAATATTTAATCTAACTACATACAAGAGCTATAGAATCACAGAATCACAGAATTGTAGGGGTTGGAAGGGACCTCGAGAGATCATCGAGTCCAACCCCTCTGCCAGAGCAGGT
>JAOWBO010000070.1:22938275-22964890 GCA_028564985.1 Crax fasciolata
CCTTTCCTAGCCATATAATACAGATCTCAGAAGAAAAAAGGACAAGCTGACAATAGTATACATACTGAGGCTGGCCAAACTGCATGTTGTAAGCACCACACAACTCACAACTATTTTATGGGTAAACCACACACCAGCTGTTTGCATGTTTTCTATACATTCAGACAGCATTAGCATTTCTGTCCTGACAGAAAGCATGTGTGCTTCCTATGCGTGTCCTGAGAAGGAAACCCATTAGAAACAATAACACATGTAGAAGTAAGCGAAAGATCATCTTTAAAAACAAACAAAAACACAGAACCACATGAATTAGGCACATAATATCTCAATACTGTACAGTAGGTTGCAACTATCCCATCTGCATCATCACAGTTCCTTGCCAAGAAGTACAGTTACAGACAGGGCTTACACCTGGAGATGCGGTAGTAAGGCAGGCTCAAGATGCAGAAATAAAAAGTTAGGAAGATGACTGCAGCTGGAAAGGAAGAGAAGAGAAGGGGTGTGGTGCAAGTTGTCACATGGCACAGGGACAAAGCAGCAGTAGTTAGAGAGAGCTGCTTTTTCGGTCACAGAGTACCGATACGCCGCTTCAAAGGAGACATTTGCCTGCTCCCGCTATATGACATTCTATGGGCCCAACACACGAATGTTAAACCTCATACAAATCAAGCAGCCATGAATCACAGTTCCTTCCCCTCTGTCTTTCCATCCCTGCAAAAGGATGAAATTAAAACAAAACCAAAATTCCTTCATATTCCATAATACATATAATTATGAACACTCACTCAGAACAAATAGCAATACTTTATGTTCACTACTCATTTTTCATATATAAATATATTCCCATTCATTATGTGTGTGCACACATGCACATCGCTCTCTGTATCTATTTACTCCCATTAAAGGCTTGCTGTAATCAAAATAAAAAGTTATTTGGACAAATCCATTACTTTACTTAGAAATTCCCTTTTGGAGATGGTATGATTTATTCCTGTAATGAACAGCAACTTTACGTAAAAACAAAGACCTGAAAAATATTCTGCTTGGAGAGGTACAGCATGTGTCAAGTGTTTTTGTTTTCCTGACCTATTCCTCTTTTCCCTTTCTATTCTTATTTTCACTGTAAGGGACTATTTCAACAAATCACAAATATTATTTATTTTTAGCATTTATCTGCACTTATTTCTAATTTTTAATGAATGTCTGACACACCATAACTGGTTGCTGTGAAAATAATTACAATATGCCATCAGATGACGACTTGAAAGTAGAATGAACAGTAAGAGTTGATGAGATCTCAAACAGTAATTCTGTTTCTAAGCATCAGACTCCTTTTAAAAGGAAGAGGAGAAATAACGTGACAGAACAATGTATCATAGAACATCTCAAGTTAGAAGAGACCCACCAGGATGACTGAGTCCAACTCCTGGCTGCACACAGGACCACTCAGGATTCAAACCCTACACCTGAGAGTGTTGTCCAAATGCTTCTTGAACTCCAGCATCTTGGGGCCCAGGCAGCCTGTTCCATGCCCACCATCCTATGGCAAAGAACCTTTCCCAAATCCCCAACCTGACCCTCCCCTGACAGTTCCATGCCATTCCCTTGGGCCCTGTCGCTGTCCCCAGAGAGCAGAGCTCAGCGCTGCCCCTCCGCTCCCTGTGAGGGACTGCAGCCGCCATAAGGCCTCCCCTCAGCCTCCTCTGCTCTGGGCTGAGCAAACCAAGGGTCAGTATCTAATGCTTTGCTGAAATCCAAAGAGACTACATCAAATAGCTTCCCTTGGTCAACTAGGTGGATAACCTTGTCATGAGAAAAAGTTAAGTAGGACTCTCCTCGTGAATCCATGTTGGCTGTGACCATTGACTGCATATCCAGTACTAAACAATGCTTTCAAGTTGATTCATTTCAAGCTAAATTTTCTGTTTCACCAACATTCTTTGCTCATTGTGCCTCTGCACATTTGAGAAAACACACTCAATCTTTATATGCCAAAATAAAAAAAAAAAATCAACTTGCGGCTTTAACTGGCATTTCTTTACAGAAGATCAATAGCCTCTGATTGTTCTTATGTGGTTCTTAAACTCAAAGGGAAGGTCTTTCAGAAGTCACATTGATAGGGAAAGATTACTAGACTCAGGTTCCACGGGATGGCACATAATCAGGAATTTCACTAAAACTTAGAGTAAAATTTACGTTGCAGTGCTAAAAAGCCATGCACTTCAAAGGGAGACATTTAAAATCTGTTTTTAAATGAATGATAGGTATGGTTACAGAGCAAAATTTTATTCTTAAACATGGCTAAAAGCTTTTCATTGCATAAAGTGAAGCATCAACATTTCTAATATTTTGTGCAATCATCAGATCTATTGTCATTTGCCTTCTGTGCAACTGTCACTTCAATTGTAAGGTTGTTTCACTGATCTCAAATTGTGCTGTATATTTATTCTAAATATGCCTTGCCTTAGCTCCATATTTATCTGAACACATAACTACTTTAAGATTGTTTGACACAGTCCTCTTGCTTCCTCAGAGAACAATTCCTGCAAATAATGCATTTTAAAATGTTTATAACTCTACCCTGTGTCATTCTTTTCAGTCGTCTCCCTTAGGAATTCACCTTAGTTTAACCCATTTTTTGCCACTGCAATTTCTACAAGGATACATTCAAGATACTATGCAAAATAATATCAACTCCTACTGGAGGAATCCAGGCTTCTCTCACATGGTATCATATAGATTAGCTTAAAAGCTTAATCATACCTTCCACTGTGGGAGGAACACCAAGACAGAGTTGTTCTCTTGAATCTGAATTTAGAACACTGTAATGTTCTCTCAGTGTAAAATATATATATATATCTAAATTACATACATATATAGATGTACACACACAGTTACATATTTAACTTATATTTAAACTACAGAGTATGATTCTTAATGTACGGATAATTCATAAAACTTGTTCCTCCTTTTCAACTTTAAATGCAGGAAAAGAACACCATGCTTTCTCAGATCGAAAGTCAAAACCAAAGTAAATGTCTACATATACAAATGCAATTGACTGGGTCTAGAACATTGTTTATGTTGTTATAATTTCCTGTAAACCAATGTCAACTCTCACTTGGCCCCTAAACTGAAAAATTAAAATAAACTGCCTTTCTCCAAAGCAAGCAAGAAAAATCTGGATTCAAATTCTCATATCCAAAATAGTCTTTTCCCCCCGCATAAATTGGTTTATGCAGTTGTTTTTCTCGTTATTCAAACACACATTTATCTGGATGTTCCAGAAATAGCTTCAATCAATGGAACTCAAATCTTGCTTTTGAAAAGTTAACAATTATCTGATTAGACAGTTCAGATTTCTTTTACATTAGAAGCAGTAACTCTAAGTCTCTACATTAATTTCCCCAGTGGTTGGACAATTGGTTAAAATAATTTCTCCTTAAAATATAAGCATAAAATCACCATTTTCTTCTTCTAATTAAAGTATGAGCAGCTTTTTCCTAATTTATTCTCTTTGGAAAAGCTAAAATCTGATAAAACATTAATTTATTTCATTGTTTTTTTCCCAGACTTTTTAATCAAAAAGCAGTTTGCTCTGTAACAAGTCAGCAGATGGATGAAAATAAATCCTTAGAGAAAGTTTTTCAAAGTAGACTGGGACAAGAAATTCTCAGGAGAAAACATGTGCTTGCAGATTCATGCGAGCCAACTCCTTGATTATAAATCTAGACTCAGCGCAAGAGTCCTCAGTGTTTAAACAAGAATTTGAGTCAAGATCTTTGAACAGGATAATAATTAAAAAAAAGCTACCTATGTTTTAATCAGCTAATGACATCAACAATTTAGACGAGTGCATGTATTAAGGTTTAAATTTATGTATCGTCTATTCCATATTAACTTAAAACAGTAAACTGTATTTGACAAGTGTACGTCATTCAGTAGTGAAAGAAAATAAAACTCAAACTCTGGACATTTTTCACTTTTTTTTCCTCCCAACAATCCTGCACTTACTGTGCTTCCTGTGTTATAAGAATATAAACAAAAGACATTTCTGTGGACTAACTAGCATGTGTTAAGTTCACATCCTGTGGTAACTTTGCTCTGCTTTTGTAGTTACATTTGAAGATTAATTATTGTGAAATTAAGCACTTTGTTCCTACCTTTAGAAAAAATCAGAATTCTGTCAAAACCAGAAGGATTTTTCATTGATTTCAAAGACATTTCTGCTTCCTGCACCTCCCCCTCCCCCCAATAGTTATTTTAATAGGGATTCACTGGGAGAGGAGAAGAAAAACATTCTTGCATAAGAATTAGAATGAAAGAGCTTTAGATAGTATTAATTTGCAGAAGATAAATAGAAGTTTCACACCAGTGAGGAAAATGACCTAAACACTTCAGAATGACAAGACATTTAACTGTTGAAAGATTGCACTTGAAGCACAGTTAGGGATCTGACAACAAGTTAAACAGCTGTCAAAGCTGGTATAATTAAACAATAACCTGCTTAAGAAAATGGAAATAAGTCTATTTCCATCACTATGCAAACAGAATTGTCAATATTAGCATGTAAGTTCATTTTCATTCTGTACTTATTTAGAAAATTCCAGCAATTTTGGTGGTTCTGGGAAGGAGAGAGGAATCTCTTTATAACCTCCCAAGAATGATGATCCTGCAAGGTACTAAATCTTTTCCTTCACTTTAAACACAACAGAAGTCTAAATGATTCCCCTATTAGACACACACTGAAGTGCTTCTCTGTATTGACTCTCGGTTGCATAAGAGGCAATTAAATATTTAGATAAGAGTTCTCAAGTATATCATTATTGAGAAATTACATTTACTTTTAGCAAAATTAACATACCTAAGTGCATGTGCAACTACTGCACCATTCATTCACAATACAATGTGACATTGCATAGAAACACCAAAGTTCATTCTTTTACAGGAGCTCAGCTAAGTGTATTTCTCTTTTGTTGATAATTAAACAGCAAAGCCAAGGAAGAACATTGCATTATTATGTGTATATCACTTCTAGTACCTAAACTATGCTGCAGAGTTTAGAAATGTTCCTACACTTTGCAAATATTTGACAAGGAAACGTGTCTGCTGGGGTTTTACTAATCACTTGAACACCTAATTGAGAAAAGCGTGAAGAAATAAAATGGTTTTAAGCAAGCATTAAATCATTTCCTACAGGTATCTCTTGAGGTAAGCGATGGAGATTTTATTAGCAATAATCAAAGTAGATATGAAAGGCTATACAAAGCAATCTAAAAATAAGCAATACAGCAGCAACTCTAATTAGTAAAGTCGTATGACAGTCAAGAATTAATAATGAACAATTTACAACAAACTCTTACCACTAAATGATCACATGCTGAGCTTGATAAAATCTGACTCTGGGATAGAACTGAGTTATTTTATTATCCTTATTTAGAGAAAACAGGTAAGAAGACATTCTGCAAAGGAGGCAGTTATCTAAATCTTTATGGTCAATGAGCTCTAATTCAGTAATACATTATTATATATTAGTTTAAGCAGTATATACAGGGAATTTTTTTAAACCCTGGTTTTCATCTTTTTTTAATGGACAATTTTTTTTTTTTTTAAATTCAATGCAGAATCAACAACGATGTCACTATGAATAGAACAATCTATTTTCCAAACATTTCTGCAAGATTTTTTCACTTTTATTATAAGCAAAGGAAGAAGTTATCAGTGTTTGGAAGAACAAGTAGAAACATCGTTGAATTTAATGGGCAAAATGCATGTGTGCAAAGTACTAAGCTTAACTTCTGGCTATACATTTACCACAGCTATTCACAAACCAGAGATGTCCAAAGGACATCTAATTAAAAATGGAAGTAGTCAAGTAGCCTGCTTTCCTAGTCTCTTCTGTAGAAGTGGAAGGGGGAATTAATTACTGTGCTAATTCAGGTTTGAAAATAACAAAAACTGAAACAAGTCTTACTTATCCATCCTGATTATTACCACAATTCAATAAAAATACACTTACAACCTAGGCTGTGCTTTAGACCAATAAATTTTTTTAACAGACTTCTTAAATAATCAGCTTTTGAATTAAACAACCATAAATAGCTCTTCGGTTTCTTTTTTTTTTTTTTTGGCTGTGTCAACCTAATTCACTTAATCTGCACAAACCAACATATGATTAGCAGTTCAAAGCATAATTATTCTTAAAGTAAATCTTACTGTTGAGTACAGAAGCCTTTGACATCAACAATAACAACTGAAGAGGCAAAACCCTGAGACAGCTCTGCTGCTACTTCAGTGTGTTTTAGGTATTAGAGAAAGTGTACAGCTCGTGGGTTATTACACGTTTGTTCTCATTTCAAGGTCACTCATTCAAACCCAAGTAATGGGAACAAGTCAATACAGTGACTAGTACCAAATTCCTGTGAGAATGTGTCACGTCAGCTAGTGATTTGATTAGCAGTGAACGAAAAGACAACAAAAGAACAAGTGGAAGTGGAGAACACACAACCCTTTTTACGCAGTGATGCACATGGAAACTACAAATGCACAGAGTTCGGTGAAATCAGCTATAAATCTGTTGATAAAGTTATTGAAACCATTTCTATGAATTATAAGCTGGAGTCGAAGCATCAGTCATCTCCACTAGCTCCAGTGGAGCTCTAAGAGTGTTTATCAGAATAGGGAGTTGCCTCATGATAACTGACAGTTTAATATAGACAAACAAAATGCATGGTAGAATGATATAAACAAACATCCAGTGGAGAAAAAGAAAAAATTAACAACTTCAGATCTCGTATTTAATAGAGAGCACATCAACCCCTGATTCATAAAGATATACCTAAATGCAGGGAAAGAGTTGTGGGGGGAGGGTTGGGGACGAGGAGGTAGAGAATTACTAATGATAAGGAATGGGAGAAAAAAAGAAAAAGACAAAGAAGTAGACAAAGCAAAAGTAGGGTACGAAAAGTAGAGGGAAAATATTCAATCTGAAAGAGACTGAAAGTTCAAATTTGATCAAAGATAGCAAATTTTGAGTCCAACATTAAGCTATGCATTAATTGAGAAGACATGTCTAAATTTATCAAGCAGATAATGCAAAACTAGCATTTCTTAAAAGAAAACTACAACTGAGAAAATATAAGGAAATTAAAAACAAAACCAACTTGCCTGAAGACCAAGGAGTTTTTCACTAGGCTTAATATGTCTCTGAAATTCACATTCCACTGGTTGTATTACTTTGATTCCATCTTCATAAAAAACATAAAACATGTTCCCAATTCCCAGACCTTAGGAATAAAAACACATTGAGATGTACAAAATTAAATAATCACAAAAAAGAAAATCCTTGTATTGAAGTAAAACTCTCATCGTATTACTGGTATAAGATCAGTTTGTTAATGTGTACAGTTCTAATACAACCAATCCTCTGGGATCTTCTCCTGTAAAACCAAAAAAACCCACTCGTTATTCAGAATTTTACATAGTTTTCTCCATTGGCAAGAAAGTGTCCTTTACAAATACAGAACAAGAAACATAAGGTGTAGTTTGACAGCTGCAGTAATGAAACTCATCTGGTAAAACCATTTACATGGAAATCAAATTCACCATATATTCCTATTTTTCTGAGGGATGGAAGAGTTAAAATAATTCCGTATCACATTGAAAGAGAATTTCTGAATATTTGTTATAAACCCTTGCTACGTTTGACATTTCTTTCATTTAGAAAAGGAAATATTTTCTTTCTTCCCCGGAGAAGGTTGAAACCAGATCATGCTCATGACCATGAATAAAAACATTCTTCTTAGTTTACCATGGACTAATAAAGACAATAGTTGTTGATTTTATGTGTGGATGATGCTATGATAGAGGATAAGTTGATATTTGCAGAACTCTATGAAGAAAAAAATCACCATACTTATTACATTATAATAAATTCCGACAGCTGAAACTGTGGGCTACGACACAATGCAAATGTCTCCTGGATGCGAGGCCTTAGCTTCCTAATGGCTTAATATTTGGCACAGGATCATGAGAATTAAACTCGGGAAAAATCAATTTGAGCCCAAATCTTTGCTTATTCTAAATTCCAAAGGGAAAGTTACGTTAATAGAAAAGGAAAATAACATCAAATAAAATAATGATAACATTAAGGGAGGGTGCATGTGTTTGTATACAAAATATATGTGTATGTATTTACTTACAGATTCACGGTCTGCATTAGGAATCACGCAGACAATGAAATCATTTAAAAGGCAGCATGATGCACAAGGCTGTCAGGCTATGCCCAGAAACAGCGAGTTCAAATATCTTTGAGAAGTCTCGCAGAATCATTCCCACTTCTGAAGGGAGGAACAGTCAAGGTTTTCCTAACTTTCCATCAAACATTTATTAATAGGATTCCAAGAAGCAAGAGAGGGGCGGTCTATACCACATAAGGTGTAGCACAGGAGCAGGCTCAAGTTGAGAGAAAACTTAACCTTTCATGTCTTCTTTGAGCATAGACAATATTTTGAGCATATTGTACTTGGTGCAATGTGCTCAGTTTGGTTTATGAGATATTTCTATATGCCTTTGCAGGTGAAGCATACAGTCTGCATAAGATAACATGTCAAGATCCTTCTTTAGAACATCATGTCCCGTAAGAACAGCTAGGTTCCATAGACTAGTCTGAGACTAGGCTGCCTCTCCTATGAACAGTAAAGATACAATAAGCTATGGATCTCTGTGATAAACAAACACTTGTAGCTAGTTGGGGACAAAATGAAGTCTTCCCTTCTGTCTGGCCCCATTGCCTAGATATATAACAGTTATTAGCAGAATAAGCAATAACAGAACGTGAGGAAGTAAATCAACTGATAGTCCAAAATGATAAAAAGATATTGATAAAGAGATATAATAAATTGACTGAAAACTTCCTCCTCAGTTGCCAGTACATCAAGTGAGACAAAATAACACAATCCAAAGTTTTATGGCTTTATTTCCAATGTCTAGACAGTACCATTCACCAAGCTGTTATTCAAAGTCTGTGAAGGAGACACAGTAAGAAATGTCTTTTCTGAGTTGGGCACCCGCTTCTCATAAGGAACTTTAACCTGCGGATCTAACAAAATCATCCCCACAATTGTTATGATCCCAAAACTTTTCCCTTGAGCTTCTGTCTGTAAATATCTACATAAATATCTCATCACTTAGACAAACTCCTTCTGTAGAACTATAGGAGCTGCTCCTCTCTAAGGAGATCTGATGTAATTTTGCAGCCCTTCCTCCCCTTCTCCTCTAAGAAAACCCAGCATCTTTATAATACAATTTCTATGCCTTAAGCAACAACAACAACTTTAAGTGCATTTGCTACCATTAGACAAATTTCAATCGATGTTTAAAACTAGCTAACATCGCTTCGGAAAAAAATTATGGTGGCTTTGGGTTTGTTTGCATACATGTTAATATATGGATATATTTGTGCTTGTGTATTATTGTATTATATCCTAATGTACCTTGGAAACCCTCTCAGATTTTCTTACACACTTCTCCGGTTTTGTTCAAAATAACCCTTTGATGGACACCTTCCCAAAAAGCAGAAAGAATATCACACACTTGAAAATTTTGATAACAGCATCTGTTTGCTGTCAGTTTAACCATCAACAGTGGAATTGGATGAAACCGAACGCATAATTTGCTCTCTGCAAGGCCAACAGAGCAAGAGGGTTATAGCTGAACTCTACTGTAATCAGGCAACTGTCTGAGGAACTGGCACAACAGTAATGTGCAGAAAAAAAAACCCTTTTTCATATTGATAAACACACAAATGCTAAAGTCCAGTATGTAATTAGGCAAAAGAAATATCAATATTTGGAATCTTTAATTTAAAAGGTTATTTAAGAAACACCTAGAAATATCATTTGCAGCATTGATTCATAGCAAAGCTTGGGTCACATAGAATAGTACCAATATTCTAGTGAAAATACTTGAAACATTTCCTGTTCCTGAAATACATGAATTCCTGTATTGAGACTTAAGATTAAGATCTGGCTACTCAGAGCAAAAGAGATGATAGTTCACAGCACCACTTAAATTTTGATTTTTTTCCATGGTGACACACTTTTCTCAATATGCTTTATGAAAAGATTTCATATATACATAGATGTATATATATGCACATTAATACTTTTGCTACTAAAAGATACTTTCCATGCTTTCTATGCTATTAACACTTGATACTTTATTTGTTCCGTCACAAAACAGATCATGAATGTCCGTTCCCCACTCCAGCATTTAGAAACCCTTCCTGAGTGTATATATAAAGAGTAACGTGTGCTCAGCAGAGAGAGGGAGGTGTTTGTCCCCCTCTACTCCGCTCTCGTGAGGAGTACTCCATCTGGAGTACTGCATCCAGGCCTGGGGCCCCCAGAACAGGAAAGATGCAGAGCTCTTGAAGCGAGTCCAGGAGGCCACAAAGATGCTCAGAGGGCTGGAGCACCTTCCCTATGAGGACAGGCTGAGGGAACTGGGCTTGTTCATCAGCCTGGAGAAAAGCTCTGGGGAGACCTCACTGCACCCTTCCAATACTTTAACTTGAAGCAGGAGGGGGACAGACTTTTTACATGGTCTGATAGTGATAGAATGAGGAGGAATGGCTTTAAACTAAAAGAAAGGAGATTTAGGTTAGATGTTAGGAAGAAATTCTTTCCTCAGAGAGTGGTGAGGCACTGGAACAGGTTGCCCAAAGAAGCTGTGGGTGCCCCATCCCTGGAGGTTTTCAAGGCCAGGGTGGATGGAGCCCTGGGCAGCCTGATCTGGCAGGTGACAATGCTGCCCACAGCATGGGGTTTGGAGCAGCATCTTTAATGTCCTCCCTCCCCAGACAGAAAAGAAATTCACAAAAGCATACGTACATTTAAAGCATTCTTTTCCCACTACATTTTTTTCTTCAAACCAAATCCCCTCAAATATTGCTAGGAAGGAAGGTAATTATTGTAACTGTAGACTACAAGCTTAAAAAAAAAATACACAAGGAACAATCGAAGAGCATTTCTATGTCATAAAGAAACACATGGAAAAAAAAATTTAATAGTACCTTGCTCTCTCCACAATATATTTGCAACTGCAGCATGTAAGAAAGACAAAGAACAGAGAACACAAATGAACAAGGAAAGAAACACAAGATAATATATCACTTCTGTAATAATTAAGATGCTATAACCTCTGTTTCACTAAAATCTACAGGCAATTCAACGGAAATGGTTAATTCACTATGAGATGAAACAAAGTTTTCTATTTCTACAGATAAAATCACAAGGAACCAACACAATCCAACACAATTACCGGGGTTAGAGTGAGCCTCACCCCTCTCCATTTCCCCCGCTACCCAAGTTAACTCCATTAGCCTTTAACATTGTGTTTCATGATTCATTATAAAAAAATTGGAATTTGTGTACACATCTATTATGTATATTAAATATAGGTAATGTAATTTTCATCATTTCCTTTAAGCACATCTGAATTTTGAAGAGATTTATTTCAGAACATAGTTCTACGAGAAATATGCAAAACTAGAATGTGTACAAGATATTCTTCTGTATTGCTGTAGCACAACCATGCCACTGAAGATGATATAGAATCATAAATACAATTATGATGTAGGATTTCACATGATCTTCAAAAGGCCATGATGAGAATGAATTACAGATTGGTCTGATGATTACATTTTTGTTTTCCATGAAAACATTAAGCTGCATTTGACCATCTTGTTCACAACATTCAGATTTTAGACCTTTGAGATCAATGAAAACTAATTACGCTAATTTACTACTCTGCTGCTATTTCTGCATGGGGAGAATAAGAAGGATTAAATTGTGCAATTTTTAAATATTTAGAGTACACCATGTTATGGAGTATATTGTTTAAAATATCACCAATGAAAAATGAAGTGTTTTGTAATATAATGATCTTAAGAATTAGAGAATCATTTAAAAGAAAGACAACACAGAGAAGACATCACTTCCTAGGCAATGAAATTGTGATGTTTACTGAAACACAGTGCTGCAAAAGCTAATTCAGGTGCATTAAAAGTTTGGAAAAAGTAATGGAAGAGACATTATTAGAAACAATGTTGGTTGCTTAAGCTTGAGAGTACCAAGGAAGAACCATAATCATTTCTGAAAAGCCCCAAACACTAGGATTTTTTCCAAGCATATTTATTGGATGCTGCTGAAGACAGAGCTGTATCCTAGACAGGCTTTTAGCCTTGTGCAGCACAGCATTTCTCTCATTCTAGTGCTCTGCCAGAAGAGGCAGAACATCAAATATATAGAGGCCCTTGGAGAAAGTGTCAGTCTACTCTCTGAAAAGTTCATGATTCAGAGGTTTGGGTAATGACCGTCAGGCTTTTTTTCCCCCCCTCTACTATTTTTCAATTGTCTGCTGATCTTATTTCATTAATTGTCTCAACAGAGCAACCTCATTATATGATCTCAGACACAGTATTCAAACTGTGTCATTCCGTTACCCCTTAATATAATGAAGGTAATGATTACTTTTTTGCCTTTAGCACTTTGAAGTGTACAAATGAGAGATCCCTATGTAAGCAGAAAGTAGCAATGAAGTGACAGAGTGCTAGAATAAAAATCTTCACATTTCCACCACAGAACCCAAGTGCAGCTCGTTCAGACATGCTCTGTCTGTGTTCTGTTTATGATCTTGACAACAGCTCAGTCCTCTGGCCTCATAGTGCAACGTGTACACTATTTTCAAATGTCATCTTTGCCTTTCCTCAAATATTTGAACCACTAGGATCCAATAAGTAACCAAAAGCCAAGACTAACGCAGCGTGCCATCTTGTCTCTTTTCCAGGCTGAGCAGCAGCCCTTTACATCAAGGGGCAGAATTTCTGCTGTCTGGATTGCTGCTAGAGTCAAAATGGAGTCAACGTATTTAAAATTTATTCCTCAATCACCGGCTTCTATACTCACTGTCCTGATTTCAGGCTGTAACTCTCAGAATAGCTTTGAGTGAAGCATTGGCTACACAAGCTGAGTGTTCATCCTCTACGTATCCAACGGCTCCAAATGAAACTTCTTGGGGACTAAATTACTGAGATACACTAGTACGGCTGTCACATTTAGATCATTCACCACGTTAAGCTCCAGATGAGGTTTGGAACTCCCAGTCTTATTCCCCGCATGCCAGTGTCTCTATATTCAGATGACAGTTCTGTTTTTGTCCAGGCAATCTTAGCTTTTTTTTTTTCTTGGAATAAAGCAAATTAATTTCCCCAGGGAAAGCTGGAGGTTTTTCTTTAAAATTACATTTTCTTTGAAATCTTCCCATTGTGAGGAAAGAACCATGTAAATTATGTCACTTGAGGTCCTGTAAATTTAGCCATTGCCTTCTACTTTTTAACAGTCTTTTTTTCTAGAGGTGACATAGGAAAGGAAATAAAAAGTAACTGCAACTATTCAACTGTGGAACTACATGGCATTGAATTAAATTATTTAAGATCTTTAAGGACAGATCACATTAATTTGTGTTAATGCAAAATGATATGCATGTGGTTCTGAGCTATATGATGAAAAACAACAATTAAAGGGGATAGAAAGGGTGCTTAAGTCTCATATATTCATTTTAAAATTAACAAGTCAGCAGGAAGAAAAATGAGACGTTATTTAAGAGTACAGTATAAAATCACAAATGACTACTACCACCTCATCTAATAAAGGTCAAGAAACCTCACTTAGTTTTTAACCAGTACCTATAACTTGTACTCAGGAAAGATCTCCAGCCTTGAGACAACGCCTGCCATGCTGGACCAGGCACAACACGTGCAGATGAAAATGATATCAAGGAACAGATTGTTTAGCTTCCTTTTGGGTCAAACAAAAATCTACATCTCCAATCACATTCTATGCTCAATTCTCACACGTTTATAAACTTCAAAATTTATATATAACAGTTGGTAGATCTCAAATTTTTTTCATTTTAAGACAGAGCACTGGTATCTCCTCTTGTGCTCTATTTTCCTAATTTATTGATACATATTCAAACCACATGCAAGTGTTAAATAGTATCAAGGGATGTAATTTGCAGTCTTGCAGAAGACATCGTATTTGAAGAGTTAGTGACCTTGAGAAGACGATTGCTTCTTTGGTAGGCCTTGTATTTAAAAGCTTGAGAAGCTCATGTTGTAGATTCTGCATTTTTCATTAAACTCTGTCCATATACGAAGGGTACTCCAAAAATAATGCCTCCCATTTGGGCCCACAGAGACAGATGGTGGTGATATGAAAGTAGAAGTTGAACACCCCCACCAATATTCCATTTTGTTGGTGTGTGAGAAACGGTAGCAGAGGGGCAATCTGACACAATGGGCTCTGACATGGGAGTGCAGATGAAACAGAAGTGTAGGATGAATTCCTCCATGTGGAAGAAATGGCTCTCACTGACACTCATCGATGCTTGCTGAACATTTTTGGAGACCCAACAGTGGATGTGAGCACAGTGAGGGGCGGTGGTGGGTATCAGCAGTGGTGACAGCCCCAGTGGGTCAGCTCTGCTGGTGCATGTTTTGATGAGCACAGCATGCAGGCTGTTGTTCATTTCTAGCAAAAATGCATAGCTAATTCTGGTGACTGTGTTTCAAAATAGTGTTTTGTAGCTGAGAATTTGCTCTATCAAACAGCATTATTGTACTCTTTGTATCCGTTGCAGTTTCCATGAAAATAAATAGGAGGCACTACTTTTGGAAGAACCTACATCATTCTTCAGCATAAATCTACCAGCAGGATAGATTATCATCCTCTATGGATAAAACAACAACTACAAAAAATCAATCTTGTCCTCTTGTCTTTTACTAAGCATCAAAGAGGGTACTACAATGTATCCTACTCCTACTTATATTAGCAATTATATATATATATTTTTTTTGTCTTAGCTGTCAAAATTAAAGCTTCTATGTTAACTATAGGTCTCATCCTCTCTACTTCTCTTTTTCAAAAGATTTAAGGCATAGCAGTTGGAAACAAAGATACATATATCATCTGTAAGATTGACAGTGAGTTTGGAGAATAGGTCTTCTGCTTCAAATTGGGGATAAAACAGCAATCATCAAACAGCACAGAGAAAAACAACAAGGACATCAAGATTTAGGCAAGCAACTTGTTGTGATATAGGTACAATATTTCATTTTCTTCCAGAAAGTTTTCCCTCTTGTGTTACCTGCTTCAGCAGTCATTACCTAAGAAATAGATTTAAAAGATCATTCAGCATTTTTTTTTAATTAAAAATTGTCATTCTTTTGTATTTATTTTATGCACCTGTGGTTAAATAACCTGGTCTTCATTTTTTCTCTCCGAGAATTACATATCATGAAAGCTACATAAAACATTTTGAAAAAATGCTATTTTGTTGTGCTGGCACTCAAGCAAAACGGCTATCAGCTAAACCTAACACCTGAAATATTTTCTAGTTTGTTGAGCTAAATACACAATGCAGTTCAAAATTGCCTTAGAAATGGGGAAAAATAGTAATGTACATCATATTATTCCAATAAGCAGAAAAATACTCATCTTCAAAAATATAAATGATCGTTCATGAATTCAGAGTCACTTTTAATTTCAGATTTTGCCTCATCCAAATACAAGCTTTGTATTTGAAATTCTGCTGTGTTTTTAAATGTTTAAATAAGTAATTTCTAGCTGTTTGGAGAGATGCTGTCTGCTTACTTCACTGCTAGCCAATGCCATACTCCAGTTAATCATATACATGTCATGAGAACTCACCTGTTATGTTCTTCTTTTTCTCACATCACTAATATATGGCAAAACTATAGCTGCATCATTACTTTCTGGTTGCTGAGTTTATTACTATTTTCATTTTAAAAATCGTAGTGCTTAAAAGTGAATATGAGGTTTAGGTGATTCACTCTTCCCTCGCCATCCTCTATCAAGCAGGGTGAAAACGTTTACGAATATATCTGCTTTTCATTTTATTCTTGTTCTATGAGAAACTCAGATTTGATGGCTTTACATACAAAAATGTGAAACGTGCAAATTAACATTTTCTCAAAGTTATCTACTGCTTACATCAACTATTACTGGTTTAATTATGTCAATACAAATTCTATTGACATTCCATCCTGTTCTCCTGGAACATGCATTTAAATTTCAATTTGGGTTGGGCAAATACGATAACCAAACATTTTTATGAGTGTTAATCTAGTGTTTGTCAGTTCAAAGTGATGACTGACATTTTACTTCTGGTCAAATACGAACTTCAGTCTCAGAGGAACTTTTTGACATTCAGCTGTTAATATATGTTTTAATATAGGTAATTTTAGTAAGGGTAACCATATAGGACAAAACATTTAACTCGTACACCTCTATTTTGATACACACTTAGATTAAATATTCAAATCTTTCAATAAATAATAGCGTATGGATTGGTACAATCACTAATCTCTTGCTTGCCTTCAATGTCAGCTTATTCTCAAATTTTCTATAAATCTTTATAACAAATCATGTCAAATTCCTTTCTGGTAGGACGTTAACTCAATACAGACTACAACAGTTGGAAGAAAGAAATGGCTCATGAGCTGAATTTCTGCCCCACACTTGGAAGTTTGGAGTAAAATCTTTGTCAATGATACCGTCAACAAGTATAAACTTGGTTAGCACTGCCATAAAATAAAACGCTAGCATAAATTATCTCTGAGGAAATTAGGTAAATAGGTATCATTCAGTATAAGATGTGACAGGCAAATTCTATTAAAGTTGCATAAAGCCTTTCAGAGAGAATTTGGGCCATAAATCACAGTCAAAAGGCTTTCAGTCTCATTCCAAGTCCTAGACACTGGAAATGCCTGGTTGCTTATGATGGCCATAAAACTATCAAGACAATAGTATTCAGATCCCATAATCTCTTGCTAGGTGACAGGACTACGACATTACGTAAAAAAAGGGCACTGCGAGAAAAATAGATTGACTTCATGGCATGGCAAAAATGTGTTATTTTATAAATATAGCCCCAAAACACAGCTCACAAGGCAGGTAATTTTTATGCTGCTCTGTGCGACTAGGTGAAACAATTTGCAAAAGTTGCTTTGCAAAACATGATGATGACATAGCAGGCAAATTGCTAACACAAGAGATTGATGACCAAGAGTAAAACTTCATAAATATTAAAGCACCATCAAGTAATACCAAATTACTGAGAATGTCTTGACAACATTACCTGATGACTTTCTACCATGACAGCTACCTCAAGGTGCGTGCGTTTGTCTCAGTAAAATTTAGAATAAAATTTCAGGAGACATTAATCAGGGCAAGCTAAAGCATGTTTTGGAAAGAAGATTTTGGAAGGCATCAAGAGAAATGAAAATATTGCAGCAACAAGAAAAACCAGCAACACAAAACTGTTTAGCTTTAAAGAGAATGGTACATTTTTATGACCTATGATTCTGGCTTGATAGGACAATTAAAATGAAATGGACAGGAAATCTAAGCCGAACTGGTGTACCTGTCAAAGTCAGGGAGAAAGAAAATAATGGATTTTTAAAGTCATTCCGCTTTAAAATATTTTACAAGAAATTAAGATAAGAATTTTAAGTAAATGAAAATCACCTTTGGAAACATTCCTTTGCACCGGATGATCAATATTTTTCTTTTTTTCCTTGTACTGTCATATTTTCTTCTTTAGAACTCTAGACTAAATTGATGCACTCTATTCCAGTAATTCAATTAATTTGAATCAATCCTGTGCTGATATAATTTTTCCTTCCTATCTCTTTCCGAGCTCATAAAGTGGTATATCTATACTCTTCAGCTATGCGTTGTGTTCCCTATTCAACTAACACTGATTCGAATAAAAACTGAAATACATTCCATTTGTCCTAATACTGCCTAAATATAGCCTAAATAAATAAAGCCCACAGATGGAAGTTGCCATAGTTGCTATTTCTTCCTCCTCTTTTCCTGGTTATTACCATACTCTGTATAAACAAAAAAAAAAAAGGCAGCAACATACTGCCCAGTCCACCTTCCTCATTATATTATCAAGATACACTGTCAAATTATCTCTGTTCTGTGTTTTCATCCTTTAGTGTTCCCACAGTGTTTCAGTAAGAGCAAGCTGATGATTTTGATTTGCCTGGTGGCTTCAAGGAGTTGGGTGGATCCAAACTTGTGTTTGCAACTATCAAAGATAATTATTGACATCAGCACAAGAGCTACCAAGAACTCGTGCACTCCCACTTTAAACTGTTAAATCCAGTAGTAAAGTGAAGGAAGCTCTCAGTTAATAAGAGTTGAGAGTTCTGTAAAGTGCACCTGCATATACTACAAGCTAGAAAATGAAGCACCACCTTTATCATTTAATGCACAGATGCTTCAGTGTTAGAATAAAGATCCTACTTAGAAAAGGGGAAAAATACCTGTCCTTTAATAATAATTAAAAAAAAAGCAGCGTTGGTTACACTTAACATCCCATGTTTTGTTCTAGCTGAAGTTATTCCAGCAGCTTGATATTCCTTTACACCAATACAGCAGCCAAGGCCCTGGATAATTATCCCAAAAGGCTGCTAGAGGTAGAAGAAAAAATCCCAATTCCAGAGCTACTCAAGTTTCAATTGTACTGTTATGAACTAGATCATTTTTCACATTCTCTTGGCAATATCATTCTATAAATGCTTTTGTCTCGTATTTGCACAGAAGCAGGATGATAATTGAAAACAGAAGGCTGATTAAAGACTTTATATCTTACAAAGTAACAGAAGAGGGTAAATAAAGTATACTCAAGATAGGTAGTTAAAATAATCAGGTCTAAATGAAGTGAATACAAATACCACCTAAAATTGTTTTCAGGAGGCATATGGCCTGGTGCTAGTAATTTTGAACAAGTTTTGAAGCATATTATAAAGATCAAGCAGAGTGCTACTACATGTGCCTGGACTGCTTGCCTTCTCTTCCTCCTACCTCTCTGAAACTTCATGACTCAGGTAGCTGCAGCCTAATTAGACTGAAGCGTATGTACCAGACAAAAGAATAGACAAAACTCCCACAGAATTCAATTCAGTCAGAAATTAAAGGATGAGAATATAATAACAGGCTAGCTACTATGTTCTAATGGAAACCAGGTCTTGTCAAATAAATATGATTTTTTTTGATGCAATTACGATTTTAGTAACATGAAAGTTCATAGATGTGAACTAGAATTTTTCTAAACATCTAATTTGTTACCACAGATTGTTCTGATTACTTATGAGAGTCATACTAGGATAGTAATGGACACATTAATTGAACTAAGAACTGCCAAATTGATTGATCTGAAAAAGTAGTTTTTAGTGTTAAAATATTACTAAATATTGGAAGAGCCTTATCTTAACAATTCTCATCAATTGTAAACAAATATAAAGTCATTTCCCACTAAGTCTGTGAATTGCCTGTTATGACAAGTAAAGGAATTTCACCAAGTACACTGAATTACTTTGTAAAGTACATCACTAAAATAAATTGTATTCTGACATAACCAAATACAAATTTAGACATCCAGAGAAAAGTAATGAAGGCTAAACTGGGGGAAGGAAGAGACAGCTGGGAAGAAGCAGGATTTGCAAAGTGAGGCCTGGTGGGCTTATGAACATAAGCATATGAACATAAAGTTCTGCTGCTGATACTAGCAGAAAGATTAGAGAAGGGGTGAGTGAATGTAGAACCCAAACCTTCCCAAGAATGTATTTATTTCTCTACAGCATTAAAGAAATAAATAATGCATTTGCTTTTGCAAACAGTCTTTCCCATTTTTAAGAAAATCTCACCAAAACCAATTAAAATCTGCAAGCCAAAACACCCTGCATGTCCTATGGTAACACAAGAAACATCTACTTGGTGTCTAAGAGAAACACTGATTAATATTTAACGATGGTACAATCATAGAGCAAAAATGCTTACATGGTCATTAATTTATTGGGACAAAAAGGAAGAAACAAGAGTAAGAACTGAATTTGAAATGGAAAATAAACACAATACTAGAGTAGTGAAACTGATTGGTTAGGACAGCAAATTACCAAGAGAAATGAGGGATCCTCCCTCTCTCTGCATCTTTAACTCAGATCTAAATGCATTTCTGGGAGGATACACCTTACGCAAACAAAGGGTTAGATCTGTATTCAGCGACAACACATGGTAATTTAATGTCTTGTTAAATGGGGAAGACAGATTAGAGTTAGATAAAATGTTTCTTTCCTGAATCCATGAAATATCTGTTCTGAGGAATTGAATCCCATTGGAATGAAACTGAAATAATGAAACCAAATCCAGATTTTAAACTGCTGTTTGTATAACTAATGTGATTATGCCAGAGACTCCTTCCAACACAGATGAGTTCTCTCAGGTGTTTTCAGAGGAGTCTGGCAACAGGGGAGACTGTTGTCTTCAATGAGATTTAGAGCAGGTTGGTAATTCTCAGGACATTTTACCAGACACACGAACAGTCATCCAGATCTCTCATTCTTAGTGGCCTTTACCACAGACTTGAGTTAAAATGGAATTCAGAAAATGGAATTTCAGTCTCTAGAGAATTAAAACAGCACAGTTCATGCATTCAGTAATATTTTAGTTGCCTCTGTTCTAGGAATGGGATGTACAGATCTATTTTGATGTATGCAGTATTGCTCCTGTTGACTATAAAAGCCATGATAGATTAAAAAGAGTGGTCTGAAAAGCTGTTTAAGGAACCAACAAAAAAGATATCAAAAATACAGAGGGAATTAGTTTCATTTTCTTTATGCACGTAAGATACAAATTAATATAAAAATGAATATCTAGTGCTAAAACCCAAAAGATTGTTTTACATTTTTATAAAATGCCGTAACAGTAATGAAGTTTCTAGTTACAGTAAAGCATTTTCATAAAGCATTTACTTTCAGCTTAAGGCCAAGTTCTCAGAGGATAAAATATCTTCTCCAACAGAGATTACAGAATACTAAAATTTCTCAGGTGAGTGCCTTGCAGGGAAGGAGAAGCGATTGCTAAGACCACATGACAAAATGTATGCACACTAGGAAGAAAGTTAACAAGAGAATTGAGCATGTACAGCTTGGAAAGGAGAAGGCTTTTTGAAACCTAATAACAACCATCCAACACCTGCAGAGGTTCTCAAAACTGAACCAGACTCTTCATAATTGGCTCTTCACTGAATGGTATCCTGGGAAAAAATAAGTTTCAAGCGCAAAGACCCTTATTCAGGTCTCATATAGAATCAGAATACCTCAAAGCCCGAAGAATAAGTACTGAGAGTTTGATTAATTACATGGCATTTATACACTTAGACAAGAGAAATCAACTAATTTCTGCCAGGTGACCGGAATGATACAACAACAAATAGATGGATAAATTCTATCTAAATTATTTCACAATACATACTGTTTCTACCTACAATCCTTCTTTTGACTTTTCTTCTTTTGACTGAAACAGATGTTTTGCTACTGTCATCACTCTACCCATAGTTCAGGAAAGTTTTGCCCTCAGCTTTCCTTCTTTAGTGTATATAAGATGGACATGTGCTTTAGATGTGTATGTTAACCAATGCTACAGTCTTGAAATCCTAGAAAACTGAAAACGTTTTTAGGCACACAGATGAAGAAAATGTTTGCTTATTATTTAATGGCCTATCTGTACATGACACTGGTTTTTATTTAAACAGAAATAGAACAAGATTTTCTTTAAGAAGTTCACACTGGCAAGATTCATCCATTCCCAAAAGATGAGCTAGCTATGTCCCTTCTGTTGTAAATATTAGGTACTCAAAAAATAGTACTGAGTTTCCTACATAACAAAATTTGGGATGCATTAAAAATGAGATTTGACAGATAACATCCAAAAATTTAGCTTATTATGCAAAGTAGAATTAGTAACCAAAAACTTTCATATGCATATAAACAGTGGTTTGGATAAGTGCAAAAGTGAACGTTTCCTATTACTATTGTCCATCTAGGAAATAAAAACATACACTGGTAAAAATGGAACTACACTCTGTGCATAATGCAATGCTATATTTTAGAGCAGCATTGTAAAAGTTCTCCCTACCTTTTTAATAGCCAATCAAGTCAATATTCTGAAATGCTTTTATTTTGCTCTGAGCTTTACTTGGTGTGAAATTCAGAGAACCTCAGATGAACTGATAAGTTAGGTTAAGAATCTGTTCTGCCTTTGTTCCAAAGCAATATTCTACCGTACAATTTCCAGAAGGGAGGCTTCTGTATTCCAGTAAGGGAAAGCATCAACAAATGAAAACCAGCCAGGAAACAAAAACTAACAGCAACAGAAAAAACTCCAACAATTTGATTATAAAAATCAATGTCTGCTTTATTTCTTTAAAGAAGGATAAAGAGAAAATTATAAAAATAATTTGTGGTGCATGAGCAAACAAAAGCCTAAAGTCCCATTCAGGCCATTCTACCTATGTCATTCTCTTTCCTAGTAATACCCACTTTTCTCCACTAACCAGTGCTTTGAAATAAATATAAAAACAAACAAGAGTTAATAACAAAACCCTTGTACTTAATCATAACAGCCTCCAATTTACTGCTAGGGGACTTTAAAGCATGCCTTGCCAGCAGTGTTCATTGCATGGTATTTGATTTTACAGATCATGTCAATTTAGTTGATCTAAAATTATTGTATCGTATTACAATTCCTGAAGACAGTATTTTGCATAATTACCACAGATCAGGCCTTCAGAGACCACAACAGTTTAGACAACTACAATACTTGGAAGGGGGACGGTTGAATATAAATGTTTTGCTGTTAAGGCCAAACAAGACTTAAGCAAGCATAAACAAATTTCCACTCGCCAACATTTTGTAATTTGGTGTTCTGCAAACACAGGAGCAAAATTGCTCCAGACAGATTTTCGGCAATCCCAGGTAAAGTATCTGAGGATTTAATAACAGATGTAAACCAAAATTTCACACAAGTTCTGACTTACACGACCGACGAGCAGCAACCTCCCGCCAAGATGGCGCTCCCCAGAGGAGCAGCCGGTCTCTGAGAGAGATGGGCTCCCCTCAGCAGCTGCCCCTTCACTGAGCCCAGGGCAGCCCCACACAGCCCCAGCCCTTCCGGGCAGGTGGGGGGCACAGGTGCAAACAATGTGCCTGTGCTGCCCAGGCAGCCATCGCCCTGCACCAGGTGCTCAATCACAGGCTCCAGCCCTGGCCTAGCATTTCCCCTACACTGGGCAAGATTCACCATTCATTTCACAGACTGCAAAAGGCAAATGAAGGTGACCAAGACACTTTATATCACTAGATTACCAGAAATTTAACATGATCAAACAACTTATTTATCCTCAGCTGCCTTCTCAAAACTGTCTGAGCAGTCATTTTTATGACACTTTAAAAAAAATATTAAGGATTTTGAAATGACAGTTATAATTAGCGTTACTGAAAGCAGCTAAATAAAGATATTAACACTTGGGCTATAAAATTTTCCGGTGTGGAGGATTTTCTCAAAACATTTAAAGCTTAACAAACCCATATAGAACTGAACCCAGCATCTTATGAGAGGAAGTGTCAGACAGACTTGTAGTGCTACCAATCCTGCCTCCAGTATCTTCTGTTGAGTACTCATCTTCGCTATGTGTATTTCCAGAAACTATGTGGTATTACTGAAAGCAACATTTAAAAACAAAACAAAACCAGCAGAAAACAAAAGCAGGTAAACTCAAGAATGGACTTCTATGAGCAGAGGGAAGAAATGAGAGGGGAGAAAAATATTTAGACAAAGAAGCAACAGGTAAATAGGGTTTATAAGCACTGCTACCTCTTCATCAAGGATAAAGAAATTAGTTGTAGGTCTGTAGCAGAGATTTCTTTGGAACTGTGAACCCTGTAAGAAATTCAGTCACTGTTGCTTCACATTCCTGGAGAGCCACAGTTATCAGGGCACAAGACAACAAGACAGAACAGGCAAATTGGAACTGATCTGGACCTGTTGAGATCAAATCCAGTGATGACAAGATGTCATGAGGGCCAAGTCTGACTCTTGATACACATCAAAAACATACATACAGGAAGAAATTTTTTTTTTTTTTTTACATCTCCCCTCAGAAACCACATCAGGAATACTGCCTTTCCTTATTTAGGCATCTTCATCTTTCCTTTCACATGCAACACAAATGCATCATGAGGAAACCACTCAAATTTTATCAGCAATTTAAAAAATTTGTCAACTCATGAAATGATTCAGAGTGAGGGCTACGTGCATTTTTATACTTCTAAAACTACTTACGGGTCTTTCGAGCAGAATCTTCCACAAAAAGAGAAGAAATATCTTCATCCACCCCTGCTTCATTCTTTGCAATACATGTGTATGCTCCTGTATCCTCATAGCGCACATTACTAATGTGAACCTCGCTGCCATTTGCTGAAAGGAGAGGAAAAATTCAACATATAGGCAAGCTACAGTGCTCTCAGATTAAACATTCAGAAGGCCTTCTCTTCTCATACTAATTAATGTGTTTTCATTCCTGACTTCATAACTTGGAGACGTGCCAAACTAATCAAAAGGTATTCATCTGGGTAGTGAGCTGCACGCACTATTGTTCTTCTGATAGATACCTCTAATACCTCAGTTGATTTTGCAATTTGGAACAAAATATCTGTCTGAGATTTTATATAGGTTTAAATGACTATGCTCCCATTTAAAATCAGGCAAGTATTATGTTTTCATTAGGTTGCATTTGGTCATTTGACACTACTACAAGCTTTACAAAAAAAATAACACAGGTTTCCATGGAATCTAATGAGCCAAATTTTCAACATAAATAATATAGAATTACTTGCTTCTAGCAACCAGAAGTTCCTGTTTTTTGCTTTCTTGTGAATGCAGTGAAACAGAAAACACAGGTACAATGGAATTTTATACCTACAACAGTGTAGGAGTCTACGGGAACCTACCCTTGGTAATAACTTCAGGAGTATTTTCAGACAAATCTCTCACTAAGTAAACACAGATGGATATTGCACATGCAAAATAAGCATTAGCACACAAATAAGGAGTTGTATGTCAGCTTCAGCAGGAAAGTCAACAAACAGTCCAGGTTTCTCAAGTAAAGGTCATTTCAAGCATTCTGATGTGAATAATGATGTGAACAACGATTCACTGCATTGCAAGTGTAGCATACTTGTTCAGCTGTAGGATTTTAAACACAGCTTTCTTGGTGTTCTAAAATATGGGCTGGGAGGGACAGTAGGTCATGGCATAACACTTCATGTAGCCCATTTTTTGCTTGAAGCTAATGCACAGATTTTAACTGAGATTGGAAAAACTCAGAGAAAATGCAATGAGATTTACAAAACTTATACAAAATAAAGTACATTCAGGAAAAGGGAATAAAATGGTGTTTTTTGTTTTTTTTTTTTTGCTTTAGAGAAACAATTATTTATCATATATATGTGATAGAGTTGCAAGGAAAAGAAAACATTTCCACTCAAATCCTGTAAGGAAAAATCAATAGAATGCTGCTATGAAAGATGAGACAATCAGAAAGAGTCCACCACTTTCTACTCTTAGTAGGAAGTCTTTCTATTAAGGCCATTGTTCACATATATTCAGGAGAGGGGGCTGTGAAAGTACAGAAGACTCCATCACCTATAGAGAAGGTAAGGCTCAACAGTAGCAGCTCCCATCTACCTGTCCCACTGGATGTCACACTGCAGCCTCATTTCTGTCCTGTCCTAATACATGTCCTCTTTTTTTGCAGATGAGTGAGAAGATTTTGAAGGAAATATTGATAGTACAATTTTTTTTTGTTTTTTTCTATGGCTGATCCAAGATCACTAGAAGGACTACAGAAGAATGTCATTCTGGGCAGTTTCATTGAAATCTCCAAGCCCTTAAGATTAATAGAAGATTCACAGAACAGCCTTTACCATTGTTTAAAAGATAGATTTCCTTTTAGTCGCATTGGGTTTTTGGTGCATTATGGTGTTTTTTTCTTTTTTCCTGGGTGTAGTGTATTTGAGGTCTGCTGAGACCCCTCGTATAATGGCACATCTATGTCACATATTTCTCCTGCTATCCTTTCAAAAATCAATTCCCTAAGAATCTCAGTGAGACTTGCCAGTCAAAAAAACTGTTTTCAACTGAACTGAAATAAATTTTGTCCATGCTCCAATATAAGTTTAAATCCAGGCTCATGAAAAATAACGGGATTATCATCAATGCGTTAGAATAAAATATTCACAAAATAGCTGCTTTCTAATTTAAATAGAAATGTTTAATACTTATTGAATGGTTTAGTATAGTTGTAGTAACAAATTCTAATATTGTAACTAGAACTGGGTTTTGAGCTGCTTGCCGTACTCAGAAACTGCACATTTTTTTTTTGACTGAGAAGAGCTATTGGAATTTACTGTTGATTCTGTTACGAAGCAAAACCCTTATTTTGATGAAGAAAAAGCAGAGAAAATGCATGTCTTGGGGAGTAATTGCAAGACAACATTTAAAACATTTTAGCTTACACTTCAGCCCTTGGTTGAAGCTATGTATCTGTCTTAGTTTCTAACTGAAACTTACTCTCAGTGTCTGCTACAAAGCTGTGTTTTGGTTCTAGAAAGAAAACAT
>JAOWBO010000070.1:22964990-22976177 GCA_028564985.1 Crax fasciolata
CCCATCCAGCCTGGCCTTGAACACTTCCAGGGAGGGGGCATCCACAACTTCTCTGGGCAACCTGTTCCAGTGTCTCAACACCCAGCTAGTCCAGAAAGGATGCCCTGGTAAAGCACTTGCAGCTGGTAGAACACAATAAATATACTCCTTTACCTTGAAGAGTTAGCTGCTTAGATAGCTTCGGAGTGATATCAATTCCATTCTTCAGCCAGCCAAGTTGTGGGTTAGGAATACCTTCAGCATGGCACCGAAGGCTAGCTGTCACTCCTGGTTCTCTTGCCTGACTCTCTGGATAGACTCGGATGACTGGTGGTACTGAAGTCAAAAAATAATTATAATTTAGCTGAGAAGAGCGTTATCTTAATTTAAAACAATGATAAGTAATTCTAAAGAATCCTGCAGCTGCATATGACAATGTAATATACAGATACGGTATTAGGCACATATTCACTCACATTCAACGCTGAACTCTGCCACAATGAATTTACAAAGCAGAAAGAATGTTCTGAGAGAAAAACCTCTTTTCACTGCCTGTGGTGTCAGAGAAAAGCTTGAATTCTAATTCAGTAGTTTGGGAGTTGAGTAACAAGATTTTTTTTCCTTTAAATTTCTTTATAAAGTATGAATAATGTACAACCAGTAAGTTATGATGTGATGTACAAAGAATGTAATTGTCTCATTTCACAAACCTTTTCTTTAACACTTGCAACTCTACCTTCATTCTCTCTCTGAAACACCTATCAGCAGTCTATTCTACCCGCAAAACACACGTAACCATGTTTATAGTACTTAATATAACCCTTTAGTTTATACTTGTAATGTTCTGAAATCATGTGAAAATTCAAGGTCTCGTGGCAGATATTAACACTGGAATTTTCTTATGCTTTCTGAAAAGCTTCTGGCTCGCTTAATAAAACATACGACACATTAGATATATGCTACTGGACTGCAGGGACTTCTAGATCTGATCTCGAGCTTCCTATTTTTCTTTTTACTTTAATAGAATAGCCCTAGAATGAAAGAATGCTGATTTGAAATTCACAAAAATAAAAACAAGTTTACTATGTCACACAGATTATTTGATACTGCATTTCTTTTAGGCAGATCAGCAGAATGATAAATTATTAACCATGTATAGAACAGTATATGTAGCCATTTTGGAGGTAAATTAAAGTTATAATATATGTGCTTTATATACATAACTAGGTAACAGCGAATTTCACCACAAGAGTGTCTTATATCTGAATCTGAGGCTAAATCAGCTCAGCTAATTATATTTAAATGTTTGTACTAAAGCATCTGGTTTGAATGGTTCCTGTTTGAACTCTAGAGGTGTACAGCTCCGACTAGCCTTCTGAGCTTCAGTATTAGCAAAATATAAGAGTTGTCAACATCACTTTTACAAGGTTTGGAAACTTGCTGCAATGTATGTTTACCAACCAAAAACCTGCTGCATACCATGTCAGTGCTGGTATATGGACATATTCCTGCTGGTAAACAATGATTAAACAAAATTTACTAATCTTGCTGCACATAATTTTTATATGAATAATTGGTGATCCTGTCTTTAACTACATATAGAGAAAACTATCTTGAAGTTATTTTTAAACAAACAACAACAACAACAAAAAAAAAACAAATGACCAAAAAAAGCAACAACTTGTAATGAAGGTTAAAGAAGTATGTTTCCTAATACCCAAAGTTTTGTTTAATGTAGCCTTAAAAATGTGGAATACTTAGCTGGTGCCACAAAACACAGCTGGATAGAGGATGAAATATCAGTTGATAATGAAAGAAGATAACAAGATCAAAAATTAACTGTGTCTATTTTGGCAAGAGATTAAATATTTTCAAATGCTATCCAACTGTTTACACGAAATGTCCCAGCATGTTGTCCTATTAGAGCACAGAAGTGCCTCAGATTTCTAAACCACAAGAAATACACATATGTACTGCATCTCAATTAAGATGTGAAAATCAGTAGGTTTCAGGGATATTTTAAACTCAATTAGAGATGAGGGTCTTCTGAAATAATATATGTGGAAAATTACACATAACCCCACTACAGCAACTACAAAAATATATTAGAAGAACACGGAAGAAGATTAAAAAAGTGAAAACTATGGCTGCTAATTGCTTAGACTACCAGCTGAGAGCAGCATATCAGAAACAGCGATTTAAGATTTCCATTGAGTTTCTGGAAGGAGTGTACACGGATCTCTCTATTTCTATTTTCATCTCAAGACTGACCTTGCCATGCCTATTCAACCCTTCAGCTCTTCCCAGCTCTGTCTCCTTTCTCCTGTGGAATCTGTATGAGACAGTGCCTTCACAACTGTGTTGCTCATTTCGAGCCCCTCTTGACTGTACGCTTGGCTGGACTGAACATTTTTCAACACCTCAACTCGTAGCCTCATTCTGCCTCTCTTCCAAAGGACCGCTTTTAATCTCTGCCCTGCTCAGCGTTTCTTGACAGAAGGTCCTTTAGTGACCTGCCCCCATGTTGCAGATTTCCCACAGCAAAGCCAAGTGGTTTATTTCTCCATCTTAGCTGGAGAAGAGGAAGGAGCTCCATCTCCTCAGAGAGGGTACTGCCATCATTTAACACTTACAAGCAATCTCAGCAATACAAACCACTAATTGCAAGGCATTGCATGCCGAGTACCTACTGTAGGACACTATGTGTTTGTTTTGTGCCCATGGAATATTGCTATTGTGTACTAAAACTTATGGGAACTCTACCACCATGTACTGACAAACTTCTACTAAGGGGGCGTGAAAAGAAATTTTCTATTAGTCTAGTCTGGGATTTTTTTTCATGAATAGAAAACAGAAGTTATTAGCTTAGCTTGGGAAAAACGGTGATTTTCCCCATCAATTCTACTCTCAGAACATCCTGAGATTATTTAGCCACAATTTAGAATAAGCTAAACAAATGCAGATTATTCAAACAAATATTTGTACAGAATATTTCAGTATTAAGGGTTTAGATTATAGCTACAAGTCATAATAATGAAAGTAAAGAAGTTATAAGCAATCCAGATTGGTATTTTACTGTGAAAAAAAAAAGTCTGCCATAACTCCAGTGGTTGCTCCTCCTTTTGTTTCCTTCCCAAATCAGATTTTCCATGTTAAATACACCATTATTACAGGTTCAATAATTCTGCGCTTTTTGGCAAAATTTGTTATTTTACAAGACCTCACACATGACTGGGAATACACATCACCTAGAAAAAGAAACCTGAGCTTCTAAGCTCACAGAACCACTTGAAAGGAGTGAACAGATATAAATTGCCTTTAAAATGTATATTCCTGTCAATAAAGGATGAGCTAAGCATCTAAACCAGACTGTAGGGGGCTAAACCGTAGAACCTGCATATGTTGTCAGATGACAACTAATGATAAAAGGCAGATGGTATTTTGGGGGCAACTTTACTCTTCACGAAGTTTTAGAAAATATTAAAACTGAAATCAAATGCTTTAACCTGCATCGCAAAATGCTATTGTTGCTAAATTAACAACTGAAAGTTCAGAAGACGTGAAAGTGAAGATCTACTTGAGCAAAAATAGGCTCAAATTCTTTTGATCATTCTGTATTTCTGGAGTAGGTCCTATTCCCTTTTTCCAAACAGAGAGATACTTCCATGACAGGAGAGAGTTCATTTCTTGCTGTGTTTTCCCTGCATTTGCTGCCATTTTCTAGTTTCCTCAGCAAATCTGGGCCCGATAGGTTATCTACACAACTAAAAAAAATTTAAATGACTGTTCTGCAATTAAGTTGTTTTTATTTCATATTACCCTGGAGTCTGCCTGTAATATGGCCCTAGCAACTGTGCAGCCAAGGCATGTAGGCAACTGAAATATTAGCATAGTGTGAGCACAGATTAAAAAATTAATTTGATATGTATGACAAGCATGATATCAACTCTTTGGGATCACTTCAGTCACTTCTCATGTAACTGAGTATAAATATTCACAAAGCAAATTTTAAGTATGTCAAGTGATTTTCAAAGGGGTATATTCTGATACCTTAGTGTAAAGAAGCTTCCTCTGTAAGCCCTTAGGCTGAAAAGTGAGGGGGATGGCTGGTGGGAAGATATTGTCTTTAGCAGAATCATGAATAACACGAAATTGAATGAATCCTACATTCAGCTCAACAAGCCTCATGAGACTGTTGGCTCCAAATGTGATGAATATGTAACTATTCAATACTTCTTAGAATTGCTATAAAAACCACTGAAGACTACTTCAACCATAAAAAATCATGAGAGAAAATAGACTGTTCAACTCGCCTGGAATCCAGAGAGAATGTATCTGTTTAAGAGAGAAACAATATATATAGCTCACTGCGTTCTTCCAGCGCTCTGTATGATAACTCTTCTTTTTGATTGATCTGAGATTTTGTTTGGAAAAACAAAGACTGTAAGCAATTCCTCAGATGCTATAAATCACTGATTTATATCTGGCTAAGGGTCTGGACTCTTTTCTGTACCTTAAGGTACTAAAACTTTTTTTTCCAGTAGGCCTTTAGTCTCAGTACTAAAGTCAGGAAAATTCTTGTCACCTCTTTGCATAGAGCTTGCCTTGTAAAAGCTCAGGGAGTAGGATACCATCATTAGTAATAAACAGAAAGGTTAACATTACTTTAGTGTTACATATACGTATATTCTAGAGCAGTTTTGAATTTGAACGTAGTCTTCCTTTTTGTTTATAACGTCTAATAACGTTTTATTTCTTTGTCTAGAAACACTTTGCCAAAAGTGAAATTCCTCAAATTATTCTTTGAACAATCTAGGCTATGACATACATACATAGATGTACGTCATACATGACATACACTTACAGAAAAAGTGAGTTTTAAAAAATTATTTAAAATCTGCCTAAAACTGCCCTTGTGATCAATAACAGAAATATCTCTGACTACATACAGCATAAATCTGTCAACTGATAAGAACTGAGTTAACGAGAAAAGGCAAAATTCTGGGATATTTCAGCTTTTTCTGTAGCAATTTTCAAGCCTTTCACATGTCAGATGTAGCTGTCACATTTAACCTCAGAACAGAAACAGCAAGAAATAGCAATAACTTCTAATAATGCTTCTTTCAAAACTCAATTAACATGAATAATAACGCCCAGTTATAAGCAGAAAAATCCCATTTTATTTAAATTCTGATTTTTCATTTAACTTTTTCATGTTAAAGAGCTAAATATCAACATATAAATTAATTCAATGTATTAATATATTCAAAGGACATTTTAGAGGCAGGTGGCTCCCTACCTATTGCAATAACCCACATTACAAGAATATCTGAGTTTATTACGAATATTTTGCTCTGATGACCAGGGTTTGCTGTTTTGTTTGGAAGAACTCTACCAGCATTCCCCTGTAAACTTTTGAAAAATTACTGTGGAAAATAAAGATGCTAACAAACAATCATGAAGGAAGTGAAACCAAACATTTCTGAAGTACAGAAGACTCACCTCTGTATTTATGTGGTTCTATTTGCACCATATTCTTTGTAAGAAGGATTTTAATGACGAATTATGGAGTTAATATTAAAGATATTTTTGAGGGAGACTTAATTAAATAGATCTTCTTTGTCTTTAGCGAGATTAAGAACAACACATCTCTCTATCATTATCTGAAAACAGACTTCCTAATTCATGGCTTTTATGATATATGATATCAACAACACTAAAAGAAAAATATCTGATGGCATGAATTTCAATATCATAAATATACAGAGGAAAAAAATCAAACTCTGAGAATCAGACTCTCATTATTGTGACCATTTGATGAAGGAAATATTGTAAGAAAAATTGAATTTGATGGAGCTGAAGATTCAGCAGTTCCATGAATCAATAAGACCAAAACATTTTAGTTTTCAGAAAGGGTATTCTGAAGACCTTTTATGTTGAATTACTTTTAGTGTTCAATCAAGCAACACCTGGCTACTTGTTTTTAAATATGTCAGCAGTGTCCATTGCTTGCATGATATAAATTAATCCCATAGTAATGATTTCTGAAAATCAATTACTTGCTATTTTTGCCGCTTACGATTTCCAGATGTAGTTCTATACAAGATAATTAGGACCATGTCCTTGAAGGTCTGCCATTTTGTCTAATTAAGGTGCTTGTTATAGCTTCCAGATGTATTGCTTATCTATGACAAGTATCCTTCCTAATCACAAGACTTCTATAACATCAGCATCCTCTAAATGGAGGCTCAAGTAACCGACCAGCAGAAATGAGGTAGAGGAGTGTCCTTAGAAAACCTCTGCCCGTATGGGCAAAGTGAGGGGTCACCTCCCCAAATGACCAAAGAACACTGAAGACCCCCATGCAAGCGCAGAAGATACAAGTATGTTTGTAACCTGATAACCTTGTAATTGTATTAATCTCATGAAAATGTAAGAGGTAGGTGTGCCTTGTGTATTAGATAGGCGTGTAGTGGAAACATTTGAATTATAACTAGTGGATAGTGTGATGACTCAGGTGCACTTGACTTGTGGAGATTATCTACCTTGTGCCCAGTGCTGCAATAAAGCAATGCCTCCTCTCTAAAACCTTGGGGTTTTTTTCCCCATTGCGTTCTGGGAGATTTTAAGATCTACAACAGTAATATACCCTACAGATCTTATATTCTGCATATAGAATTATAAAGAAGTGCACCATGAATTTCAAGCAGAGAGTTCAATACTGCAAATTTTCAAATGGAATGTGTGGAGTTTCAGACATTCCACGCAAAGAAAAATGTGATCATGGCTCTCCACTAGACTTTTATAAGACCTATCTTACCTGAGAGAAATATTACAAATATTCACAATCACACCTCATTCACATCATTGCTGCTCGGCAGTACATACATTTTTGAACAACTGTTTTCAAGAATGAAGCGCAGGAAGAGGAGTAAAATTTCATCGAAAGTCTCTGACAAACACCTTGAGAACTCACTCAGAATTGCAATCACTTGCATTGAACCAGGCATTGATGCATGAGATCCACAAAAACAAGGACAAATATCCCACTAGTTTTATGTTTTTGTTGTTCTTTTTTATGATTTAATAAAAAAAATATGTTTTGCTATCTATATACATTAATTATATTATACATATTATATGCAGTCCAAGACCATTTTTCTTCACTCAGTGTGGCCCAGGCAAGCCAAATGTTGGACACCCATGAACTGCACACTTTGAAAGTTTTAAGTATAACGTAAACGCTAATCACTAGTATTATTTAAGGAAACAATTACTCCTGGACTATCATAGCTCTGATGGTTGGTTTCCTTGTTTGTTTTTACAGCTTACATGAAAAAGAGTTAGATATCAACTTACAATATTACTTACTATATTTACTTACTGTATTACTTAAATAATATACTGAACTTTCTTGCCATAACAAGCCTTCTACAGTGCTGATTATCTGTAGCCTTTTTAAAGACTCCAGACAAGCCTTTTTAAAGACTTAATGACAAAGTTCATTATTTCTTAGTGATATAAGGCAATTGAAAAAATGTAGGTTAAAAAATTCTTATGTATATACAATTTAAGAATAAATTTAATATTTGCAAAGTACTCAATGCAAATAACATATTATTTCCTTAAAAATATAGATCAAGAACTTCAAATCTAATTGCATTATTTTCTTTGAACGATCACATTAGATCTTTGAGATCAGAGCCTCATTATCTCATTAACCTTTGTCTGACTCTCCTGTTAATACAAGTATCCTTACATTAATTAGTCATTATCACAGCTACAAGTACTGACCATCATGCCTGTGCTTAGGAAGATTTCTACTTACAAGAACAGATCTTAAGTATAAAACTTTACACTTCATTTGACCAGAGCTTTAAATCTCTGCGTTTTAAACTCGATTTATCCACGATGTTAACAGCAAACGATGCAAGTGACATAAGGGATTCCTTTCTCTTCTCCCTCACTCTCCCAAAAATCAGCATCCAAAATGGTATTAAAAGATATCACTCTGGCAGCTAAACAGAGCAAATACGGATTAGTTGATTTGCTTGGACAACTTTAATTTTTTATGAATACAGAAAAGCAACAGCAGCGATTGCCTTTGAAACATAAAAGGTTTTCCTTCTCCAAAAGGGAAATACAATTTTGTGATACTTTGTCACCAGAAAAATCTACAGCTGTCCTCCTTCATCTCTCCCAAATTACATTCCTTAACATTCTACCTTTACAGAAATACTTCTTTAACTTAAGTGGAATTTTGCCTGAATTGAGCAAAAAAGTTAAACGCATAGAACACAAGTATTTTAAGTATTACAAATAACCTCTTCAGAATCACTAACACATTGGAATAGGTACGGAAGGTGCTGGCAGAAATGTAAGTGTATTAATAAATCAGCAAATCACACAAAATGGAAGAGGAGAAAGTTGGCCAAGGACCTCCTAAAACACCCAGTTCATTAATAATTCTGCTACATTTATGGGAACTAAAATGAGTAAATTGTACTTCAGTCTTTTCGCACTAGTCAAGCCAGCACGTGCTCTCTTTTTAGAAGACAGAAAATTCCTGTAGATAAATTTCAAGGATGAAAAGATGCTGATGCCGTGTATTAGCTCAGTGAGGACAATCCATTTACAGAATGTTGAAAACACATTGGAAAAAAAGAGGTAAACATATTCTAAGTTGCTTTTCTAGAAAAATACAATGGCAGAGATGATGGTACAAAAACAGCAAGCAAGCACTGAACATCAAAGTCATTTAAAGTGTCAAGGATATTAACAAGCAGAAAGTAGGAATAAAAAAGACTGCTAAGAGTGTACCACATAAAAAGGCAAGTAATATAATCTAGGCAACTGCATTTGGTGTGACTGTTAATGAAATACATGAGTATCAGGAAAGATTCCACCATTTTCCGACAAGAGATGTCAGGACAAGTATGATAGAGGTTAATACAACTATTCAATAACTACCAAAACAAGGAACGATGACAACAGCAGTGGCTAGTACTGTTGTACTACCTTCAGAAGAGAGTAAAAGAGCCTGTTAATGAAAAGTAAACATGCAGGAGACGACTGAGTTCAAACAATTCTGGACAGGATTAAGTATCAGCATGAAATGACAAATTCTGGTAGTTTAATGTGGAAAGATAGATTTCAGAGTCAGAGTTAAATATGAAGGCTGAAGCAATAGGAAAATGCAAGGTCACTCAAAAAAAAGACATAAAACCTCACTGGAGATCAAGTGCAGTGGTTGGCCAATGGAGGTGAACATCTGCTTAGTATAACTTAGAGAAAATAAAAAGGTGTAGGAAAAAGAGCTAGGAGCTCACAGAGCTGTCTTCAGGGCACCACAAACAACTGTAGTTTGTCCAGGACTGAGCAATAGCTACACAGAGAGGTCGTGGAGTCTTCTTTCCTGGACATATTCAAAAAATACATGGACAACCTCCCTAAAGGCAGCCATTTGAACTGTGAGGTTGGACTAGTTAACTTCCACAGGTCTCTTCCAACCTAAGCCATTCTGTGATTTTGTGATATAGAGGCCAGGAAAGTGGTCCTTAGAACTTGTATAGATCAATATTTTAAATTTAGATGCTCAGAGTTAAAAATCATGTTTAGATAACAGAATAATAAATGCAAATTTAGAAGCCTACAATCAAATTTAGAATAGAGCATTTTTTAGATTCATTTGCTAAATTCACCACTGTTAACATAAAAGACGTATACATTCATTTTTTCCTTACTTTATGCATATCAATATGTAAATACAAGGGTTGCTTTGAAAGTGCTGCCTCCTATTTTATTACGTTGGCCCACAACATCAGAGGTGGACTTTGGTGGTATGGCGGTAGAGGCTTAATCTTCCCACCAATATTCTATTCCATGTTGTTGCCATGTGATAGATGGCATGGACATAGAAGGTTGTATGAAGCAAAAGCGTATCACTGAATTCCTTAATGCAGAAAAAATGGTACCCATTGACATTCATCAACGCTTGCTTGATGTTTATGGAGACCAAACTGTGAGCACAGCGAGGTGGTGCTTGGTGCATTTCAGCAATGACATTGTCATAGCAGCTGTGAAACAGTGGGTCACCTCTGCTGGTACAGATTTTTATGAGCATGGCATGCAGGCTCCTGTGTATTGCTGGTGAAAACACACAGCTAATAGTGGTGACTGTGTTGAAAAATATTGTTTTGTAGCGGAGAATTTACTCTATCAAACAGTGTTGTGCTCTGTTGTAGTTTCCATGGAAATTAACAGGAAACACTAATTTCAAAGCAACTTACGTACATTATTCTGCTGGTAACATGCCCATATGTGTACAGTTCACCGTGTAGGTGAAGTCCTTATTCTTTTTAATAAATGTTACTCATGTAGCAGTACTAAATGAAAATGATTTGCAAGGTTATTTATAGGAGAATAAAGAAAATAAATTCTATCTCATTTTCTGTTAAGCTGTATTAAAAAGATTTTTTTAAAATGCAACAACAGATCTGATTAACAAAATCATAGAATCATAGAATTGCAGGAGTTGGAAGGGACCTGTAGGGATCGAGTCCAATCCCCCTGCTAAAGCAGGTTCAAATTCTAGTCTCTTATGGCTTAGTAATTAGAACATTTTTCCTTACCATTCACTTGAAGAATATGAGTTTGATAGAGTTTATCATAGCCATCAGCATAGCAAGTATAATTTCCCATATGAGTTGTGGTAACCTTAGTTATGTACAAGGACCCATCATCTCCAAAGTCCTATCAGGAAAGATTAAAAACAAGGTTATCATGATTACATCTGTATCTCTACATTCATTAAGCTTATCATTTTGGCAACAAAGCTGTGATGGAAATACCAAATATTCAACCAAAATAGCTAACAGTAATCTAAAAACAAGACATAGGGTTTTTTTGTGAATGGCAGAGGTATTTCTACTGTGTCTGTAAAAGGAAATACTTTTTTTTCCTTTTTTTAAAAAAACGGCTAAACTCTGATCTCTTTAGCTGTGATAGTTATTTGCAGAGGAAAAACTATTTTGGATTGAATCTGGTCAGACAGAAAACCTAAACTTCTGCACAACTGAACCAGGTAAATGATCTCCTGTGAAAGCGTGGTCATCTTTTACAGCTAGCATATATGGAGAATTTTTTTTAAAAAAAAAAAAAAAAAAAAAAAAATTTTATAAAAACTTTATTAAAAGTATTTAAAATTAA
>JAOWBO010000070.1:22976187-23024989 GCA_028564985.1 Crax fasciolata
AAAACAACATTTTTCTCCAAGCTTGAGTCAACGTATTTAACTTTACCCTTTTAAATATCTTTAGTTAGCATAGAGGTTTCACTGGATTAGAGTGCAAAATTTAACCCTCATTTCAATTCCCAGTTCAAGATGAATTGAGAGAAACACTGTTGTCTTCAAGGACCACCCTAAAAGAACCCCTAGTAAATCTAGAATCTGTAGCACTCATATTGCATACTATTTACTTATTAAAAACAAGTTTCCATGACAATTGTTGTAAAAATATATGAAATAATAATCACTGTTCATTTATAATTAGGCTAGTAACAGTGTTTGTCTGAAAATAACTTTGCAGAAGTGAACTTCCTTCAAGTATTCTTTGAAAAATCTAGCCTATGACATCTAGACACTTGTAAAATAGAGATAAGCTATAAAAAGAAATAAACTCATCTAGATTTCTCAAGTCCAGGCTTGTACTAGTAATGAGTTAATTACCATAGCTCTTTTCTAAGTAAATGGATGGAATGTCTGTGTTATGATTTCTCTTTTTTTTTTTCCCCCTCTCCAAAGAAACCATTGATAAAACATCTCTCTGGCTATTTTACTCAGAGATATCAGTTTTCAACAGGATTCACTCTGTTGAAATCTGTTTTCATTCCCCTAATGAAATCACATTGTGAATTCATTACTCAAATGAATTGTGTTTTCATTACCCAAAGTGTTTGGGTTTTAGGGGAGGACTTTTGTTTTTGTTTTGGAACTGCAAACCAGATGCGCCTGGCTTATTGTTAGTATATTGAGTTCAATATTTGTTTTGTTAATTAAAGCAAACAATTCAATGCAGTGGAAACAAATACCATAAGCAGCGTTTGGAAAGTGACAATGAAGCATAGACAGAGACAGAATTGTGAGGTATACTTAAGTGTTTTATGGGATAATTCACAAGCTAGAGTCACTGGCAAAACCTGGATCCATACAGGCACACAGATGAACATCACTGAACCTGAGCTTTCAAATTTTAACAGTAGTACATACAGAATAGAAAAGGTTATATCTGTGAAAATAAATTTTGACGACCTTAAAAACATTGCTAGAAGTCCTGTTTATGTTAAACAGAAAAGTATCAATGTTCAAGTACGAACAGCATGATTCTTCTAAAATCAGAACGAGAAACTAATTACTTTTGTCATCCAGTGAAAAAAGATGGAATTGAACAATTATTTTAACGATGATCCCACTGCAGCTCTGTTCTGCTGGGGAACTTGACATTTAAGAATCACAATGTGTGCCACGAATAACAAGTAAAAGAATACGGAAAGAAAACATTCATTTGACAATGAATCTTTGCTTAGTCACCTTAGTGTTAACACAACAGAAACCTAAAGGGGATTTTTCTTTACAAAACAATAATTACTTCTTTTGGTTTTATAAATTGCCTTTATATACTAATTCTGTGCATGAGAGATTCTGCGATCATTTGCCTGCCATTCTTCATTATCAGCTCGAGAAAGACCACTGCCAGCTTTCTCCCTACAGAAGAACATACAGTGGAAAAAGGCTTGAACCTGTGTAGTATCATAGAGACTACAGGGTTTTGTTTGCCTCTTTTTTTTTTTAAACACCAATTTGTTGTCAACATTGCTCTCAAATAATTTTTTGCTTCGTATTGATCACTATCTGTGCGGATTTCTCTCCCATCTAGAGATCACAACCTCCCTGCAGAAAGCCATCTGCCCCAGAATGAAAACTATTTATTTTCCTTTTCACTCAGTGCATCCAAACAGTTCCCTGCTCAAATCTCAGTTGCAGCATATAACTGAGAATTCAATTCAGAGATTAAGAAGTTGAGAAAATTGAATTGGAATGAAGACTGGATTTAGGTGGTATGAAGCCATCAATACTCACAGTTGACAAGATTTTTTGTTCTCAAATCAGAAAACATGACTACTCTAGAAAAGAAGGCTTAACGCACTTGCAAAGTAACTACAGCTAGTAAAGACCCAAATGAAGTTGGGTTTTGTTGAACCCATAATAGGAAATAGTTTCTTTTTAAACATTTTATGTTTGTTGATTGGTTGTTTTTGTTGTGCTTGTTGATTTGTTCATTTTGTTTGTATTTTTTTGTTTTTAAACTTTATACATTTTCAGGCCGAGATAACTTTCTGACCAGTATTTTAGCCCCAGCTTTTTACACAGAAGGGTAAACATAAAAAACTGAACAGACTGTATTTAAAAGATCTATGAATCGGTTAAGAAATCTGTTTTTAAATTTTACCTCTGTAATAACACTTTCTGGCAGCTGATGAATTCTATATACATCTCCTGGAATAGCAGTACACACCTCAACACTAGCTTGTAAGAAAAAGGTCATTTTTCTGCACCGTAGTTTAGATGCACTTATGCACTTTCACAGCACTGATTTTGTGGCCTACAGGTCAGATGAAATAGTGACTACAATTCTATGTTCAGCTTCTAAAAAACTTCAAAATATTAATCTGAATTGTCCAAATTCCACACTTGGGAAGAAAGGAGCAGTGAAAAAAGGTAACACGAACAATAAAGAACATTACAAGAGTCAGGAGTAATACAGCAATACAGGAATGTGGACATAACACATGGAGATGTGCGTTCTTGGTTATAATATTCCCAGAAAAGTTGAGTTTATTGGGTTTTTGGTAAGTATAATTAACAAGCAGAAATAATTTTGGATTAATGGCTTTTTGATTATATACGACAACTTTTTTTTTCCCCTCTTTATGACAAACCTGCAACAAAGACAAACCACACTAAAAAGTGCCATTAAACCCCATACTCTCAGGTCACTGGTGAGAAAGACAACTTCATGTTATACATAATTACATAGAGAGAATTGGGACGTTCTATACAGCAGTCACTAGACATACAGGGTTGCTCCAAAAGTAATGCTTCCTGTTTTCTTAAGTTGGCCCACAACATCAGAGGCGGATGTTGGGGGGATGGCAGCAGAGGCTGAACCTTTCCACCCATCTCCCATTCCATGTTGTTGCCGTGTGACAGATGGCAGCAGAGGGACAGTCTGACACAATGGTGTCTGATGTGAAAGCGCACAGGAAGCAAAGGGGTGACATTGAATTCCTCCATGTGGAAAAAATGACATCGATTGACTTTCATTGACATTTACTGCATGTTTATGGAGACCAAACAGTGGATGTGAGCACTGTGAGGTGGTGGGTGGTACATTTCAAGAGTGGTGACAGTGACATGGAAGACAAGCCACCTGCCAGACAGATGTACAGCTGTCACACCGCAAAATGAAGAGCATCTCAATCAGCTCATCCATGTGAATCAGCAGGTTACAGCCAGGGAACTGTGTATGGAGCTGAATACTGGTTTCAGTGCTTTGGAAATTACTGTGACAATGTTGGAATATGACCAAGTTTGTGCCAGGTGGGTCCAAAGAATGCTCACACAAGAACAGGAAGAACAGCATACACAAGTTTGTCAGGAGCTATGGAACCAATACGAGGCTGAAGGTTACAGTTCCCTGGATCACATCATTACCAGTGATGAGACATGGTGTCACCAGCCAGTGTTGAAATGGCAGTCCAGGCAGTGGCAACGTGAATTCCCCATCGAAGAAAAAGTCCAGCAGGTAAAGTGATATGCAGTGGTTTTTGGGATAGGGAAGGAGTGATTCTTCTGTAGAGTCTGGATTCGGCACCTTCTGAATTTCATCTCTTCGGGCTGATGAAAGATGACCAGCATTTTCCTAGCAACCATGCTGTCACTGCAGCTGTGAAACAGTGGGTCACCTCCACTGCTGCAGATCTTTTATGAGCGTGGGATGCAGGCTCTTGTTCATCACTGGTGAAATGCATAGATAATGGTGGTGGCTATGTTGAAAATGAGTGTTTACTGACTGAGAATTTGTTCTATCAAACAGCATTATTGCGCTCTTTTTAGCTGTTGTAGTTTCCATAGAAATAAATAGGAGACATTACTTTCAGAGTGACCTTCGTAAAATAGGAGGCATTACTTTAGGAGCAGCCCTTATATATATGGAAACAGCACATGCATGCTTAGAAAGATATTGAATGGAATTCCTATACAAAAGATTTTTACAAGTACATACCTAAACACACACAAAGAAGGGAGTGACATCTGTCTACTGGCATACTTTGCTCACACAGAAATCAAACTACGGAAAGCATGCTAACATAGAAGCTTCATTTAAGAAAAATGAGTCCAACTTGCCAAACATTACATTCAAAAAAAAAAATTCTCACACAAAGCCCTTAAGCAAACAGCAAATTCCAATAAATCTGAACTAAGCACTAAGCATGAGCTGGAGTACATGCAAAGGCTGAATATAGTAACAAAAAGTTGAAACCTGTAATAATTTTAATACCTTCGTTGTCTCCAAGCATCACCACAGACATCGCCTTTGCTTAAACCATTAATACAATGCTCCATGTTCATCAGACTCATCTTTTACCACATGAAAGCTTTACTAGGTAAGACGACAGTGAAAGAAAGGACCGCTCAGTATCTTTGGCAACATCCTCAAGACTTTCACAGTAACTAAAACTAGTTATGCAGGAACAATTAGTTTTTTTCCCCTCCCTACATAGATCGACCATGGCAATGATTTTTAGCTCAAGTCTTTGTCTACCTAGACACCGGTACAAAACAAGATTGAACTTACTGTGCTCAGCCCATAAAACAAAGTTTCAGAATGTGAACTATGCTAGTACAGTAGACACAAGTAAGAGTCCCATATTTTCCACACACTATGGCCAGTGAGATGTCGTAGTGGATCAACAAAAAAAACCACTTTGACTGTGGTATGCTTAGTATGTCTCAAACGCTTGCAAGGCAAGACCAAGGACATGACAACAAATTGAATGCTGATACTGGCAAAGCACAGGGTCCTGTGGGAGCAGGATAGTCTTTGTGCAAAACATGCCTGCTTTCCCACAAGAAAGTTTAGCTGCAAACTTCTTTTTGACAAACTCATTTATTGCAAACTCACTTGCTCATGACATTGCAACAGCATACCTGCAAATCTAGCAGGCATAAAATGCCTGAGAGAAGCTCAATACTGTGATTTTTGCCAGTTTGAGACATGGAAGACTTCAATACTTTTGGATGAGTGCTCTCAATCCCCCTATCACTCCTCGGAACTTGGAACAGACCAGTAATCCTTCTTCGCTGTCTGTTTCTCATTCTTTTTCCATTTTTTCCTCTTTTCTTTTTCCTCTTGTAAAGTTAAGTAATTGCAAGGTTTACTTTAGATACTTATGAAGTCGTATAGTTCAGCTACACAGGTAAGACATTAATTGTTAGAGTGCCAATTCTTTTGGGGTAACTGTAGTACAGAGATTCTCATTAAAACTGATAATTCTGTGTGGACCTCTGAGCACCATTTCACCTTAGTCTGACCAGAGGTATTTGCGAATCTGATCACTCCTTCCTCCCCTTTATGGGTGGGATGTGACAGATACTTGTGCTTCTTTACAGTACATATCTTTTTATCAGATGTAGTTTGCCTCAAAGTTACAGAAACACGGATGGCAATTCCCTATTTAATACAGGGATTGTGACTTAACATGTATTAATATTTCCTGCCTGTTATTAACAGCCTTGAAGTTGTTTAGCTACACTTTTTTTTCTTTTTTACACATGCAAAGTTTGCTGCATCCTATCTGCAAAATTCTTTCTAAACTATGGATTATTTTGAAGCAAAGAGCCTAACATACACATTTCTAATGGATAAAAATTTGTTTTTGCAGAAAAGCAAGCACATGTACTTTCAATTATACAGCTGAGAGCAAAAAACAAACTCACGAAACCCCCAAACCATTTAAATCAGAGCATCACAATGAGTCATAACAATATTCTTGCCCTCTCTGAACTGAGACTAAAAGGTTCTCTCTTCTGAGACATCCATTGCTTCAATTTTACTACTGCATGCATCATAATAAATAATTGTATTTTGTTGCAACAGATGTCTCTGTTAACAGACTTCAAATTTCAAAGTGAGCGCCCAAAATATTTTGCCTTTCAATGCTCCATGCTTGTTTATATTTGTCTTTTTATATTTGTCTTATGTATTTTTCTGGTTTTCTTTCCTTCCCTGGAAACCATCACCTTCTGTAATGGTTACAATATCACTCAAAAATTCAGTGAAGGTATAAATCCTTTGCAAACCATGAAGCTATATACACTATACTTGCTTTTTTCCACCTTTGTCATAAGCTTTAGTACTAAATAATGGAACAGCACTACTCATTGGAAAGCTTGTGTGCTGTCATCATATTAAAGTGTATTACCAAAACAGCAATATTCGAAGTCTTCATGTACAGAGTCTGGTCTTTGGAGACTGAAGTGCACACACAAGGTTTTTTGCATTGCTAATTCCCTTAGCTAACCCTTCTTTTTTTTGGTATTCTAATTATAACCTATCATCAACAGTAGTTAACTGATCACAGAATTCCTGTCAGAAATCACATCTTTAATGTGATTCAGGCTTTTTTTCCCTGCCTTCCTTTTACAATGAATTGATCTTTTTTTCTAAAAAAACCCAAAACATTCAGAACTTGAACTTAAAAGCCTTCTTCATGAATTTCTTGCCTCACATTAAAACTGATGTCTAGTATATCAACCACACGAAAGTAAAACAGGATTTCAGTCATCTTTCATTAACTGTAACTGACAATAACAGGAACTTCACGAAATTCCTAATATTTGCCAAACTTGTACAAAATTTTAAACATCATAGAAAAAAGGAGGTACGACATTGATATTTTACTGTGCCAGTATGATATTTACTAAGCTGCACAGTTATATGTATTATCCATCACAGAGATAATAGACAGTTTGAGCATCAGACATAAGGTCAATGAAGGAAAGTTCTATTTTAAATGAACAGTGGCGATCCCTGCTGGATGCAGAGAAAAGCGATGCGGGAAGGCTCTCCCTCCTGAGCTCCCTGTACACGGCACGACAGCCCGTAGGTGTTAGACATGTCTCAGTCAGGTACTAGGAAGCCATGCAAGGTGGAGGCAGCTAAATCCAATGCAGTCTCACGTACAACAACTAGAGAAAGTTGTTCTGAGGGGAAATATGATCAGAACTGCAGCTGGACTCATCCCAAAAGAGAAGGTCAGATACTAACACTTGCATTACAGGATTTAGGAGCAAACTAAAACTAAATGATCAGTTAGCAAATCTGCCTTCCAACTTCCAAAATATTAGGGAAGTGGTAAATTTTGACAAAAATAAAGAAAAAATTCCTCTTTTTAGATGTGGGCCTGGAAAAGACATGGTCAAAATCACAGAAAAAATAGAAATTAAAGAAAAAAAGAACTCAGAAGCAAGAGAGTTATGTTTAACTGACAATATTTAAGTTTTTCAAGAGATCTATGACAGTAAGTTGCAAGGTGGAGACAAGATCTCTAAAATTTAAAAGCTGGAGAAGTAAATTTGAGATGCATGGGTGGTAAGATGCCAAAGGAGGCTAAGGAAGTGGGAAACAATCCACCGAAGAAAAGCGAAGAGCTATATGAAAGCCTCTTAGAAGTGGAAGAATCACTACTAGTTAGAATTTACCACACTCACAGCATCAAATCATAGGAAAATGACAGAAAAATGGATCATAGAATACCACGAAGACAGAGAAAGACAGCATTCCAAGAATGATGTTAACAATACTTCAACATTTCTGAGCCCAGAAATTACTGAAGAAACTTTTAGTGATGAAAGAGTTCATAATCGCTGAAATGCCCTAGCTTTTCTACATAATTCTTGCTGTTAACAAAATTCTTAAGAATAAACAGAAACTGAAATCTAATTTTAATCCAGAAAAGATAACCTAGTTCAGGTGAGAGCAGACAAGAGTGTTTTCTCTCTTGCTAAGGTACTCTGAACTTCATTTTAAGTTGATGATTTCTTTTCCTTACTTTTTTGAATGATGAAATAAGTACATAAATGAAAAAACTTAACACTGGAAAACATTAAGGTATTTCCTTCAGAACGTTCCAGAAAGAAAAAATGCTAATCACCTCTGATTTACCAGAAGTCTTAACAAGCAAAATAGCATATTTTATACATACTTTTGGATGACTAAACCTAGATCCATCCATCCCTCCCAATTCCTGTCTGTTGTGGTTTAACAGAGCAGGAGCCACGCAGCTTGCACAGTAGGATAGGGGAGAGATTCAGAAAGAGGCAAAATTCATGGCCTCTTTTTTGAGATAAAGGCAATTTAAAAGGACAGAACAGGAAGGGAAAATGATATAATGTGATGCACACAATATAACTGCTCATCACCCACTGACAAAGCCTGTCCAGCCTGTCTTCTAGCAAAAGCAGCCCCTCCCCAGCCAACTGCCCCATGCTGTTGTTCAGCATGATGCTGTATGGTATGGGACATCCCTTTAGACAGTCTGGGTCTGCTGCCCTGCTTCTGTTCCCTCCCAGCTCCTTGTGCTCCCCCCACCCAGCACCCTCGCTAGCAGGACAGTACAAGAATCTGAAACATCCTTGGCTCTGTGCAGCACTGCTCAGCAACAGCTAAAACATCGGTGTGTTATCAACATTATTTTCTTCTTAAATCCAAAACATGGCACCAGACACTACGATGAAAATCGACTGAATCTCCACTGAAACCAGGACACTGTCAATTCCACCTCATCTTACAAACAGTTGAGCTAGATGATCTTTGAAGGTCTCTTCCAACTGAACTATACTATTCTAAACAAAAGTATAATAAAGAATGCAGACTCAGTGATCCTCTGTAAAATCGCCTGTATTTTCCTTACTCTAGGGTAGTAAATATTTTATAACAAACCAAAATAGAAATTATTTAAGAACACTATTTCACCTTCCCTACTTTTGGTTGGGATTTCAATTCTGCAATAGCAAAACACACATGAAAGGATGGACACAATTTGTGCCTCTGTTACCTGCTGCACAAATGTATCTTCCTATCCATCATTCTCATATCATTTTGAAGAACACATCTCCCATAGCCTTCATCAGACTAGATGAAGACCAAGGCAAGCTTCAAAGAAAAACATAAATCCTAGGAAGAGCAAGAAAGACGACTGAAATGATTTGACCTGGAATGTAGAAAATAGAAAATTGAAGTTTTGACCTCCAGATATAGGAAGTCCAACTCAAGTAAAAGAACCATCAAGATCTGTTATTACTTTACAGATGTTCCATGGATCCATGTTCCATGTAGAAACATACAGTTACATCACTCTTATTATCTGCAAGGCACTCCAAAAATGAAAGTCAAGAGAAGACAAAGCAAAAAAAACAAACAAAAAAAACAAACAACAGCAACAAAAAAAACATGACACAAGGCAAAAGCAGACCAGTTGAGAACATGCAGGTGACTAGAGATGACCATCCTCAAGATGCCTTTTTCAGTTCAGAGTTCAAAAGCATGGCAGCTGATAACACTTGAAGTAAGAGCACCGCTATTTTATTAAAAACAGCTGCTCCTCATGTTGTTCCCAATGTTACAAGGTTTTCATGATACCGAGAGATTTACATTATGATCAATGATTGTACATGTAAACAAAAATAAGTAAAAACTGATCAAATATACTGCAGTAAAAAAAAACACAACATTTAGCTATATAGATGTGAACTAGGAATAAAAATGTTACTTATATCCAAATAGAGAAAGTTCAGAATACAAACTTCTGAAAAATGACTTCTAGGTTATTAAGATGGCTATACAAATATGGCATAAAAGTGACATGGAAATGAAAAAAGACACAGGAATGTAATAACATTTACATACAGTACAGAACTTTGGATGATGAAAGAGAAATTAGACTATACTAAAGTAGGTCATCAATAAAATTTAGAAATGAAGGAAATATGGTACTAGGCAATGGGCAGACAGATCACTGAGCAATTTAATGCAGAGAAATGTTAAATGCCATCATTTGAAAAGTGTAGCAGACATACCATCTTCTGTTGTAATCCTGTCAGACCTCACAAATTAAGCAGGCTTGATCTGAATAAGTAATTTGTTTCATGTCACTTGTATGAGTAGCAGCACTGGTGATTTTATAGGTTGGTGGCAATATTCTTTTTGAGTCAGTACGGAATCAATGACCAGGTACAATGATGAAACACTTCCAGAAGAATTTTTTTTTTTTTTTTTGCAGTAAGTATTACAGAAGCCAGTTGAGCAAAATTCCCAGTCGGAGATTAGGCCCTACTTGTCATCTCTCTCCATCCTGGGATGCTTGGGAAGGACAGGCAAAGACTGTTTCTTTCTTTGGTGTTTAAGCATTTGTGCCTCTCTGTTTAGTTAAATAGATTCTTAGATATCAAAACACTTCCATTACTGGTGATATGGCCCTCTTATTTCATGTTCTATAGCAATGACTTGAAAGCCAGGGCTGTAAGCCATAGGAAGCCATTATTAACTTATTAACAAATCATCTTCCTCATGCTTTTAATAAAGACTGACGTTACCCTACTAGCTGTAGCCTAGTCCAACTCGCTCTCTAACTCTTGAGATTTCATTTTTAAATAATAATCTGAAAATATTTATATGCTCTTTGCATCATTTACAGCTTTTTCGCACAACTCTTATCAAATTGTCAAAAGCATCCAGTTTAGCAGAATAGTGAATATATTGCAAAATGAACTGGACAAGTTAGAAAAATGTTAATGCTTCTCCATAAAGAAAATATCATCAGCTGGCTCAAAATGAAGATAGTCACCACAATAAAAAGATGTATATAATACTTATCAAATTTCTGCAGTATTATACCTTTGATTGAGCTAGAGTTACAGAACTTGCATGGCTAATCATTTTAACAAATCAGTACCTGTGAGTGACAACTCACTGCAATTTTTCACCTTACTTCATTAACCTGGAAGATTCTACATCAATACTGGTACCTCATTTAAGTGCATCTTTACAATATTATGAAAACATGATGTCATAATGAAAACATGATGTACAGTCTGAAGTGGCATTCATTGGGTCATTAACGAATAAGACAGTTTCAAAATTCAGAGGAAAAAAAGTCAGATCATGCAAGTCTTGCACATACCTTACGTTTTCTTTAGATACGATTTATCCCACTACTAAAGAATTAACTACAACTCAAAATAAGATAAAATAAGGAAAGAGAAGAAGGGCAGGAGCAAACTCCTGAATGAAACAATTACAATGGTGGTCAAAGACATATACCTTTGGCATATTTGTAAACTAATAAAAAAGCATTAAAGATTTGATAAATTGGATCAGCATGTTTGACAATATCTTCACTTAACTTTTAAAATCAAGCATTTGTATTGATATCAACAAGCATTGTATTGGTATTTGACATTAAATAAAGGAGAAAAAGTAATAATACATCTTCAGAATAAGAAAGTCTACATAAGAAAAAGGACAATTCAATACAGGTAAAAACAGAAATATGCTGAATTTGATGAGTCGCTGTTAATCAAATCCAATCCAATCATTTCTTACTAACAATTTAGAGAGAGAAGCACGTTTGTAGGACCATACTGTCCCCCATGGGAGAACACAATGTCAAAGGGAGATATTTTTCACGAGGTTCTCCTGACAACTTTCTTAGGAGTAAAAAAGAGGGAAGGAAGGATCAGAAGCTGGAAGGAAAAAGAGACAATAGATGATAGGAGTCCTTCCTAATGACTACGCTTAACATTTTCACTGTCCAAAATACTTATTTTTCATCAGCTGCTGAACAGAACTCTCTAAAATGGAAGGAAACATCTTCTGTCAGAGGACAGGTTTTAATAACAACGAAACTATATTTTGGACTGGAAAAAAAAAAAGAAAGAAAGAAAAGAAGAAGATTATAAAACGGCCTGGGCTGGAAAGGACATTAAAGTCCATCTAGTTCCAACCCCCAGTCATGGGAAAGGTTGCCAAGCACTAAATCAGGCACTAGATCAGGCTACCCACAGCCCCACTCAACCTGGCCTTAAGCACCTCCAGAGATGGGGCATCCACAACTTCTCTGGCCAACCTGTTCTAGTGTCTCGCCACACTGAGTAGAAAACTTTCTCCTAACATCTAATCTAAATCTCTCCTCTTTTAGTTTAAAACCATTCCCCTTTGTCCTACCTGATGGTGTAAAAGGTCTGCCCATCCCCTTATTAAGGGCATAGGCAGACTTTTAAGTACTGGAAGGCAATGATGAGGTCTCCCCAGAGTCTCCTCCAGGCTGAACAAGCCCATCTTCCTCAGTTTGGCTTTGTAGGAGAGGTGCTCCAAGCCCTCTGATCATCTTTGTGACCCTCCTCTGGACCCACTCCAAAAGCCTCACATCTTTCCTGTGTTGGGGGCCCCAGACCTGGATGCAGTACTCCAGATGGGGTCTCACTAGGGCAGACAGAGTAGAAGGGGACAATCACCTCCCTCGCCCTGCTGGCCAACCCAGAATGCAGACTTGAATACAATATCAAAAAAGTGAAAGTTGAAGTTTGGAAATTAATTTTAATAAGATGAACGAATCAGAGGTTTTGACAGAAAGACGATTTATATATAGAATTTTAAAACCCCCAACTTTGCCTGTCAAATAGAAATAGTGTGTTTTCAATGAAGGTAGCCTAAAGAAAGGACTAGAATTCATCATAAAGTAGAAATCAAGTTACATTCCTCTAAAAAGTTACTAATTTAAGTATGCTAGCAGATGTTAAACTTGACATGTGGGCAAGTCATTAGGTTGATCTTGTATAAATGTAAGAACAAAGGGCAGACATCTTGCAAGAAAAGTGCTTTGCCTAACAGGTATAGGCAACCAGCTGAAGGCAAAATTGAACAAAAAGGTCAAAAAAGAATAAAGCAAAATGAGATCTAAAAAATGTTTAAAAAGTGAATCAACCTCTATGAGAAAAATATATTTGCTGCATTTGAGAAAAATATATTGGCTGCATTTGAGAAAAATATATTGGCTGCATTTGAGAAAAATTCTGCTCTTTAAATTTTTTCATAAATGAGAATTACTTCCTGCAAGGAATAATAGGTTAGATAAAATATGCTCAAGAAAATAGGTAAAAAGAAAATTCAGAAATTTAAGATTGAGGATCATGGCAGGAAAAAAAGCCCTTCTAGATTTATACTAATATCAGTAAAATGTCTTGTGATATCAATTCGTACTGAGTCATAGTACAAATAAATTACAATTTAAATTAAGAAAAATTCACAGAAGCACAGAGGCTTCATTCAGATGAATGCTGATCATCCCTGACTCCCATCAGCTTAAAGAAAGATCAGCAGCAAGGCACACAACTTCCATGAAGAGTAATCATTTGTACCCTAAGAAGAGCTGAGGAGCACTAAGCACTCCCAAAATTACCTAGTGGAAACATTATTAACATCCAGCCATATACATGTGGCCAGGCAGCATTCTCTAAACAATTCTACAGTTTTTAAAAGCACTAAGTAAACATCATTTATTGACCTTTGAAAGTCAAACAGCATTTCTTACTAGTTCTTACTTATAAAATGTCTTAGAGATTACAATACAACTCAAATAATTAAGACTTGCTCTCGGTAACTCTCCTAGTTGACAGCCTTGCTTATATACCCATTACACTTTCAGTAAAGAAGTGGATTATTTTTTAAAATAGAAATTGTCAATTGAGTTTTGACTTAGACTCTCCTGCTTCTTCCTGCTTTTTTTCCCCATTTGTCAAAGCACTAAGACATCATATTGTTCTGATTTTGCCACTCCCTGAAACAAATAACTTGTATTGAGAATTGCACAGTGTAGAAATTTAATTTCTGCACAATAAATATGAGCATTTGCTATGATTTACAAAATCACATTGTCACTACTGCTTAGTCTGACTGGTTTCATAGGTCCTCACTTCCAGTTACAATTTTCTCTGAAGCATTTTGAAGGAAGAAAAAATATTTATCTTTCTTCCTAGGTCAGTGCTTGTCACTTTTTTTTTTCTCCCCAACAACAGCATCACTGTTTACACAAGATTATTAGTTTTGAGATGCACATACATGGTTCTTACATAGCTGAGTAAATTAATAATTCCCAGAGTCAGGCAAACATTTTAGTTTATAATATAGGCACTGTAAAGCACACTACACTTTACCTCTGGGGACATCTGAAATTATACAAGGGCTTAAGGCTTTTGAATGTTCAAAATTGCCTGAATAAGTACAACACGTTCTTTCATGGTTAAAATGCAAGAAACTGGAACACAGCATGCTCCCTCTGACTTTATTCCTTTAAAGTTAATATTTAAGTACTAACTTCATTTTCCATAGAGAAATATAGAACAATTTTCTGCCAAATCATTTTTCTTCTCCCTAAGGTTTTATTTTTATTACATTGCTTGAATGATACTAATTGATGACTACATAACAACCTTGAAGTAAATGTGAAATTGTAAGAACAGAGAATATCTGAAGAATAAATTTTCAGAAAGGTATGGAACAACCAAAGAAATAGGAAGAAAAAAGAGGAAGATGTAGAAATAAATATAGTGAGGTCAAATCACTGTAAACAGGGGAGTGCAGAAGATAAATGTTGAAGAAAAGAGACCCTGGGAACCAGTTAAACCCAATGTTTTTATGCCCTTTTTTATTTGCTCTGTTGCTGATTGTTTCTAGGCTCCATTAATTCTTTCTTCCACTGTTTGTTGGTCTATCTACATATTAGATGATTTTCACCTACATCTATTTGAGTGATATATTTTTAGTGCCACAGATATTGGATGTCATTCCCTTTGAATCATGACTAAACTGTAAATACTAAGGGACTGTGGCAAGGAGGTTGGAACCTGATGATCCTTGGGGTCTCTTCCAACCCAAGCCATTTTATGATTCTATGACTAAGCTCTAACATATTTTTGCTTAAAAAGCTCCTCCAAGCTTTCCAGTTTCTCTACAATTTTCTTAAGATACAAAATTATGAATACACTCACATTCAGAATGATTCTTAAATAGTTCCACTTTGTGCAGATATAGAGTCACGGAATCCTTAGAGTTGGAAGGGACCTTTAAAGGCCATCTAGTCCAACTACTCTGCAATGTACAGGGACACCTACAGCTCGATCAGGTTGCTCAGGGCTTGGTCCAGACTGACCTTGAATGTCTCCACGGATGAGGCTTCCACCACCTCTCTGGGCAGCCTGTTCCAGTGCTTCACCACCCTTACTGCAAAAAATTTTCTCCTTAAAGCTAACCTAAATTCCCTATATGAATATGTAAGGTTTTCTTTTTCCCCAGAGATGAGCAATCCCTAATCTGTTCTTACTTTCACAGGAACTTCTAGCCATCTTGCAAATTCTCTCAGGAGACACTTAGCAGACCTTTTTGGAATTATCCCTTTGTTTAGTCTGTTTGTTTGCTTATGTTTGCAGGTTGTTAATCCAGTACATCATCACATGGTCCTCCTCTCTCATTTAATGTACATAAATTCAGCCAATTCTAGCAATTTTAGTTGCCTCCCTTAGCTTTGGTTTTCTGATCACCACTGAAAATTGACTTCAAATTAGGCACACTGTGTCTTCAAAAATTCCATACTGGACTGTATTCCAGCTGTTCTAAGTACCAAAGAAGCATGGTAGGCTGACCCTGGCTAATAGCCAAGCTCCCACCCAAGCAACTCGTCCACTCCTCCACTCTCAACAGGACGGGAAGAAAACAGGAGAAATGTGAATGAAAAAGCTTGTGGGTCAAGACTGCTTCCTTATTACCACATTAGACAAATGAGACTTTATCTAGGGAAATTTAGCTTAAATTGTTGTCAATTAAAATAAAAATTCAATTACTAACTGAAGATGCGGGAAACACAAAGATGAACATAATTAAAACAGCTTTCTTCTCCCATTTCTCAGGCTCAGCTTCACTCCCAAGTGGTGCAGGAGGTCGGGGTATTATAGTCAGTATACAGAAGTTTCTCTTTGCCACTACTGCAACTACTACAAGAGGTTTCCTTTTTCTGAATTTTCATACTCAAAATATTTGTATTGGGCTTTGAAAACATTTGTTCTTTTTATGTCTACAAATACAATCAAGGGAGCATTTGACTTTGAAACTGAGTTGTTCAATTCATTATTTCCATTCACCATTTCTCTTCTATTTCTCCATGTCCAGATACGTGTTACTGTCTCTACAGTTCATGCCATGTATTTTACTTACAAGTGATTAATAAGAACTCCATTATTTATGACCATCATGAACATTTACAGAACGCTAACAAATACTGCAATGAAAGGAACACGTGAGTAAGAATAAGACACTTTTGAATACCAGTCATATTATTAATATCAAACTAATAAAACTAATGAGTATGGAACAAATTTTCGGAGGATACTGGTTTTAGCCTAAGCCTCTCAAATGGCCTAAAGCTACCATTCAAGCAAGGTGAGCTTCGAAACAGCCCCTTATTTTATAACTCACCACCCTAAGGAAGTTAAATTTACAAACAAAGCTGATGTAAAAACAGCAAGAAAAAACAAAGGTGATGTGTGAGTAAAAGTGTCGCCTCAGAAATAAAAGCATTCAAAAATCAATAAATGAAATATTTGATTGAGGTGATACTCTACACATGTAAGAGCTGCAGTAATCTCAGACACTTAGGCCAGAGCAAATATAACCCTATGTTTGTCGACATTGATAGTTCTTGCAGTATGAGATGACCAAATCAAACTAAACATACCTACAAGGAAATAAAATGCAGCTACTCCTAATTTTTTTTTTTTTTTTTACTCTTTATTCGGAGGTCATGGCAAAGTTAGGTGGTAGACATTTACCTTCCTAAAAAAAGATTTCTAAGTTACTCTACCATTCAGTAATGATTCCTTGAGAAGTACTAGTGCTGGATGCTTGGAGGAATTATCAAATCAACCAATTTTGTAGTAGGAGCTGTATTAAGGTAAAAATAATTCTCATTCAATTATCAGAAGGTTATTATAATGACCTGTTTGTGCAGAATTATTTTGCATCTCTTAAAATGTTCATTTATCAGATTTTTTCTCTTTAATGTTTAACAGCTGCATAATGTTGAATGTATAATACTATTTTGAGCTGCAATTTTGTCTTCATATCCTTATGATTCTGTACATATTCCCTTAAATGACTAGCCTGTCAAATGTTTACTCTTAACACCAAGAGTTTGCATACATAGTGGAATAAAAAAGAGAGTTTGGCAGGCATTTTTCATTTTTTTTTCTTGTTTTCTTTATCAACAATCATACTACTAAAACCATATTGAGTAAGAAATTTGCTAAATATCACTTCTCAGTTCTTCGTCAGAAGATTTGGTAACAAGCTGTTAAAGAGAGCTCTCTTTTACTCACGTTGATATCTTCCAAATCTAAGTTATTCAGAATGACATTGTTCCTCTTCCAGATGATGGGAGGCCTCAGAGTTCCCTGGATGGCACAGCTTAAAACAGCACTTTGTCCCACCGTCGCTGCAGTGGTGCTTAGTTTTTGATCCTCTGGCAAACTCAGCTGAACTACCTCTGCAAAAGATATATTGTTTGCAAGGTTAATTTGCTTGCAGTTTCATAAGGTTAATTAGTATGCAGCTTTTGTAAGCTGGTAATTTAAGAAATTTTAATTGGATTCAAAATAAAAAGAACTTTCAACAACCACAGGAAGTTCAGAGTATTTCAAATAAAGGTCACCGTGACATTTCAATTAAATTGACTGACAAGCATCATCCTATTAAGAGAAGCATTTAATATGAATATGAATTTCAGAGGTAAGATTATAATAAACATGACAGTATGTATCTAAAGACAGACTCCAAAAGTTATTTAACAGCTAGGCCAATGCAGCACAGCAGCTAACATCTTCATTTAACTAATATGACAGCACTGCTCTTAATAGTCATTCATTTTCAGAAAAGAAAAATATTAATGGAACTCAGTATGCAAAAGATACAGGACTGAAATGGAAATGGACAACAGTGAATTCTGCTTTCAGAATATAGAACTAAGTTAAGTATGAGCTTTCTTTCCTGCTCTGCAAGATTTTATGGAGCGTTTTCCTTGATGGTGAAAGCACTGTTTCCTAATTAAACTGGCATTAGTAACCTCTTCCACTTGATTCTCAGAATATGCATTAATCATAGTATAAACATGTTGGTTTATGTCATTTTTAAACAACAGTAAAAATAACTTCTACTATGTCTCTCTGGTCAAACACGATTTCTTTCATAATAACTGGAGAAATCCAGAGGCAGAATAATAAATAGTTGTGTACTTGAATAAATATCTCCTAAGTACAGGAAGAAAAAAGGGAAAAACAGAGCACTTTATGACATCAGTTCTGAAACTGCTGTGTCTGCCAAGCAGCAGTAGTAAAAACCAGGATGGAATATAGCATCCAGCAGAAGTACAGAATACAGCACTGTGTAATGGCTGGAAAGCAAGAAGTAAATGCAGTACCTCCTCTAGTTCCAGCATCAGTTCCACTCAAAATACTGAACTACAGTTAAGTAAAAACTTCTTACATAATGATGTATATTTTATTTTCAGTAGGAACATTATTGGTAGCATTTTCCTTATTTTCTAAAGATACAACTCTTGTATATATTTACTCCTCATATTAAACGAACAAATACAAGTATGGTGAACCATCTCAAACCACAAATAATCATCACCTACTTTTTCCATTTCCTGTGCATCATACATTAGATATTGTTAAGGTTAACAAGCTATTTCACAATACTTGGTAAGCCACTTTGGAATCATTTATTAACAGAAAGAAACTCCACTTCTATGTCCCACAACACATTTGGACACTTAGATTAAAAAAGAGAGGGAGTGATAAATGTTAGTTTGATGATGCCGTTTACTCTTCCTCCTTGGGTAATTGCCTAGATGTGACATTAAACAGCTGAGCATTGTCCTTTCATCTGTGAAGCAAGACACACTACAATTCTACGTGCACGGACTTTTTTATTTTTTTATGCTACACCAATGAGAATGTAGGAGTTGAAGATCATCCAAACAGCAATTTTTCTACTTCATCTTAAAGCACAAAAATAATCTTTTTTAATCTTTCATTTTTTAAATACAACACAAAATACATCACATATCCATTCTCTTTTAATTACAAAATTACTTCTGTATAAAAGAGACGTTAATCTTCCCATTTTAGCAAAGCAGCAACCTCGCAAGCTAAGATCCTTTCTTTGTTCCTTTTAGATGCATGAAAGCAATATTTTGTAATTAACACAATTAAAAAGACAGTTCAGTTTAATGTTTTTCTTTTTCTTTTTTTTTCCCTCTTCTTTTCCAAATAACAAGCAGAAAAGCATTTCAATAACTTCAGGAAAGTTTTGTTGCTTCATAATTAAATACAATTTTTATGTGATTGAAAATATTAACTTCCTATTTAGACAGAAAAAAAGATGTTATTTTTCTCTTCCAGAAGAAATGTGATGCTGTCCACCAGACATACACAAATGACTGATTCATTTTTTTTCCTAACTGCATGATCTGACACAATTTATTAAACTATGGAAAAGAGAAGGTAAGAGAAGGTATAAATTAAATTTAAAATTGTGGTATTTACCATAGTTCTTAGTATGTATTGCATTCATCCAAAGCTTTCCAGCTCTTATGTTACAACAGATGGTTCCTTAGGGACGCTATTATCCAGACTCCTCAAACATACCTGAATGACTACTGAATGATTCTGAAATTCTGATAGGCAGCAACAGGGTACTAGCACTTTGTTTCCCTATAGAATTCTGTGTGCAAAGATCTCAAAAGGTCGGTAAATATTATGATATCCAATTTATAAAAGGGTAATTATTCATTATTTTCAAAGCCAATATTTAATTTAGCACAGTCATTAAACGATTATCATAAAATCACTATGAAAAATGCTAACCTTCACATGATAAATGGAGCTACCTAATTTAAATTCTACAAAATTTCAGAGTCTGTTCTCATTTAACTCTTGTATTACTGTGGATGTCTGTGTACAAAAGCCTAGTACCTAGTATACAAATGTTTTTCATTTTTACTTAGAATGCAACTGTATGAAAGGACGCATTTACGAAATGCAAAATTTAGCATTTGCTACCTTAGTGAAGATGGTATTATGAAACCAAAATAGAGAGTGGCATTACTGTACTATTTTGTTGACATTAATGGGTCATATCTCCTTTCTTTTTCCTTCCCTTTTCTTGCCTCCCCCCCCTTTTTTTTTTTTTACGTTTTTTTTTTTTTTTTAACAGTTTTGATAGCCTGGCTATACATAACACCACTCATGAAAATTATCATCATTGTCATAAATGATGATAACACTTGTTTTGCCATGCCTACACTGCATTAAACAACCCGGACGCAAACTATTTAAAATTAAGCACAGTTGTCCCACTTCAAACCAGTCAAAGTACTGCTGCTATGTATCTGTTAATAGCTGTGAAAAAACAAACACTATTAGATGCACTGGAAACATCAGTGCCACACAAAATACTGAAAAACAGTTAAGTAAAAACTTCATATATAATCATAGAGTCATAGAATCATCAAGGTTGGGAAAGATCTCCAAGATCACCTAGTCCAATCCTCCACCTACCACCATGATTACCCATAAAACCATTGAACCATGTCCCTTAGTACCACATCCAGACATATCTTGAACACCTCCAGGGACTGTGACTACACCACCTATTATTTTTTAATAAGATTATTATTTTTAATGGGAACGTTATTGGCAACACTTATTTTCTAAATATAAAACTCATCTATATTTACTCATAATAAATAAAAGGCCCAACCTCAAAAACTTAGGCCTCCAGAACAGCACCTGGCACAGAGCTCTTTGACATGAGCTAACTCTGAAAATCACTGTCTGTGAACTGCTACAGCAGGGTGGAGGAGGCACACAACGGTGACTTGGTGTGCATGGTAGAGATGTGGAAAGCATTCTCAGGTATACAGGACAGCACCTCTCAGAGCCCAGGCTCCATGATGCTCTTTTGGAAACACAAAAGATAGGTTTAGGAGCTAAATAACGTATTTACCATCTCTCTCCTCCTCCCTGAAAGAAAGGAACCAAGAAACCTGGCTCTGAGAGCAAATACTTTTTGCCATACTTTTTGCAAATACTTTCAGCGATGGCAACGGGAGATATTACCTAATACAATGATTCTTTGCTTTCTCTCTACATTGCCCTTGTAAAGCAATGATAAAATAAATTACAATGAATCTGCTGAGACTAGACTTCAAAGCATTAAATGAAAAAGCATATCAAATGTTTAGAAAAATTGGAAATTGAATGAATTCAGTGTAGCAATACCAAAACAAGCAAAAAAATTGAATATTGTTGGTTATGGAACAGTAATGTTAACTGTAAGTAGGCAGTAGGTTTTAGCTTATACCTTACTGTTAACAGAAGCGTGAATGCTCTACCATATTAATGTGTTTGCTTTAACTCCTCTAAATACAGTATCAGTCTGACCTGTGTCCTGAGTTCTCAACTACAAAAACTCACTGGGTAAGTTCCTCTAGATTAAAAAAAAAGAGAGAGGCAAACAAGAAGTAGAAAAAGCTTGTTTAAGTAAAAACTAGAAGTATAGTTAGGATGGGGTTAACAGAAAAGGTTATAGACAGCTGCGTAGAAATATCTGGTTGGAAATAAGACAAAATACATGGTTATTAAAGATGAGGAAGATAGTGACAGCAGAGTAAATGCTGAATGCTGGGAAGAAATTCTAAAATATTAAAAGTGACTAGGAAAAAAGAACTCTTACCAAAGGGGCTCAGAAATACCTGAGATAAAAATTCCCAATATTTTCAATACAAGACACTCCTGCATTGGTCTAGGAATATATGTTAGGTGGTTGAAGGGCTTCGACAAACCTCCTGGGTGCTACAGCCATTCTGTACAGTAGAATGGCTGTACCTCCCCCCACCCTTCATTCTGCTAAATGGTACTGGATCAAATTATTCTCCTTACTCCCATTACATGTTTTGTTATTAAAGTTATTGCTGTATTTGATCCTGCTTCAATACATCCATCTTGAAAACACATGAAATAGAACTGTATTTTGGATGAAAAATGTGCAATATATTAACTAATTCATAAATTTTCTTTAAAGACTTCAACTAATACATCTGTAGAACGGAATTGCCATTCTCACATTGACCTCATCCGGTCCCTCACAGTCACCCTGTGATTGACGTGTCCACACAACTCTCCTATTCTGCTGCTCCCAGTAGATGAATTCTCAGCTGGAAGTGTAATTTCTTACTACCAAGTATGAGGTCTTGTACTTGGTAATATTACATTTCATCTCATTTTTTACTGTGTCAGGCTTCATGGTTGTCCAATCTCTCCACTAATCTAACATTTCTCTGTACTGACAATAACTCCCAAATCTTGGTCTTTGAGGGAAACTTTTTTTTTTGGTAAGGGCAGCAGCAAAAGCATTAAATATTTATGTTTATTTACTGTCACTTGAGAACTTCACTGATAACTCTAAGTGATATTTTCCTATTTTGGTGAATCTGTATCGCCCTCCTTAGCCAACTCATTATTCATTTCATGATTTCTCCAATGCCCAGTGTTTTAGTTGACTAAACAGGTTCTCATGCAGCATCATATCAAGCACTTTACAGAAAATTATGAGTATTTCATATTTCTCATTGCTTCTCAGTAATTTAGAATCTTCCTTATAAACCTACTTTGTCCCTCAGGTAGAAATAATTTGATTTAAGATCAGTTGATATTTTTCTCATATAAGTATCCTTCTGATATCTTTCTCAAATATCTTCAGAACTTACTGAAACACAATACAAAATAATGTTTGCCTGCTGAATTCACAAAGAAAGTGATCAATTAAGTCTCTTGATTTTTTGAGATATGTTTTGGTTTGCCATATGTCCTATCATAGGTATCTCTCTCTAATACATTGTTACCTTTGTTATTAAGCTCAAATTGTTTGTCTAAATCTCTTCTACATGCCTAACAGGAATTGTAAGATACAGATAGTGCATTTAAAAAAACGACCACTCATTCCTGAACAGATTACAATCTAAAATGCATGAATACATACCCAGCGAAGGCATACTTAATTGTATACTTACAATGCTTTTAGCTCTGCCTGCAGCTCACTATAAGAAAAATTTCAAAATTTATTCACCAATATAAGTGAAACCAGCTAAACATAAACAATCCTGAAGAACACATTACAATCAGGAATGTTATGACTAGGATTTTTCATTAAAAATAAAAAACAATCAACGAATTCTGAGGCTCTGTAGTTGATCAATAGCAGGATAAAATCCATCAACAGAAAACACTAAATGAAAAAAAGTATTTTCAATGAACATCAAGATGTGTTAATTCTTCCACTTAACTGTGAAAAATATGTGGATGGTGCCATTTGGCTGAGGCAAATCTTACCATGACATTGTTTTGTGCTTTTTAATATCTGAAATACAACTACACAATGCGCCTTCTCCTCTTCTGGCATCGATCCCACCTATCTCAAAATGAAATAACAAAAGCTTTTTCATCAGTGTCATTTTGCTGTTCTTTTAAAGTAATTTTAAAAACAGCAGGCATTATCATTAGCATGTCTAATTTTGTCAGTTCAAAAACTAAATGAAAAACTCTCCCTCTTTGCATAAAGCTCGATAGAGTCTCAGAATGCTAAGCCGAAGAATATACAGCATTTACACTTTGCAGTGTAATGAAACCATTGAAAGAAGGAAGTATGCTGTAAACAGATGTCATTTTCTATAACCTCGACTTAAGAAAAAGATAAGTAAGAACCAAGAGGCCAGAATTAAGTCTGTCCAGAGGCTGTATATCAACAGCTCCATCATCTTAATTGACTCATCACAGGGAGAGAATATTTGACATGACTTTATTAAGGCCCCTAAGTAAAACTTGAAAAACTTAAAGTTCTTCCCTCTGAAAATAATTTCCACATAATAACCTTCTCCATCCATCCATTCATGACAAAAACAGCACAGTACAAAGCCAGCATAGCATAGAGCACTCATGACCCTGAATTCCTACTCACACACCGTATGAGTTTATAGCCTTCATCTCCAATCAATTCACCTGACAGAATCCAGCTGTTAACGAGAAGATGCAGTCTTCCAACACATTCTAAACATTTATATTTTAATAATTACAATTACATGATTAATACTGTATTAATTACCAATATCTCAAATCTTACATAGACAGAATTGCTTTTCTTATGTATTCCTAAGGGCAGCACTGAATGCATACCGTTCCATACCAATTTTTCCATGCATGCACCGATTTGTTTCACAGAGTAGCTTTCTAAAGCAAAGCAAATGAAACCAAATAAAGGCAAGCTCACAATGGGCAAATTCCATTTGCAGATATATTTTCAGCTATAAATTTGTTGCAAACAATTTATTCACATATTTAGTAGAAAGTTTCAGTACGAGAAAGAACAGAACATGGTTCATGAGTAGCTATTCTCTAGGTCTTATGCTAGCAAAGAAGGCTTTTTCAAAACCTCAATTTTCTGTTTGTTAAATTGTCCCAGCTCTCTGGGGAAAACGGACATGATATTTAGTTAGGTAATTTCTTACTTAAGTCAAATAATAAAATTAAGGACTAAATTAAGGAAAATGTAGCACACCACTTCATAATCAAAATGTTGAAGCATATTAATATTTATAAATCTCAAAGATTTAGTAAAAAAAATCAAAAGACATTTTCATAGTTCTGTTAGCCACACATGCAATAACTGCGATGCTCCTACTTAATTTAGCTGCAGAGCTTGTGTTAAAATTCAGGTGGTCTTATTTCCAGCATTATGGCTAACATAGCAGAGGTTTCTACTTCTATTACCTCAATGCTGCTGTTACTGAAAAAGAAAAGCTCTTACCAGATTTCTTACTGTTAAAATTTATTCAACTTTTGCCAAGAAATTCGAAAACAATTTCTGAAGCCTAACTAATTCCATAAAATAAATAAATAAACATACCATAAAAGAATGAAACAAGCTTTCTTCAATCTTAGTTATAATACTGGTCAATAAGGTTTAACAGAGGGTAGAATTGATAGGTCACAGTAAGAAACATTTCATGGAAGGATGTAAAGCTTCTCTTTAAGATAAACGTGAAGCAAAAATCTGTTTTCCCTTTCCTCCTCCAAATACAGAATGCAGTATTCTTTATTCAAGTACCTAGAAGCATTAAGAATGATTCAGATTTTAAAATTCAGAATAAAGTAGAATATTTCACCTGACCTGGTTTAATGAATTTAGCATCTAATGCTTGCATTATTGAAACAGCTTCCATCTGCAGATTATAGCAGAAATAAAAATGACTACATATGCACACGTAAAAAAAAATCCTCTGAAGTAATCAAAAGGATTAAATAAAATATAAAAGTTAAGATACTAAATGTATAGATGTTTGCACTAATAAAGTATTTAGAATTAGAATTAAAGTTAGTATTTTTTAACATTTTCCCTTGTTTGTTCTTAACAGCAGCTTTTCCTGGCATAGAACCAGAACATACATTTTGAAAAATAAACAAAGAATGAAATATCAACAAATGGTATTTTTACATAATTATACACACCTTACATCCTGATCTTCTTTATGATTAATTTAAATGGATTGAGACCTGAGCATATTTTTCTCAAATAATGTTTATTTTTACATTCCTTCCTGACTTTTCAACACTATTTTGTAAGCTTGGTTATCAGAGCTCTGCACCACAGTCTCCTACAAAAATAAGCTGGGAAAGAAATTTCATCTCCTAAATCAACAGCCACTCTATATAGAGAGATTATGTGATAGCTCAGAGGCCTCTAGTATCATCAGCAAGTGCCTAAATCACCAAGAGATCACACACACACAAAATGATAGCGTAACAATTAATCATATAAATTCTAGAGAGTACAAATACCACAGTGGCCTTTTCATTCCAAATTAAAGCTAATACTTTGCGTTGTAACTTAAGTGCAGAACACAATAGTTACAATAATCTATGGAGATATTGAGTTCAGCAAAACGTACTGACCCTAGAGAAAGTGACGTGGTGGAAATTTTCACTTAGTCTCACAAGACCATGATTATTTTTAGCTAAAGAACTTAATGTAAATATTATTAGAAATAATGTATTAGTTTTACTATTTTAACATCATTGAAGGAATGGAAAGCAATCTGAACCTCTGGAAGGGTAGTATCAATCTGACAGGAACTTCCTGTCTTTTTTATTATTTTTTATTTATTTTTACCATAAGCAGACATGAAAAGTTGCAGTCAGTTCCCATACCAAAGGTTTGGTACTTACAGGAGCATTGAACACTGAGGAAGAAATACAAGTGTTTAAATTTATTTCTTACTTTAATTAAATGTATTTTACTTGCACTGAATCTAACTGCTCTTTGAGACCTCGTGTTTCTTCCAAGTCTGCACAGACTACAGAACTCAACACAACTCAAGTTATAAACGAGTGCCACAAGGACTATAATGATTCACTTAAGTCTTCATAAAAATCAATAAAAGATATACTCTCACTTGCACTGCAGGGCGCTGGAATCATTAAAAATATAGTTCAGAAGCATTGTTCATGGGAATGTGAAGAGTCATTGATTATTTATGACTCCCTTGTCACTACGTACAGAGATGTAGACGTTTCAATGTAGCTGTGGTCTGCACCTCATTTAATGCATCATGCCAGATCAAGAATTATCAGAAGTGCAATGTTATCAGCACTGAGAGACAACCCACATATATTCACTGAGTTTCTCAGGTGGCCACTCTATCACAGAGCCATTGTATCAACACCTGAACCAGACAGGCAGAATTGCTTAGTGGACAAGAAAAGCATGAAATAAACTCGTAAAGATATATCACTTAAGCCTACCTAAAGCTGTGATGTAAAATATTGTATACACACACACCAGGTTTTTTCTAATATTATACAATTACTACAGGAATATTAGGTAAATCTGAGCATGTTTTAAAACAGTAACATTACTGTTCACTGTAGGAACATTTATGATAGTACAGATAAAGGGTTAATCCTACAGATTGGCTAATTATTAGAGTCCTTGAAACCTACAGATACCCTACAATCCTTACGAGAGTTTTTTCAGCCTAAAAGAAAACACACACCAGGAAACCCAACTCATGAGTTGTTTGGCTTCAACCTCTTCTGCTGCAGGGGAAACCAGTAATCGAACCACAGCACTGACAGCCTATTTCCCATAGCTTATTTATTAGGGATAAGGAAAACAATATGCCTATCCTGACTGACAGGCTAGCTCTTTCTTGTTACGAAGAAGAATGGAATTCTAAGTTTTATGAATCTCCATCTCCTGGAAGAGACAGTAAATGAACCTGTAAAGAATAAATCTCTCTCCCTCCCATTTCTATCACGCCAGACTGAAACTGCTTCTCCAGCCTTAACATTTCCTCTCAATATGCTCTGTAACTGATTTTCTGCATCATTCAATGAATCCCGAGGGAAATTTCTAAGTTAGTGTGATGGGCTAGAATTTGATTTGATGCATGTTACTGGAACTGCTGATCTGAAAGTAGTCAGATACAGTATCTTAAGTTTATATGTATATATATAAAGTTGCAACTTTTATAGATTACACACTCGAAGTTCCACAACAATCTTCTTCTAGCCAGTACAGTTGTAACAAATATAAATTTTTAAGTTTGCTGGGAAGAGAATCTCCAAGTAAATGAAACAGTCATTTCCTAATAACCTATTGCCATTTCTGGATTTCAATACCACTTTAAAAGTTACACTTAAGATTGGTAAGGTAAAATTAAAGTAACTGTACACTTAGAATATTTATAAAAGCAACAGAGACCACAGCGGTCCAGAAAAATACAATCAACACTCCCACCTATAATGCCACATCACTAAGAAAATACGTCCTTCAGGCTGCACAGGTAACAAGTTATTCTAATTATACCTGTCATGATATCTGATACAACACCTACAGCCAAGACATCTTTCTTACCCAACAATTTGTGTGGGCATAAGTCCCTACTATGCATCCTTAACATTGCAGCAATGTCAAGGGACATTTTCTAAAATACAGTTGTTCCTGCAGCAGTAGCTAATTTTTAAAAATCTATGAAGAAATGCCTTTTTATTTTGAGATAGGATGACAGTATATGCTAAGTGCAACAACAGAGGAGAAATGAGAACATAGCAGGTGACTGAGCTCAGCTCATGCCCTCACCTCAAAAGAGAGACATCAGAATTTAGAAAAAGACTCACAGACTTGTAGTTAAAGTTTCTCATTTAGTGCGTAACGTTTAACACTTCATGTTTGTGAGCACTTTAAATTCAGCATAGAAAAGGTGGTTTAGTTCAGAATATTGAGAATAACAGGACTCTACAATAACCCTGATGTTTTTGAGAAAAGGAACACTGGTTGGGCTGAAGCTTTAGAGGTTTTCTTTTAAAATAGAAAAATAGTTCTTGCTTTGCTAGTATACTGTTAATGACAGCTACTGCAGAATCAGGCTGAACTGTGTAAGATTTTTAAAACAATAAGAACAGGAAACAAGATTACTAAGAACTGATGTAACATTGATTGTACCTGAAATTTATTCAGTTATTTTTTTTAAATCAAATCTGTGCTTAATTGTATGAAGTCAATATTTTTAAACAAACACTATAGAATTACTAATCTTCAAAAATTAGTGATGAGTCCACAAAAAAAAGACAGAAAAGCATATAAAAAGAAAATTTCTGGAGGGAAAAATATTTATGTAATAATACAGAGCACAGCGTGGAATAATATATTTGCATTCTCTAAAGTATTCATCAGAAATTACATTGTATGCAATGAAAGTTTTCCTTGCATTAAATAATAAAATATTTAGGTTGAACAAAAATTTCCTTGCTATTTTAGCATTCACTTTCAGCTGTGCTTATGCTTTAAGCAAAGGAGAAAAATAAATACATTCTAGCATGGTCGATTCTGTCTCTTCGGGTTGGGGAGATTGTTCATTTTTGCCAAATATAATGCATCATTCTCAAAACATCTCTCTGATTTTCCTTAACATTACCATCAGTTTCCTTATCCACATCACCAAGTCTCTGAACAGCTTCAATGCATCCTACAACTTCTAGGGATTTCACCAATCCTTTCATGACACATTTCTGTTCACTGGAAGTTATTTATAGTAGGAATATGTATTTGAAAAGATATTTTAAGATTCGTAGGTTTTGGAAGTACTGAGTACTACAGTAAGAGAACCTATGGAAGAAAGTTAAAGATGGCTTTGCTGTCTACAGTCATTGTAAATACATGTTTACTTCATTAGACTTAAAAATAGAGAAGCATAGCCGGAGCCTTAAGCTGGGAATTACATGGATCTTACACCAGGGGCACAGATGTACTTGCACAGCTACCACTTCCTTTAAAAGATTATTAAAATCAATTAGTAGAAAATGCCCAAGGGTGGGTTTTGCCTTTTTTTTTTTTTAATTTATTTTGTATTCTTTCTTTTGTATCATTTTTCAAAATATAATTTATGAAAAAAATATTTATTAATTTGAGTTTTGGGCTGACTATACATTTAGAATTTCTTTCCAGTTTTAGAACAATGTAGACAAAAAAACTGAAAGAAAGGATAATACTGCTGAATGCTTCTCTGTTGCACCAGAATCTATAATAGACAGCAACACCAACTTCAGAGACAAATAAGGAGGCAATGCAATGGGGTCAGATCAAGCTACCAAGTCCAAAAAAGCAGGGCTATTCTAGCAGCTATGAGCAGACAAACTATAGCTTCTGAATAGACTGACCAATGAAGTGAAATTTACCAAGGTAGATGAAACTCTTAATATCAGGATACTTTTCCCAAGGGAGATGCTTTGAAAAATGTCTATAATTTGATGCAATCTGTTCCACTCAGAAGACAAATAAAATTACTTCTCAATAATACTTTCAAGAAATCTCTTTCTAGGAAAAAATATGAAAGTGATACTTTAGAGAAAGCCAAAAAGGAGGCTGAAATACAACAACCTCAGTGTTTTCCTGTAGATGTAAAAACACTCCAAAAGTATCTACTCCTACTGTATGCTTATAGACCTTTACACAAGATTTGCATATCTCAAATTATGCAGTAAATCTAGACATTGAAGTGAACGCCAGTTGGTTTTCCTTGGATCTGGAATGCATTCGTTTCCATTGGTTGGTAGGATAAGGGGGAGGAGGGTTCATGGTTACATTCACTCTGTGGCTTGGGGGCACAACTCATCGCGCTCAGAAATCAAGGTTCTTAGGAACGCACCCTTGCCACTTCCTGCCTGAATTTCAGACAAGGTGCATTCATTCCTAAATTTGTGTTTCCTCATGTATGGATGAAGGAAATTGTAATATTCTACCAAGTTTACCAGTGGGGACAACAGTGAGCACTCCAGCTTTACATTCAATATCTCAGATATTTTAACCTATATTTAGGTTTTATACCCAACAATTCAAACAACCCTTTAGGAGATGCTGCTAGTGGACCACAGCCTGATGACAGAATAGCAGGAGTACATACAGTTAAGCAGAAAAATATTAACTGGTTGTTTTCAATTGCTACTAATATATTACCTTGTTCCAGGAAGAGAAAAAAAAAAAGCTTTCAAATAGAAGTCAATTTATGAATGTCACTATAAAATACACATGAAATAAAAAGGAAGGTTGCCAATCCTTGAAGGTGATATAGGACAAGGCTAATTAATATACCTCTCTAGAGCCATAAACATAAAATCCAGATAATTTCACTAGATTCTGTTTCAAAAGAAAACCAGAAAACTTTTTCCAAGGTCTTCCATACAACATCATACATCTTGTTTTTCACCCTAAAATAACATTTATTATGCTTTATGGCTTTATGAACTGCAAGTTCCGCTTTGACTCAAGTCCATTCCATTTCTTAGCTTTCCTCAGGCCAGTCCTACTCACTTTTCAGGGCTGCTTACCAACAATCAATCCTGTTTCACTTACTACCAATGTCCCATCTTAAACTTAACTCATTGCTGTCTACTGAAAATCAATCCTAGCTTGTATGCATCTGCAAGTTTAATCCAACTCTGAAAGGTAGTTTCTCACATTCTAGCACTTTAACGTTCAAGTATATTCATTAACTTAACCACAGAATTTTTTCTTTAAAATATCTAAAGAATTTTAAGAGGTACAATTAAACATGACGACTGTCTGCTTTCAAGCAAAGACTTAGCAATTTGAAGAATAAACAAAAGCCTCATAAGTACCAATAAACACACAGGAGAATTATGAACTACAATTTCTAAGTTGTCACAGAAAATCAAATGAGGAACAAAATCAATGATTAACGATAATTTTAAATATTTAGCACATCAACAGCGAAAGATTCACCTAATATATCAAGGATTAGGAATGATAAAAATTGAATTCCAGTAAATTGAAAATATTTTTCACAGAAATAGTGGCACACAACTAACTACTCGTGAGTGGTGTTACGTAATGAAACTATAAATATATATATAAATAAAACCATGCAAGGATTCAGTAGAGGGATTCAGCTGACCATGCAAGCTACATGTTGCACTGTCCAGATCTCTACTTTTATCTGAAATAGTTTTTGACTTGGTTATTTTTTAAATCAATCTAGTACCCAGCAGCATAAATATCCAAAGCTTCTGTTGATACATTGTCCAATATGCAACGTATTTTTACAACTCCTTATTACCACAGGATCTTTTAAATCATAGGGAAGTAAAGGACAGAGTGCCTCAAGTACTATAAAATGTTCTTTCCAGTACCCTGTGAAAGTTGGTTTAAATACACCAACGCTATCAATATACAAGTTCAGCTGAAGCGTTCACTATGTTTATGCTATATAATCTTTTACACCCTGATCACACGCTAGGTACTTGATTAGAAAGCAGCCTAGACCACAGCAGCACATAAATACATAAGCAATTACAATAAATTCTAACATATTCTGAATGCCCACAGGTTAATATCTCTTGGTGTTATTTAATATAAACCATAACCCTGTACCAAACTCTCAATCTGAAAATCTCAAATCAGCAGCCTTACACAGGAAAAAGAAAAAAAAACAGGTTTGGTTCTCAGTGAAAATGTGTGACCAAACCTTTCAGCCAGTACCATACATTCCAAAGTATCTTAAGGTAAATGTGATCATAGAGAATATTTACCAGTTTTTCAGATTAACAGCTGAATAGTTAACATGAGCCTCAAAACATCCTCAAACCCAGACCACCTGTCTGTAATGTAGCCTTGATGAAGAACAGATAAAGAATCATAATACCATATTAATCAAAAACAGAGAACAAAGTGTTAGCTTCTGAAGGGAACAAGTGTTGCTATGAGCAACATTTGTTATGAGCAACACTTGTACAAGTGTATTGAAAACTGCATATCTTGCTTTAAATTAGTAAGAACAGAATGTGAGTAAGAAAGACCAGTAGGAATAACACAATTTAAAAAGCATACTAGTTCATTATTGCTTATAACATTCTTTTTTCCTCTTGCAAACAGGTTTCATAGGAATTGAAGTTGTATGTTAAATATAGCCGTCTTATTTAGATAACATGCAAGAGGTAATTCACTAAAGCAGTGATAATTGGTTTGGGTCTTATTTACTGCAGAATATGCTGGTGCAATTGTCTAACCAAAGAAAGTAACTTATTCAAAAATCAATTTCAGCGTGCTTGTTGTGTTTGCACATGACTAATTCAAGCAAAAACATTTTATTCAAATGCTAACAGTCAGCATAAATATTTTCAAGTAATTTTACTAGTATAGATCCAACTTATGTTCACTACAAACACAGATGCTGAACATCAATACTGCATACTTGCAGTTACCACAAATGAAACATTTAAAATGCAACAGTTCAATCTACAAAGTATTTCTGGAACTAATCAATAACGAAATGGGGATTATAAGAGGAGAGCTGACAATCTTGTAACTCACAGTTTTATGCACAAAGATTTTCATTTATAAATATAATAATTTGCCTATTTTATTTACTGTGCAGCTCCACTTCATTTTGAGATTCCAAAGCTTCTCTCTCAGAATGGTAATAGAATTTCCAAGCATTTAAGACCTCTGGACATATCCAAAGTTTAATAACCCATCTTTGTAAATAGTTCTCTCCTCTCTGTCGGGAGAGTGACAGGACAAAATTGTGAGGTAGTAATTCAGTATCAAATTACCTGAAATACAAATGGGAGTTAGAAAGCCTGAAGCAAAACAGTACTACTATACTTCCTCTGCAAGAAGAGACGCCATGCAGCTGTTGTTCAATAGTTCCCTGCAACCCAAAGAGTAGAGTTATGAGTCAGGTCCTCACAGAAGCCTATAATGTGGAAAAAAAGCACAGATGGGAACAGTATGAAAGAGATTCCGAAAAAAATCTATCAACTGGCTGACGTGATTTACATGTAGAGGGAAAAATACAACAAAGCAGAATTGAAGGTAGGCTATATTACCTGACTGTACAGAGGCCCTTAATTTCAGTTATTACCTGAGTAGACTTTTATTCTTGTTAAGAGATCTACCTTCCCACGAACAATCTGCATCAGATCTTGTCATGAGCTGAGAAATGATCTTCTTTCATTTCTCCAATGAAGAGTTCTGTTTGTAGCTCTTTTATGAAGAAAAGTCACCAGTGAAATTCCATCTGGATCTCCACTGGAACCCATGTTGAATCAGGAGAAGGGAAAAAAAAAAAGGAAGCGATGATTTTTTGTTTTATAAGATAATGTTTTTACCATAGAATCGTTTGAATTGGAAGGGACCTTCGAAAGTCATCCGATTCAACTCTCCTGCAATGAACAGGGAGATCTACAGACAGATCAGGCTGCTCGGAGCCCTGTGCAGCCTGACCTTGAATGTCTCCAGGAGTTGGGCTTCCATCACATCTCTGAGAAGTTCCAGTGCTTCTCTACTCTTATCGTAGAGAACTTGTTTCTTACATAAATTTCGCCTCTTCTAGTTTGAAACCACTTCCCCTTGTCCTGTCACCACAAACCCTGCTAAAGAGTCTGTCCCCTTCTTTCTTATAGATAACCAAACACTTTAGATACCTAAAGGCAGCTATTAGGTCTCCTAGGAGCCGTCTATTCCCCAGGCTGAACAGCCCCAGCTCTCAGCGTCCTCATAGGGGAGGTGTTGCATCCCCTGAATCATTTTTGTGGCCCACCTCTGGATGTGCTCCAACAAGTTCATGTCTCTCCTGTGCTGAAGATTCCGCATCTGGACACAGTGCTCCAGGTGAGGTCTCACCAGCACAGAGCAGAGGGGCAGGGTCACCTCCCTTGACCTGCTGGCCACGCTGCTTTTGCTGCAGCCCAGAATTCTGTTGGCTTTGTGGGCTGTGAGGGTACGCTGCCGGCTCATGTCCAGGTTGCCATCCATTACATGTGTTTGGAGAACATGTCATCAGATAGTTTAGACATGAAACAAAAATTTGCATAAAGACCTTACTTATGATACTGGCATGCCAAATTCATTATATTCAATTTTGTATTCAGAGTACTGAATGCAAGGGGGAAAGAAAGGACCAAATTTGTTTACAAAGAGAGATGGGCTCTGAACGAATTATTATTGCTTAGGTAAGAGACCTTCAGAATACAATTGGCAGTTTTATGAAAACATCTATCCAGTCCTGACAATATGTCGATAAAAGGAATTATTAGGCAAAGTTTGGTATCCAAACAAAAATATTACTATCCCACTGCAAAAATCCACATTGGCTCTTTGTTTGCTCTTAGTCCTCTCCTATATGGAAAAATTAAAAAAAAATTTACAAGTAATAAGATTTAAAAAACGCAAAGAAATGTAGTAAGAATGATCAAGGTTGTGGTAAGCTCTTCCTACAAGCAGCTATTAAATGACTGAGATTTTTCAGAATGGAAAAGAGAGATGACTATAAAGGTAAGTCAGGACCTTCAAAAAACCTCAGCATCTGGGAGAACACAGAACAATTGTTCACAGTATTTTATCGTACATCATAAACTAAACAGACAGTATGTACAACAAACAAAAACCACACTTATTCTGGCCAGAAGTCATAAAAGTTTGAAAAATTCTGAAACAATGTTGTAGATATTAATTTCACATGGTTCTAAAAAGCAATCAAAGTTATGAGTGAAGCATTCATCAAGAGCTATTAAAGACAGCCAGCTGCAAAAACAAATCACTAGAGAAGAGAAAGTATATTAGAAGAATTTTACATACTTCACTTTTCTTTTGAATTTTTCCCTAGACAAGGACCAAGATACTAGACTTTGTTGCAACTCAGAGTTGTTGTTGGTATGTATACATTGTTACTCAAATGGATATTAATTCAGCATTTCACAAGCACAAACAAAACATTAATCTTTGTTCAGCATCAAGTATTCCTTAAATAGAGTGTTCAGCAAGTTTTAAAGCACTTTAACTATTCCCTCCACAAATACATCTCCACCATATGTCTAAGTTGAGAAGAATTATAATCATGAAGTAAAATAAATTTTTAAAAATGACAATTTCTCCAACCATTTACCCATGGTTGAATGGCAACCAGATGAATTGTTTGGCTTTACTTCCATCTTAGGCAATCAGTTTCCCAGTTCTTATAGCAAATAAGTATGTAAAAAAGGTTTTTGCGTCTCCCTCAACCCTCATAGCACCGTTTTGCATATTTCTATTTCATCTTATGTAATTTTGTAGCTTCATAGCCTTCATATGGTGCCTTCTTTTTCACTAAGGCTAAAATTGCACTTCACGTATAAATCACTTGCTAACCTACTTAACATAGCATTTGATAATCTGAGAGTGTGATTTATTTAGACAACTAGCTTTAGAATCTACTGACAAGTTAATTCTATGTAAAACACAAACAATCTTTTTTGCCTTTGCCAGAAGAAAGGCAAAGAGGCAAAACTTTAAAAGGTTAAAATGTTTTAACTGCACGATACTATCTTGTATTATTCAATTTTTATAATGTGTGCTATAAAGGAAAGTAAGTTAAAAACCTGTTACTTGCTATAGTGGCCCAGAACTAAGTGGGCAAGAATGCACTGAAAGCTTGGCAGTTCCCAGAGGGCATCTACATTGCCAAACAGCAACACTTAAGGGAAAAAAATAATAAATTTGCTTAATATAAAAAACACACAGATTTCAGCAGTTAATAGAAATGAAGGAAGAAAGATGGGCAAAAAGGCTCTTGCAAAAAATTAAATTCCAATAGCAACTTGATCAGAAATGTTTGTGTTGATGAAGCCCTGTGTATTGACAGTACTATATAAAACTACCACAGCTCACAGAGCTTCAGTATCTGTATAAAAGGACAGCATTGCTAGGGCTGTGGTGAAAACATATGCAACATAGGCTGTGTATCGTGCTGGAAGCAATTTGGGAAAAGAGTAACAATGCACCACAGCATATGGCTCTGTGCTGAATCACACGAGGTGGTGATCTGAGAGGTCCCCCGTCACCCCCCAGCTAGGTTCACCATCAGCACTAGTCTCAAGCACTCACTCTCAAGCCACCTCAAATCCTTCAAGAAGGCTTATCAAGCTCTGGATCTTAACACGTACAAGGAGAATAGGCACATGGGAAACTGACTTACATTTAATTTAATTAGAAATGAGTCTTGCACACTGAAAGTCATTTTTAGTCATGAAAAGTCTTTTTAAATAAAATTAAGGTTCTTTGGCATTTTCATCAAAATGCAGAACACTAACCAACATACTTGGATAAAAACAATTCAGAAAAAAAGAGGAAGAGAGGGCATTTCATTTACAGAGAGCACGAGTTTTTCCCAAACAGTCTTACTAGGGAAGAACCAAATACACATTTTAATTGTTTGAGTATCACTTACCAAAATGAGTTGATTATGACTCAGTAGCGTGTGAGAAATTTCAGGCATACCACTTCAAAACATGAAACAATATTTTATGCCTTAAAAATGTACATATCAGTTTTTAACTCTGCCCACTCAATACAAGAAGTTGTATTCTTTTCCAGCTGACAAACTCTAGATTGAAAATACACCTAGCACGAGTAGGAATTTAAAAGATAGATTATATTGAGCGGAAAAATATTACCACTAAGTCCAATAGCTGCTACTCAGTATGTTGTTAACTGGTATTTTCAGAGGCTGGAGCTGAAATATAATGCTCTCTGGAACAATCTGATACACACTACTTGTTGCAGAGCAAGAATTAACGATAGCAGGAGACAGATAATACCTCTTCCTTCCTCAGGAAATCTTTCTTCTGCTATTTGTTAACCAGCTTTACTATTGAGGACTCATCATAGTTACAAAGCTGTGACTCAGATTTGATATTAAATACATACTGAAATCATTGGAACCACACATTTTTGAGTTAGGCTTTGTAGACTTGATGATACACAGAAGCCAATGGAAAGACTAATTTCTTTCAGTGAATAATTCAGTGTAGATGTGGCACTTAGGGACATGGTTTAGTGGGCATGGTGATGATTGATTGATAGTTGGACTAGATGATCTTAGAGGTCTTTTCCAACCTTAATGATTCTGAGATTCTACAATTCTGTTTAGACTGGGGAGGGACAAGAGTGGTATGGGTATGTGCATTCTGGTTTATTTTTCTTTGGAAAGCAAGAGACACATTCCACAAAAGGATTTTGGAACATGCACCTGTAATAACTGCAGTTGACAAGTGGAAGTAGGAGCAAAGCTATCTTGATGACAGCAGTGGTGTTTTAGAAGCATTTCACAGGACTGAGAAAATTTGATAACAATTAAGCATTAACGAGTCATAATGATCCCTGTTATTTATGGAGACTTCTTGCTGCTTGCCTTTCCACATAATTCAGGGCACAACAAAGCCTCAGGTTTGACAGTTATACTAGACACTGGTCGCACATTTTCTCCTATAAAAGCTAAGATGAATAGAAATTCAGCATTTTCACCTGTGATCAACATCTGCGATAGCAGTCATTACTGTAGGTTTACATACAACTTCACAAACATAGCACAGCAGCAAGGCACGTTTGTGATCACAGTCTGGTGTCCGTGACAAGTATAACACAGCTAAGATACTTTTAAAAGTATAAAGCAATAGTATGCACATGTATATATAGCTACCGTACATGCTATATAGAAAGCAGTACAATGTACAGTAGTGGTATATATCATTCTGAATCACAGCTGCACGACAGTAGGATACTGCTAATGGTGTTGAGTGGTACCTCAACCTACAACTGCAGGTTGAGGTAGCACATGCAGTTCCTGTGGAACTGTAAAACATTTGTAAAAACTAAGAGCTAATAAAATTAGGTCCTATTTTGTTTTTGGTAGCTAATTCTTTATGATAATTTCTTGTATATCTAGTGGTAATCTTTACACTCAAGTAAGTATTCGGTGTTCAATCTGATGGCTCCTTTTTGGAGCCTAAGGTAACAAAAATAATTCTACATGAATCACAAAAGATTCCGAAAAATACTATTTTCTCTTGATCTTATGCAGAATTGTTAAAGCATTTACTTCTATTATTTACCATAAACTTGTAATTTGTCTTCATTGTATTCAATCAATTCTATTCATAAGTATCTGAACTACCACCATTCTTTCTACTGTGATCACAAAGGGAAGCGTGCCTACATAGGTATCTGCATCTGAGTGACTGAACAGAATATTACTGCTTACTTCTAGTACCCCTGAAGATCCTACAAGCCACTATGAAGGCCACCTCATGTACCCGCTTTGAAATTTCATTTTAGAAGGCACTTTAAGGGAGAAATGTATACAAGATGATTTATTTTAGAAAAGAGCAATAGAAGAAAAACAGAGAGATTACATGTACAGCAAACACAGTACTATCTTCATACCCTAGTAGGTACTACATAAAGAAAGGAAATCCTTGAAAAACAAAGGAAGCACATCAGTTGAGTTTTAGTTTACAGAATAAGAAGTTTTCAAGAATCTGATTCCTCTACTTCTAAACCTTTTGTTTGGCTCCGACATCTTATGCTTTCAGCAACCCTGTGAGACAAAATTAAACACATCTTGCCCTGTCTAAAAACACATTCACTTATAGAAAAACCTTTAGTTTAGGGCTGCTTTGGGAAAGAAAACAAACCAGCAAAGCAAAACACTAAGATGGAGCTGAATCACTGTTGGAACAGAGGTTTACATGATGGGGCTGGGGCAGGAGAGGACTGATCAGCATGTTCAGGATTATTCCCTTCAGTCTCATGCTCATAAGAACTAGGCAGGTCTAAACTTCCCATTTTATCTTACTTGAACAGAAATAATTCTTCAGGGGCCTTTCTGCAATCGTTATTGATCCAGCAGCACTGGTATTACATCTAGTCAATGTATCCAGTAGATATACACCATGGCACCAAAAACAAGCTCATGATACATGTGAAAACAGTCGATATCATAAAAGCCAAATTTGGCTTGCTAGTGTGTAAATCACTACTACACAAGTCAGTTAAGCACCTTCATATTCTCACAACATTATTCAAACTGGGACTCAGCACACATCTTGAAGGCAGTTCACCTTCTCAAGCATCTTCCCTCTGTTACTGCCTCAACATCTGATCTTCTGAAAAAGAAAAAAGAATTTTCCTACCACTGCTTAGAGTTTTTCATGTTTAGTTGTCCTGCTTATTTTGAACTCATTTTGCTAGACAAAATGAGACTGTCAGGAGAAATTCACAGAATATATGCAACCATATGTGTGTGTATGTATAAATACACATTTACATGTATGTACATTTAAAACAGTCAATGATTTTGTCCTTAAGGTGGTTTACTTTCTAGCAGTAGAGGGGAAAAAAAAGACGTTGTCTGTAGAGAGCTCTTCATAAAGCAGTACCATTTACAGCCATATTTGATTCTGAATTTACAGTCTTTAGATGACAGTCAAACTTCTAATTAAGTATGTCAGTGGGGAAAAAAAATTGCTACCTGCAAGTGCTAACATGGCAATACTGATAATTAATCCTATAGATACACATTCATATTTAAATGAAATGGAATTGCCTAATCTTTTAAAAAGAAAGTATTTCGGGAGAACAGGTTGTTCAACAGCACCTTGACAATAGCTTTTCATCTTAACCAACTGTGCTCAAAATCATATCCAACTTTTTTTAGATATCATTTAAAATCACAGCTAACTGTGCACAGTATGCTTGATTATTACTGAGCCCTTTTCAGTCTCAAGCTGATGGCACAAACATCCCTACTCCCTCCTTCCTCTCAGTCCTTTTCCAGCTTTCTCAGTTTCCTGATTCTTTTTTGTAGACCTCTCCTACTCTAGGTAGAGGAGATCAATTAACACTTGTGTTTAGAAATGAAAACTGCTTAATCTTCATTGCATCCAAGAGTATATCATCTTAGGAGTATATTTTACAATTTACGGTACATTTTATGTTTTAGTTGCTTTAGGTACAGACTGGCTTTTAAAGAATCCTTGAAGAATCACCACAAACTGTGGGGCTGTGACCAATATTCCACCTCCTTCTCTATGACCCACTCTTTGTATTTCTGTGCTCCTTTAAACGTCTTACACAAGACATTAGAACTACTTCCCTTCTCTCCCTTTCTTCCACTCACTTTTCATACTGAAATAATCAACTCATTAATTTTAGATATAAAGGAAAAAAGCATCCAAAAACTGAATTCTGTACAGCATTTTTGAATAGGATTCATTTTTCCAGCATTACAAGCCCAAATTTTCTTCACCGTCCTTCACAGTAAACTAACATCAATAACACCTGTTCCAGCTGTTAGACAGACAACCTTCAGTGAGGATGAGAAGAGTTCAGCCGTTCTCAAACCCGATGCTCTACTGCTAACAGGTATAGAGACAAATCCACTGGGAGTATCAGGTATTAAAGATTCAGATTAGGATCTAAAAATAGATTAACAAGATGGAAATAAAAAATGAAAAACCAGACACACACTGATCGAGGGACAGAGGACTGTGCAAGGGGTCAAAAAATGTTGTGGTTCAAGTATTTTCAATTTAGGATAACAGATGTCTTTTAAACTTCATTAAATAAAAGCATAATATTTTAAAAAAATCATCCCCTGCCAGTAGTATAGTCATAATCTCGCAATCAAGATATAATCATGAGGAGTTACTTTAAAAAATCCTTCATATTTTGATTAATTGGACTGCTTTGTCTACATGCTTGAAAGCATCCAAGGTGGTCAAATATCATCATACAGAGAAAAAATGTAATTTCACAGTCATAATACATGCTATCATAACACAATATAATTTTGGAACACAAAATTGAAATAGTGAAATATCCAAAGCAAATCCTGAAGAAAAACACATCAGCTTTTATTTTGTTTGGAATAAATCTTTTCAACATTCCTACATTATTTTAATAAAAAAAATGAAGCGTTTAATGCTTAATTGGATTTTTAGCTGAGGAGGTGCTTAAATGGTGGAAGATGCGATAGGAGTGCTTCTTGCATGAATTTGGCTCCCCATCCATATTGATTCCCTGTATTCTCAAAGGCAGAATTGTAATTGTTAGTAGCAGGTCACAGGTTTTGCCTGAAGCAAAGACCTCACACCTCTGAATTGGAGCCGTCACATTCATCTTACCTTGGTTAAGCTTGGTTTACGTGGAGTGCTTGGGTTCAGCTTGTTTGGCTGTAAGAGCAGCAGTCTAATGACCAGATACCTGCTATTTAATTTTAGTTTTGTTTTGCTTGATATACTTTCCCAGCAATACGTAATTTTTGTTAATACCTTCAGTGTAGATCAGAAGGGCTAAATTCAAGCTCTCTGAAGACCAAATGTGGTGGAACCAGAGCTAATCTTTACTTTTATTGAAAGAATATTCGTTGTGCCATAATTACAGACATTAAAGGTATTTCACATTCCTCTAGCTGTTGGGCACACAATGAACTGGAAGCTTTTTGAGCTTTTATTTTTAAACAATGTAATCAATATGTACCTTATATAAAGGAATGAATATTGGACTAGAAATCACTTCCCTCTGCTACTCAATACCACGTTGACCCATATCCCAGTGGCTGCGTTAACATTTTCATATCTACCAGAATCATTTGTCCCAGTCATCTTTGACATTTAAAGAACAATCACCTGGCAAAACTATATAACAAACCAGTACCTCTCCCTGAATCCTGAAGCACCCAATTAAAGCAGTACATTTGTTGCTGGGTTTATCACAAATGCTTTTATGAGCACTCATAAATAAAGCGTGCAGGAATATGTTCTACTTTCTTCAATTCTATAACAACATCCTGGCTGCACTTGTTTTCGCTTGTGCACAACATAGATTTTTCAATGCATGTTAGCGTTAAGGAAGATTATCATCAAATTCTCCGTTACCAAAATCCCTCAGAAACATGGACGTTAATGGATGTTTTATTGATTTCCATTAAGAAATTCTCTACAATATCATGACTGCTAAATTATACCTGTTGTTTAAGTACAGCATCTTGATACATCAAAATCTTAAAATAAAAAATACCGTTTTAGAAAGACAAAGCAAGAGATGAGAAAGAAAACTGAAAGAATAAGCTAATCTTTGTACTTACGAAAAGCTCTATAGAATTCTTCCAGACCTAGGTGCTTGTCACTATTATAATCATCGTATTTCAGCAAATCGAACACAGAGCAGTCAGACAGATCCTTGCCAAGCTCATCCCGTTTTATTACCTGACAAGAAAATTATAACCATGAAATTACATTTGGGCTCTTAGAGTTCTCTGGTATAATTAATTGTTTCTAATAATCATTTAATAGATCATTTTAAGGTTGCTGTGGGGCAATGAACTGCAACTGTGTAAAGTCAGGGATTTTCCAGTTACTTTCTAATTACTTATTGCAGTTTTAAAAGTTAATACCTTTCAGACAGATCAAGTTTAACCAAAAGTTTTCAGAATACATAGGGAACATGCATAGTCCAGCTAGACAGAAGCACTAGAAAGAACCTGCGAACTATAAAGCTGATTTTACTTGTTCACGTTTATGAATGGTGATTTGGAAATGTTTAAATATACATGAGAACATAATTTCCCAAGTAGGCATCATTTTTTTCCTCTCAGTAATTCCTAACCACCAAAAGCCATTTCAGACATTTTCAAAATTAACTAAAATAAACTTTGAGTGCCCTACTAATTTTATCAGCTTCTTAGAGGCTTTTGAAAAGCCTATTATCTTCCCAAGGACCTGTTACAAAAGTAGTTGACCTGAGAAGACCTGTGTATCTCTATAGGGCACATTCACTTTATAAACAGATCATAATTAATAGCTACTTGATCTTTACTTAAATCAACTTCTTCCAGAGAAGCGTTCTTTAATTTGTGCACCATTTAGGCTTAAAGTCTGTATATGATATAGACAACTTCCTGGACTTCATCCAAGGAATTTTTAAGACTTTTTTACCTGCAAATATTCAGAATTCTCATTTTACATAGCACACGTGTCAAAAACATTTTCACACATCTGAAAGAACCAAACCTAATGCAACTCCTTCCAGTGGCTGCATGTTTGTACCAGACACAGAAAAAAGAAAGCAAATCAAGTTAATTCATCTGTAAAATAATTACTCCTCCTGTCCTCCACCTGTCTCCCAAAATAACTCAAAAACCATTACTTTTGTATTACATGTTAGCTTTTGAAAATCAAGGGTTACAGAGGCTTTTGTGTCTCCATCGCTCTGCAAAGTAACCAGCAGGAATAGAAAGGGATTGATTCAGTTAATATTCATGTAAATAGAAAATTTCTGAATGCGTGGAAGAGAACAAAAGGAGTATTACAAAGAAGAGAAAGGACACAAGCATTTTTCCTCACAGAAGTAATCTTCTATATGTTAATATATAAGCATTATAAAAGATAATAACCTTGTTAGCACATTAGAAAGTACACAAACCATCCACAAAGATAAGAAAAACTACTGCAAAACAACCTTTAGTTATTATTAAAGAGGCATATTATGCTACCTGGACAATAGTGCTAGCTACTTATACTTTAAAAGCCTGTTTATTAGGTTTCTATTAAACTTAATTAAGAAAAATAAAATTGTGTAGATCTTACAGCTAGTACATAAAGGAAAAAATGTAGCCTGGGAAAAATTAATAACTTTAGCCCTACTTGAGTAACTACTTTAGAAGGTAAAGAAGTGGTTTCATAGAAATCATAGAATCATAGAAACAAGGTTGGAAATGACCTACAAGATCATCCAGTCCAACCGTCCTCCTGTCACCATTACTACCCACTAAGCTACTAACTTCATATCATGATTTGTCTTAAATAACTGTTTTGCTACTAAAAGAATAGTTCCAACTGTTGCCTTGTAGGAATTCTGCATCAGATGCAGCCATTTCTCGTCTCCACAGGTGATGAGATCACATCAACTAGAAAATGTCAGTGTTTTGAAATCAGCAGGATCAAACTGCCTGTTCTCAGGAGTCCCTAACTCACCAGATATATCTTGTTGATATTACCTTCCAACAGATGTTCACTTATCAGTTGAATTCCACAAGGTGGTACATACAGTGACAGCACAAAAAATCTCAAACAAGGCACGAAAAACTCAGTATCAGCTCAATAAATAAATAGTGGAATTCACAACCAAAGACTGAATATATTTTGTATTTCTAAATGCTGCACCAACACGACTTTTATTTTTTTTTTTAACACCATCTTCTATGAAATACAGCCTGTCAGACAAACCCATTTTCATTTTCTTTTACTTATGCTAGGGATTTGATTTACAAAAGTAACTCGCACAAGATAATAGCTTCTTGAATGTACTTGTAATGATACAGGGTGTGAAAATAAAAGAAAAAAACAAAAAATATTCCGTATCAATAAGGCACATATTACTTAAGAGTGTCAGTAATTGTAAAATCTGAGAAAAAAAATAGCTGTCAGTAAGGAATGCAAAGGTCCTAGGACTCACCCCAATTCTTTTTGATAACTTAAAAATAAATATAAAAAGCAAATTGGCAGATAGTATATATGGGTGAGGAAAATAATAATGAGGAGAAGGACAAGGCAACATATGGAATGAAATGGATGACATAGATTTTATCAGGACAGGATCTATGGTTTCACAGAGCCAAATGTAAAGTCATTAATCTAAAAACAAGAATCTAGACCATACCTTAATGAGGATAAGTGTACTCTGAAAAGCATTTTATCTGAAAAAAAGGCAGGATGTGCTGTTGATAAGGCAGTCTCAAATTCCAGGATCATCCTGAAGCCCAAGTAAGCAATCTTTGTGATCTTACAAAATGTAGCAAGGTAAATGGAGGTAGGACAGCAATTTTTACTTTCGTGTATTGTAACAGAGAGACTGATGTACAAAGACTGTCAGATTCCCCTCATACATATTAAATTTCATGTTGAGAAGCTAGATGATAAATTTTCAAGTTAGAAATGATTCAAAAAAGTAACTTGAAGTCTGCTGAAAACCCTTTACATTCAGAGAGCTGAGAAAAATCAATCTTTATGATGTTTTTTGTTTGCCTGTTTTTTGCATTACTTTTAGAGGGACACTAACAGTTGACTGTACTATCAATTCTGATGGATGGGGAAAGTACAGATGCTCCACTAGGCAAACAAAAGTTAACAGAACAGGAAAAAAGAATAGCATCTCACGTACTCAAATAATAATAATCTACCAGGGAAATTAGCTTTAAATCCTGGGACCTGTAAACTCTCCTCGATGTTTTCAACATGTTTTGTGCAACCATTTAGCTTCTTTCAGCAGCTAGTTGTTACAGCTTCTGAACTAAAAGCACAGGACCAATTGAATGAAATCCCATCTCTGGAACAAACAAACTGGATTAGATGATCTAACAACGTTCCTTGTGTTTTTAATTCTACCTTTGGAGGAATGAAGAGCAAAATTTGAGTGAAGCAGTTCTTGTGCCAGTTCTTTAAACCTACTATGTCTACAAACTGGTTAAATTAGACAATATGGCTACTAATTGAGGATGAATAGGTACAGGAAAAATTCTGATGAGTCATATGCTAGAACGAAAGATCCTTACAATTAAGTTCAAAACCCGATTAGGATGATCTGTACAATTTTATGATTATACAAGTCATACATAGGAACATTTGATTTCAAATTTCTGAGATGAAAATTCATACCAGAGAATGCTGACATGTACTGATGCTCATAAATTTTACTTGCATTTCCATAAAGACAATGATGCATTTACTTGACATATTTTGAACAGGAAAAAGGTAAAGCAAAACAAAGCAAAATTGTTGCTTTTTTATGCCACATCATGAGACCGTTTGTTTAGTAATAACAAATTATAATCATTTCCCTTCACATTTCAGGAACACAATGCAGAAACACACCAATATTAATCTTCAAGGAAGAGACAAAGCCATAATTTACTCCAAGTTATTGGTCAAATAAAAAAGGACACATCGGTTCTTAAAGCAGTTTGTTATCAAATATAACTGACAGTTATTGAAGCAAATCTGAAAAAAAGGAATGAAAAGACTAAACAGGAAAGTAATTCAAATGTTATCATTACACTTAACAGCAATTAATGCTGTATTAAATAAATGAATTAAATTTATAATTCCTTCAGATTACATTTTTTAATATGATACACAGTGAAACAAGCTGTTCATAGATAAAGCTCTACTCATCTACAGAGAGTGTGTTCTACTAAGGTATGGCACGTTCTAGATACCTACAGATAAGTACTTCTACTTATAGCCATAAAGATAGCAGTATTTCATTTCTGATTCAAATGTGTTTTTTTTTTAAACTGCATTTTACATTAAAGCTCTTGAATTGACGCATTATATAACGATGCTACAAACACCAGTTTTGTGCATTTATCCACAAACACATAGGGATACGTAACGCTATTCAAACGTTCATCACACTTCATGAGAAATCTGTCTCTGTGATGCCTCCCTGGGCTCGTAGGATATTGAAGTTATATGAAAAGATTTACAAACGCTGAGATTATACAGCAGCTGGTGCTTAACTGCAAAGGTGGACACTACTCTGGACAAAGGTGATTTAGCGTTCCCCTTTTCATAGGTAAGGGAGGCAAAGGTTCTCAGATGAAACTTTTGTTATCAGGAAGGCTTCAAGAGAAATGTATATCATTAATTTTCTACTCTGCTCAAACTGACTAAAGAACAATTTCAGAGGGCAACAGGTTAGCTCTTTATGTCTCATCAAAACATAGAATAACAAAGCACACAGTACCAACAATGAACTTATTTTACATTACTCTTTGAATCAGATAATTTGAGTTTTCTGCTATGAATTTTAGCAAAAAGCTCCTTGACTAGGGTTTAAGGTTGCTTGAGCTGTTTCTATGCATGCAAAAAAGTGGTACTTTACAGTTGCCATTATAAATTCATTTCTAAAAAAGTACATGGAAAATGTATAACATGGCTGAAAACACCATAATAGAACTCTTTTTAAAATAACTTTGACATGAAGAAATAAAAGAGGAAAAATACCTGCAGAGCAACTGAATTTCTGTTTATTCATAAACATCTGGAAATTCTGCAAAAAAAGTTTTTGATACTGACCTTCAAAAAATAGAGGGCTGCTCTGAAACTAATGCCTCCTATGTTATTTGATTGGTCCACAACATCAGAGGTCAATGTTGGTGGTACAGCAGCAGAGGCTGAACCTTCCCACCAGCATTCCATTCCATGTTGTTGCTGTGTGACAGATTGCAGCAGAAGGGCACTCTGATCCAATGGCATCTGACATTGGAGCATGGAGGAAGTAAAGGTATGGAATTAAATTCCTCCATGCAGAATAAATGGCCCCCAGTGTCATTCATGGACACTTGCTGAATGTTTACAGAGACCAAACTGGCTGTGAGCACAGTGAGGTGGCAGGTGGTGTGTTTCAGCAGTGGCAACAGCTGGTCACATCCACTGGTGCAGATTTTTACAAGCACAGCATGTAGACTCCTGTTCATCACTGACGAAAATGCATAGCTAATGGTGGTGACTACACAAAAAAAAATAATGTTCTGTAGCTGAGAATTTGCTCTGTCAAATAGTATTACTGTGCTCTTTGCAGCTGTTGTAGCTTCCATGGAAATCAATAGGAGGCATTACTTTTGGAGCAACCCACATATTACTTTGGTCTTGCTCCTCTAATTCAAAGATCACAATTCACCAATAGATGATGCATTTGTAGTGGTAAAAGTCTTCTGCTATTTTTCACAAGTTATATGGGGGCTAGAGCAAAAAAGCCAAGATATTTTCAAGCGGTAAAAAAGAATAATCTAAATTTAATCAGCTTCTTTATCTTGTCAGCCAATACACTAATCAGTAGCACATTCTCTTTCAGTGACGTACGTCTGTAAGTATTAAATACAAATTGTACATCTATATCTGACAGTACTACGTATTTATGCAGTATAGTATCATTTGCAAAATGCATGAAGGCACCAAATTCCCATGAAAGCAGAAGTTCCGAAAGATTTCAATAAGCATCAAGAGAAAAATATCTTAAAGTACTGAAAAATAGATTTCATATAATCACAGAATACCCTAAGTTGGAAGGGACCCACAAGGATCACTGAGTCCAACCCCCGGCTCCATACAGAGCATCCAATATTCAAACCCCACATCTGACAGTACTATGTAAACATCCCATGAACTCCAGCACCTTGGGGCTGTGCCCACTGCCCTGGGCAGCCTGTTCTGTGCCCACCACCTCTGGTGCAGAACCTTTTCCTCACCCCCACCTGCCCCTCCCCTGACCCAGCTCCATGCCGTTCCCTCAGGCCCTGTCACTGTCCCCAGAGAGCAGAGCTCAGTGCTGCCCCTCTGCTCCCTGTGAGGGGCTGCAGCCGCCATGAGGCCTCCCCTC
>JAOWBO010000070.1:23025241-23114051 GCA_028564985.1 Crax fasciolata
GCTTAGGGCCGCCGATGGCCGAGAAGGCGGCGGCGGGGCATGGCGCCGCGCGGCCGGAGCGGAAGAGCGGCTCCGGCCAGCGAGCCCTACCTCCGGCGGTGCTCCGCGGCCAGTGAGCATGTGCGGAGCGGCGGCGCGGCCGCCTCGCAGTGAGCATGTCCCGCCGCCCGCACATGGGCACTGCGCGGCCGGGCCGCGGCGGTGGGAGGAAGGGGAAGGGCCGGCGTGGTAACGGTGCAGAGGGGCACGGAGCCGCAGCGTGGCTCACCCAGTTCCAACGCCCTGCCGCAGGGACACCTCTCAAATCAGGCTGCCCAGGGCCCCATCCAGCCCGGCTTTCCGTGCCACCCACAGCTCTCTGGCACCCTGTCCCAGCTCCTCACCTCCCTCTCCGTAAATCTCTCCTAATATCTGATCTAAACCTCCTCTCCTTCAGTTTAAAACCATTCCCCCTTGTCCTGTCGCTATCCACGTGTCCTCAGGCTGTGTTCTCTGAAGAAGGGGCTCTGCTTTTGCTCCATGCTCATCCCAGCCCTTTGGCTCACATTTTGGAAGCTGACAGCAGTCCTTGCACCACCAAGTAGCCCTGGGGCAGCACATGCCCACCCTGCTGTGGTAGCTCAGAGGCATCTCCTGCCTGTCTTGTGTTCCCCTTAGCAACCAAGGCACTGAAAATTGTTCCCAAGTTGCTACCTTCCAGCCTTGCCTCCCGTCACTCCCAGAGCTATGGTCTGAGCTATAATAAAAGAGCAGCAGGACCTGAAGGTGTACAAAAACACTCCCTGATCTTCAGAACGACTGCAGTGATTAATAAATACCTCAGCAGATGCTGCCTGCAACGCCCTGTGATCCTTATTGTATTTCTGTGAAGCCCTGCTCAAGTTTGGAATATAACAACAAGAAGTGGAGAAAAATCACAAGTTCTGCAGATGAAAATAAGTGGGCAAAGCACCTGGTGAGCGTGCCACGACAGGCAGCAAGCAGTGTGTAGGTTTGACAATACCCACACGCTGGGGTCCCTTAGCTCCATCTTCTCACAGAACATCCTGAGCTGGGAGGGACCCACACAGCCCCACCCACAGCCCAGGCTCTATGGCTGACAGCAGTGTCCCAACGCTCCATGAGCTCCAGCAGCATGGGGCCATGACCCTGTTCCATGCCCACCACCCTCTGGTGCAGAACCTTTCCCAAATCCCCACCTGCCCCTCCCCTGACACAGCTCCATGCCGTTCCCTTTGGACCTGTCGCTGTCCCCAGAGAGCAGAGCTCAGCGCTGCCCCTCTGCTCCCTGTGAGGGGCTGCAGCCGCCATGAGGCCTCCCCTCAGCCTCCTCTGCTCTGGGCTGAGCAAACCAAGGGACCTCAGCTGCTCCTCATATGCCTCGTCCCCCAGACCCTTCAACCACCTTCATAGCCCTTTGTAGTCCTTATATTGTGGCACCAGAAACTGCACACAGTGCTCAAGGTAAGGCCACATCAGTGTGAAGCGGAACGGGACAGCCCCTTCCCCTGCCCAAGTGGCAGTGCTGGGCCTGGTGCACCCCAAGGTACAGTTTTTTAGCTGCCAGGGTACACTGCTGACTCTATTCTACTTGCTGTCAGCCAGAACCTCTAGATCCTTTTCCATGGGGCTGCTCTCCAGCCTCTTGTCCCCCAGCCTGTACATACAGCCAGAGCTACCTTGTCCTATGTGCACAATCTGGAGTGATGTTATTTGTAATTGCACCTATATTTGCACGCAGCCTCCATTCCTGGAAATTGCCACAAACTTTACAACTTAACAGTACAGAAATGGTAACTCCAGTTTAACAGCTTCGGTATTATAAATTCACTTGTAAACAGTTCTTAACATTGCCCCTCAAATTAAATGAGATTATGATCAACAGTGGTATCCTACAAATCATACTGTCTAGTATTTTTAGTGGCTGCCTATGACTTGATGCTTTCAAATTTTGATGGTTTTTGACTTAGTTTTCAGCAATGAGCTTCCACGTTATCCCGTAAATCAAAATGCATTTGGTATTACAACACTGTTTCATAGAGTTAGCTCTCCTAGGTAGATTATGGCTACTGCTGTCATGTCTACTGGAGCAACAATTACTGGTGTAAATCTGTAATTAGTTAATAAAGCTTGCTGTTTAGAAACACAGTAAATACATAATAAGTACTAGAGAAAAGCTTTAAAATACTGTTATATTTGAGTTTTCTTCATGCCTAAAATACATTTATTCAGTTGGACTTTAAAACCACATGCAGTGGACAATAGAATATTTCACAGCCAAAGCAACCTATCATATATTCTGTTATTCTTAATGTATATTTTAATATAATTGTATTCAATTTCCTGAATAATTACCACAATTTCTGAATAATTCATGTTTTCCCAAAATACTTGAATGCAATTTTCCACCTCAGAGATCCACATGTATTTTCTCAACTGAAGGCATCTTGAGACATAGTATTCCACATATCAAGCCTGGACAACAGAAATTGTGCTAATGGAAACAAAATCTAAATCTTACCTGAGACAATTCATTTGTGTCCACAAGTCCATTGCTGTCTGAATCAAAATAATTAAACATTTGATCTACGAGAAGTTTCCTCAAAGCCATTTTCTCATCAACATTTTTATCTTTTGATTGTGCAATGTATCTCCGATTTTGTAGATCCAGTAACATATTTTTCACTTTGGCGTATTCAGTAGGTTTGCATTTATCTCCTGAAAAGGAAAGACAACAATCTGTAAAACTGACTACGTGAATGCTTTTCAGGGGCGTAACACAGGAATAGTCAGTAGGGAAAGACAATTCCTTAGCCATTCTGGAGCTGTAGCGAGCAAAGTTTGCCATCTGAATGGGTGCAAGCTCCAGGTTGTGAGGAGGGAAGACAGCACTGAACTTCAGCAGACTAATACGTTTGGGTGAACTCCAAAAGAAAGTAGCATTTTGTCTTCCCTAGACAACTTTTCTGGCTGCAACATCCTCAGAAGAACCAGTTCCAGTTTTCCTTCAGAGCAACAGAATTCTAACATAACACATGACATATCATGCTTACAATTTTTTCCATACTCTCGGGAAACATGTGAACATAAGTTCTAGTTATTTATTAGATGGTTAACTGCTCAGACCTAGTTACTACGTCTAGATTTTGTCCCCCATAAATTATTTTTGATCAAACAGTTCTCAGCCTGCGATTCTAAAATTACAAGGAATTTTTACCTAATTGATATGGGTCATAAGTAAAGCAGTTTATTTCCTAATAAAATCAGTGAAATCCTAGATCCTAAATCCTTTAGAGCATCTCTGAAGAATCATGAAAGGTCTGAATTAGAAAACTCAATGGAAAATGAATTACAAGAGTTGCAGTGCTTCCCACCCCCCCACCTAGAGCGATGCTTCTCATTTTAATGACTGATCAAGACTTGAATATAGGTTCTCGTATCTATGAAGACAATAATTATGTTAATGTTCATTAGAATATTAAAGATTATTTAGATATTAAGTACGGAGAACATTTGTATGGATAACAGAGACTCCCACCTGAAAAGTTACAGGAAGTAGTACAAATTTAGGGAAAATAAAATAAAGCATGTGATCATGAAAAGCATTGTATGAAGGCATTTTTCATACTTTTTACTCAAAACATAATGGTTATGGAAAAGTTTTACTGGAAGTTTCACAATAGTCCAGTAAAGACATTTTTATGGATTTTACACATTCCATTATGTCTAAAGTTTAAGGATTTGACAAACTACTTCATTCTCTCACAGTACCTGTTCAAAGAGAAGTCATTCTCCAGAGAAAGTCATTTTGTCATGTTTTGTTCTGTACTAAGATAACTTCTCATTTTCACTTTTTCTGTTCGTGTGATTTCCTTTGGAAATAATTTTAATCTAAGAAGTAGCTCAAACTTTTCAATATGTTATATTAATAACTAACAGAAAAGATGAATGTTACTTTAATATTAATGAAAAGAATTTGGGAAAGATTCTGATATTTAATTATCAAAGAAGTAGTTACTTCTAGATACTGAAACATTAATCATGACACAGTGGCCCACTGAAAACCAGCTGCAAACAAGGTGAATACAGTTCACAAAGCAATTTCATGGCTCCACAACCCCACTTTGGCAGATGATTATTTTAAACTCAACAATGGTGGTAAAGCCAGTGCTCTTTATGGGGTTGCTTTTATGCTAGCTATAAGAGAATAGCTGTAATTTGCTCTCCATATGTTCCTTTTCACTCTACAGATCATCCTGACTCTGAATTACAGTCCCAGCCCTGATAGTCCACTGGCTTCTGGTGTGCTTGTCATGTATGCTAGAGCTCAGTCTGACTTTTTTGCTGCTTTATGAACTTGTTTGAAAACCAGCGCTCATGATGAAAATATTGCTAACACCTTTCAGAAAAATCACTTCTTGTCCTTTTTGTGTTCTAAAACATCTTGTAAAACAGATGCTAGTTTGCTTCTCTAAATAGGTTAGTCTGACCCATATGACATGCTTATCTATAACATGGAAGGCAGTACTCTTTGATGGCTTTACCTGAAAAGGATGTCAAGGTCATTCAACACGAGCACATGGTTCGCATATAAGAGGAGGGGCGGAAACAATAGTCAGGCATTTGAACTCATTGGCAATAGCCTACAGTATCTTACAACAAACATACAAAAGAAAAATGAATAAATGGTTTGGTTTCTGTTACCCTAGAGGGGGTTTTATTTGGTGCATGTGATTGTTCATAATGAATAAAGCATAAATAATCTAAGTTTTCCATCCTTCAGACACAGTAAAACGCAGCTACTTGAAAATCTTGAGAAGGTTCACGGGTCTGGGTAAAGAAGGCATACACTGCACCTGAGAGATGGCTGGTTACTTTTCCTGTTCCCCTGCCTCATGATATGGTTTGAAATTATCAAGCTTCTTTTAACAGTTGCAATAAAAAACTGTGATGCTTCGCTTATCTATTTTAAATAAAAATGAAAGTGTAAGTAGCTGCCACTTGCAAACTCTGAATTTCTTCCAAAATCAGTTTTTTATTGCAGCAAATCAAAACAGAGGATAGACAGAAAAGTATTTTCTGCTACTTAGAGTATGTATACTTAAATAAATGTAGGTAACATACACTTTTGAAGTAGTGAAAAATGTGGCAATTCTACCTTGAAGTGTAGCTACATTCAGTTTTCTCTATTACTGGCTTTTTTTCATTGAATTTGGCAAATTAATCTGTTATAATAGAATTGGTTTGATCTAAGCAATTTTAATATGCATTCTAACAACAGATTATAGGCTGGCGACAATTTAACCTTCAGTTTATAATCTAAGCTAATTACAGCTGTGGTAACAGGTGTGCACAGGTATATTACATTAAAACATTTTCATTTTATACATAACTCAAAGTAGTTTTTATGCCAGAGGCTTCACAGTTTTGAATATAAAGTCAAATATGATTAATGGATGTAACTGACAGGCAAGGAGATCATAAGGAAACAACGAAACACTTGGAGAGCTGCATTCATCAGCATAACTTGCTAAGTAGTTGTCTGAAAGGCACACAAGATGGCAAACAGCAATTAAGTATGACAACCCTGAAAGTGAGGAAAAGTAATTTATGCTTAATGTAACAGAGAAAGAAACTACTAGAAATACGCTGCAAATTGTATTACTCCCAATGTTACAAAAGCCATTGATGGTATTCAGAGAAAACTAGAATGATTTACCATGATGCTACATGAAATTCACAGCAGACTTTCAGATTGTTGACACATTTTCAAATTTATCTCATTTAGGTCAATGAAACGTATCACAATTTCAGTTCTGATTATGGTTCCAAAAATATTCTCAATATATATTCCTAAAGCTTCCCCTCATCCCCAATAAATCAGTTAGACTATATCAGTCAACATTAGCTATTAAATTGCCATTTCATTATCATGGCAAATCATCATTTCATCATCCTGGCAAATTCCTGGTACTTATATAATAACTTGTGAAAGTTGCAACAACACAAAAACACTTACTGTGAAAAAAACTAATATATAATTATATACATGTGAAAATGTGATCTATTCATTTTGCGTAACTTAATTTAATTCAGTTTTCTGATATCTTTTCTTGCTTCATTTCTGAACTAGGCTTCCCACAGAAATAAATGGCTAATTTCTGAAATACTGGAAAGCAATAACAGTAGATTTGTTTCCTTGTTCTTTTTTGTTTGCTTATTTCACGCATGGAAGAGATTACTTCTGCAACACAGCAAATGCAAGCAAAAAACACTGTTGTGATTTATTTTACAAGTTTTCTGTCATTTCCTGTGGAATCCTTGAAGGTGCACAGAAACCCAAAAGTAAAACGCACACTAGAATCACAATGACATTCCCCTGTCCCATAACTTGTAATTTCCGAAACAGTGCTAACTCTAGCATTTACTTAATTCAAATTCTAAAATAGCAGAAAAGTGGAAACATTTGGCTGTTTCCTTCCATTTGGTACAGCACTTCTGCAACTGTACCAAACAGCTGGAAAATAGATTGAGTACTATTGCCATCTTTGACAGTTTTGAACAATGATATTTGTCCAGAATGCAGGAAAAAACTTTTATATTTGATGTCTCGCTTGATTTGTCAGAGAAAAAGATATATCAAAATGAATCAGCTATTTCTGAAAAGTTGGCAATACCATACCATCACTATTCTTACTATCTGCAGAAGAATATTGAAGATTCAACTAGGATAATAGTTAGGAGTCACTCCTTAAAACAACTGTCGGTGTTCTGTATTCTGTAGTTTTGGGAAAAATACTGGCGTACAGAGAGAAGAACAATCATATAATTAAAAAAAATATGTAAGTCAAATCATCTGATAGCCGTTCTCAGTTCTTTCACTATTTTCATAGATAAAGCAGGCATTTTTACCTCTCCTTGCCTTAGCATCACGATCTACAAAGTAAGAATAACTCTTATTTCAAAAGAGGTATCAGGACTCATTAATATTCATGGAGTATCTCCACCTGCACAAAGGAAGTTATCAGCTGCTGATACACAATTGGATTCTTATTTTATGATTTTGAGCCAAGGTATATCTACATCTACATAGCACAAACAGTTTCCTTAGAACCATTTTTCCTTCAAAATTTAAATAATGTCACTCTTCCAGAAGAAGCAACTAGTTTTCACTGGAGAATACCACATATAATCAGCTTTAAGCATTCCAGAACTGATATAAGCATAAATCCAGATTTTTTTTTGAAATTGGATATGTAGCATGCCTACCGTTAATCTTCTGTAGGAATTACAAACAAATTCTGAACAATCTCATTAGCCAAAATGCTTTACTGAAAAATTACAAATGGTATTTCCTGACACAAAAGTGAGAAATTAATCGAAAATAACATATTATGCTACATATGTATTAAATATATACACAAACTAATCAGATACATGTACATGCACATTCACATGCATACACACCGTCATACACAGGAGGAAGACATCACTACAGATATGGTCTGATCTCAATTCAATTGCCAACATAACAAGAAATAGAGACTTGAAGGTCTTTGTCCATTCAGCTATTTTTCAAGATGCAGTCCCAGTAAGGTATGAAAGTTGTCATCTTGTTTGTAGCTAGAGCAGATAAAGGCACATTTTAAACTATTGAAATTCCTTGAGCTTATCTGAAAGAAGCTTCAGTTTCAGACAACATTCCACGGTATTTTCCAATATGAAATTCTTATTTTTCAGAAGTAGAGCTCAACAGTTTTCACCCTGATTCTCCACTCTCCTCACAGAAGCTTTGGAACTGCCATTGAGGGAACTGCTCTCATTTACTGACACAATCTATGGTTCAGCAACTAAAGAGGCAGGAAGAGAGCTTTATACTCAAAGTATTTTGCAATGCAAATTTCCTGGATAAACAAGGATTAACATCAATACCTTTCCCTGCTACAGCTGTTTTAAATAAAAGGTGAGAACTTTATCATTAATTTTTTCTTTGTACCACACAAAAAAACGAAACAACCCTCTAGTTTCACAAGTAATATTTCATATACAACATTAATAAGAAGATAACCTGGGCTTCCTCATCCTTCCTAGATTGTTTAAGAAAACCCAAGATAGAAAAAGATAAAAGCAGTGTGCTCCAAAGGCACACATTGCTAAAAATGAAGATGGAGACAGGAGTTTAATGCAGCACGTCATTCTCCCCTCTAGTGGGCTTAACCCAACCACTGCAGTTAGTCTTCCTCCCACAGGGCTTGGACAATTTTTATTTTGCACTATTTAGAGTGATGCTATGAAAACAGTGAAACACCTAGGTCTACACTAGGAAGACAATAAAATAAAAAATAAGAACATATATCAGATCCAGAAGGGAAATGCTTATGGGACACAAGCTCAGCCACAAATCCGCAAGAGTTCTGCTTTTGCTTCTCAGACAGCACATATTACAGTTTATATTTAAAAAAGCTATTGAAAGAGATGAAATTATTTATATTAATCACAATCTCACTTTTCCTAAAGACTTCTCAAAAGCGTGGAATTTTTATGAAGGTGAGGTCCTAAGACTGGTCCTAAGCAAAAATAAAAACCACCTACAGGGTCAGTTCTGTGCCTCCATTTCTATTCCCTCCCCTCCACCACATATTCTGACCACTTCCTTTGTTTCAGCTTTAGAACAGTTAGCTTTTGATGCTAAGATCATTTCAGAAGATTTTCTGTTAGACTTTTTCTGTATGAAAAGAGAATTGTATATATTTATATATTTGAGGTATTTTATTATTTCTGTATTTTTTGCTATCAGAACCTGCTTACACTTTCTCGTAATGAGGTTAAGTTTGAAAATGGAGAAATATTTCTCCAGCCTCTGTTGAAAGAAAAAGTTGTTTGTTAAGCAAAGATCATCTGTATATGCCACCAAAAGAGCTGAAGAAGGTAAGCAGGGTAGGCAATAGCCATCTGAACACCAGGCAATTTTGGAAATGTGTGAAATGAGCTCAGGCCAAAGCAAGATCAGGCAAGTTCTGAGACCCTTCACTATCAGGACAATAGAAAGGGATTTGGGATTTTTTTTTTAAACCAACAAAAAACTCATACTCTGAAGGGCTATTCATTTTTGAGGAATGATTACAGTATAAGCTAGAGCAATTCAGAGAGATCTCAGCTATAGAGGACCAAGGTCAGAAAGTCTACGTGACGCAAGCTGGGCTAAGGAAGAGACAAATAGTGTTCTGCAAATTAAACATCACAGGTTTGTTTTATTTTTTACCCACTCTCAACTTTCTCTGTTCTCCCTGCAGAAACACAAAGAAATATACTAACTTGGCAATCAAAGAAGGAAAACAAGATTTATCAATTGAAACTCAAGTGAGAAAGCAAGGAATATGCTTTTGAATCTACACCAGAAGGTAACCTAACCATACTGGTCTGGCACTAGCTTGATCAAAGGTTTATAACTCGTCAGCTTCATGTATCACTTCCAGGTTGTTTCCTTACTGTGTTAAAGTATACACTTGAAAACGTGCTTTTAGTTTTCAAAATTTCTTTAAATCTCATCAGTTATGGTTAGAAAGAATGTCAAAAAGGCTTTCAGTGCAATCACAAATCTTGCAAACACCTGAGACTTGTGTGCAGCCCCAATTACTTCAATGTTACTATACTTGTAATCTCCACATGCTTAACTAATCCACAGCTAAAGACAGAAACATGATGTAGGAGAAGACAGCAATGAACTATAAAGCTCTATACCCGTACTTCCCTTGCCTACACATGCAGGATATACAGCGTTGTCATGATGGCTGCTAGCATTTTATAATGACTCACCTTATGTTATGACTTCTCTTGCAATATTATTACAAGATGGATGAGGCAAAGGTAAATTACTGGAACAAACAAGCATTGGTAGTACCTGCTGTGGAGGTTTTACATTAAGCACTCAGTATGCTTTTAATGATCATTCAGTATTATATGTGCCTGTATCTGAATTTTTGGTCATGCTAATCCTTTTGTTAATCAATGCCAGAGAAAAGCTAAGCATGCATAAGCTCAGTTTAGGCTTCTTTTACAGATGCAGCACGCATCTCACTAAGCTGTGGGATATACACAAGTGTATTTTGACCAGTCATCCCGAAACAAAATTTGGATCATGGTATCCTTTCACAAAGAGTCACATGAAAGGCTACCTAGGGAGCGTAGATCATTAAATTTTATTCTAGCTTCACTACAAAGAAATCAATGTTTTAGACTGTTTTCTCTACACAACTACAAAAAGCCTGCTGACTTAGTATTGTTTCAAAAATGTTACTGCCTGTCTTGATGAATAGCCATCTATCTTTATCCTTCATCTGTGGTTTGATGTAGAAATACGTTATTAAAAAAAGGTTAGACTCTTCAGCATTTCACCAACCGTAATTAAATTCATAGCTTTGTTTTCTTAGAGCTGAAGCTTTCCTTTCCTTTAAGCCTTTTCTTTAACATTTACCCTTCAACAGAAAATGTCCTCATTTACATAACTTACGTATTTTGAAAGGAGTTATATTTCTACTTGATTTCATGTTGATTCTGTGTTTCTAGATACAATTCTACGCGCACTTTACAAAACAGCTCTAATGATTAACATATGCTATAACACTGGCTTCTGTCAAAGTGGGGTGCATTTCTTCACACTGAACTGTGTCCAAATTTAAGGAAGAAATTAAAGCCATTTCGTCCATTACTATTATGAAAGAAATGACACAATTACTCAAAAACAATATACACTTATGTAGACAACCTTTTGAAAGGCATACACTTTTTAGTTAATATAGCAAGTAATTAAGTAACTTCAGTAAGCCAAGAAATATAGACAAAATACAGACAACAAATAAAAAGGTAATGGGGAGGTGTCAAACTGGAATAGAACAGAAATTTTGACATAGAATACATTGGGCTAAAGCTCAAATTTTACATTTCCATCTTTCTATCACACAATGTTCCTAACATTTTAAACTAAGAACTGCTATCCATATCAGAATTTAAAAAGTCTAACAACAAATACAAACAGAACTTTGGAAAAAGATTTCTTCCAAGAATCCAACACAATTTCTAATATTTTAAGATCTTTTCTGCTTTCACATTGTCACTTTGGTTGATTTGAACAAAAGGGGCTGATTTTCCTTTGTCTTTACACTAACTTCAACTTATTATATTTTTGCTTTCTCTCTGTGACTGGTAGATAGTGCATTTTTGGGTTTTTTTTGTGTGTTTTCGGTTTGGTTTGGTTTTGTTTTTTTTACTAAGTTAATGCATCTGTCTTTACCCCACTGATGACTGTCTCCTATCCATAATGGTTGATTATTTTCCCAGCCTAAGTAAATTAAGCAATCTTTTGACAACACAAAAATTTACTTGTTTGCACTGCTCAGTTACTGGATTTTCATGGAATCATTTCACACTACCTGAAGTCATCTAGTCTAGCTAACTGGAGGCAGTGCTGAGAGATTAGAGAAGCTTGTCTTGATAATGCCTAACACATTTTTTCCTGAAAAGGTCTATTTATGTTTACTGTATTTTATGTGAAGGTTCTAAGGTAGGTAGTTTGATTTATCCAACATAAACATGACAGTGAACTTAAGATAACATCTAACATTTCAAAATGAGAATTTCCACCTGTTCACTAACAAAGGCACACAACAACTTGGGGTCCATTTATCCTCTCACAACAGACTGCAGGTGCAGCACAACTGCTCATGCACCTCCTCTTCACAGACAGAACAGTGGTGCAAGATTTCAAATCATCAAAATTGCACAACAGATGTAATTCTTGTTGAATTGTAAAAGAGTTACATCTGTGCCTGCTGTTATTATGCATCAGTCACTACTTAAATCTCAGATTTTCAGATTTTTACTGATACAAAAAAAACCACCTTCATAGTCCTTCAGCAGGTTTTCCAAATGAGAATTTGACATAGCAACCAGAGTCAACCAAAGGTCTAAGGTGGATCCCCTCCTTTCAAAGCTTTTGTATTTTCTAGAAACAACTAAGACCAAGAAAAAAAGCTAACATCTAAGTGAAAAAAGACAAGTATACAGATTTCTAAGGCAAGCATTTGAGCTAAGTTAAATTAGAAGTTCGAATGCACCATTGTTTTAGGTGGGTCATTTCCTCTACTCCTTCTTTGTAGTCACAGATTTCTGGGGATGCAAGACTCTCGTAGGTCACAGGGAAAGTTTCCTCCTTAGCCACCTTGAAAACTTTGTTACTCTATGTAAGCAAGATCTCTGGTCCCTTCAGGTATTCTAATCTCAAACTATAGTAAAATGCTCTGATTTTTATGTCTCCAGGCCCTCCCTACCCCACCAGATGGTTGTGAAGCTTCAGCACAGTCCTGAAGCCATGCAGGCTCAGCAGGTCTGTGGAGGAGGAGTAATGCTCTCCCTGCAGGAAGTGCAAATGCCAAGAAAATGCACAGCAACAACAGGAAAGTATTGCGAGACAAAAACCCTGAAAAACATAGAAACTCCAAACAGAAATTAATTGTGAAAACACATCTGATTTTTCAGAATGCTAAACTACTGCAAAAGCAACAGCTAGATTCACCTGTAAATAATATATCAGATAAATATTTGTTCAAAGCATTTCATATTTTTGAAAAGTGTCACTTATTCAACTAAGAATAGGAAATTAATAGCTGTATAATACCGGTTAACACTGCTGCATTCATAGCAGCATAGTAATTCTAGTTGATATTTTTTTTCCAGAATAACCACTACAGTAAAATACTACAACAAGGTATTAACAATTGCATAAAAATAATTGTAGTTATATAGAGATAAAAAGAAATATTGCAATCAATTCTAGAAACTAATTTAAATAACTCCCTGAACAAGCTTTCAACAAATTTGTTCTTGTGTGGTTGCCTGAAACAGCAAGCATAGACTTGATTTTGTAATCTTCTCTCCACCTTAGGTTAATAATAAACTATATTATCATAATATGATAAAGAAAATCAATACTTGGATAAAGAAATTTCCTTCCCATACCTGTGTCAGAAATATTCAACTACAATTGCATCTGACGACTACAAGATTACTTAGTGGATTTTGTTTTTTTTTTCCCCATGCTTTTGTAAATTCATTCTAATCCGAAAATTAAAATAGAAGGTATTAGCTGAAAATTTGTGTACTGCAAAATCAAATTAAACATACATTATATGCACTGACAAATTGTGACAAAATCTCTTGTGATTCAGTTTGTCAGAATTCTCCGTAATATTGAAAGAGTTTTATTTACATTAATTTCCTCATTAATTATATATGCAACATGTATTTTCAAAAACCCACACCTGGAAATTATATATATTTATTATTATTAGTCTTGGAAACTTGTAATTCTAGTATCCACAGGCTTATGAGATTTTAAAGACTAAAAAGTCTTTAAAAGTAGTAAATTGGAAAGAAATTTGTACTGCAATACGTACCCCACTGTGTGAAGGAAAGATGCCTATTTTAATGCTTTGTAGAGTTGAGCAAGTTTAACCTAGATCTGCCTTGACTAAAGAGCAGAGAAGAGCAGAAAAGGTGGAAAAGAGCTTCATATTAACCTAGGCTTTTCTAAGATGATTTTCAGGTTGTGTAATTTTCGTAGCTTTTACCACTGATGGTTAACCAGACCCTACTCTGTCAGGCTCAGGCATTAAATTCCATCATTTACAAAGAGAAGATTCACAGCATTTATGTGGTGGACGGTTGATGTTATTGTTGATACTATTATTCCCACCCTGAGAAAAGATTAGGATTAAAGCACTGCATAGATTTGCTTGGCAAGACTATATTTCTGAATCAGTTTGTCAGACGCCTGGGCATCTGAGCAAGTGGGTATGCATGTGCACTATGCTCCTTTAAGAGCACCATTTTTTTTTTTTCTAAGTTGTTGCTTTAAATCTCTACAGAACCATAACCAGGTCAATTCAAAACTTCAAGCAATGCCTGAACACTCAAAATTACTGCGACTCCTCCCTTTGAAAAGGATCTTCCTTAAAGCTATCAACCACAGCTAATTCAGCAAGGATACACTGCTGGGTGAAAGTAAACAAACGGCAAGAAGCCATGACACACATCTCAGAAAAAGGGATGTTCTAGTTATATTTGTAAGTCAGCTAAAACAGGTCATAGGCCTTCAAGATAGTTCTGACTGGTGAGAGGTTTCAGTGCAAACTGTTATATCTCAGAAGTCCACTGAGATAAGTGGTCAAGACTCGATGCTAGCACTCAATACATGCCAGCTTCATAGAGTTCTGGGTCCTTCTGAGAAAAAAAAAAAATGCCAGTAACACGAGGCGACATTACTGAAGGTATGAACTGGTCACTAAGTACTTACTATACTATATACCAAATAACTTATTACCCAGGCCAACTACAGTCCCTACATTTATTCCCAAGAGATGTGGTTGCGAAGGGGCTTCTTTCAGAAGGACCTTTCAACTTTAAGAATAGCCTAAATCACAAGGATGGAGACAGAGGTCGCTTATGCCAAAGCACTTATTTGTCTAGGCAGACATTCATTTCTTCAATTAACTTCTCAACTTAAAAACGTACAGTCTGCAGACCTTTCTTTTAAATCATCTTGAAGAATGCCTTCAATTCATTTGGATATGCTCTGCATCACCAGAAAGGGAAAGGTATCCCCTAACACTAACCTATTCCAGGTAATTGAGAAATGATCTCATGAAGGAAAGGACACTGCCTCAGTGACCTTAATTCCAATGTTCAGTACGTTATTATATGCCAGAGAGAAGAGAACTACAGTCTGCTTGGAGGGTTTGTACTTCCAATGATCAAGCTGATCCCTCCTGAATCTGAGCGAGTGCCCAGTTGTCAGAGATTTCCCTGAAGCATCTTGGCAAACTCAGTCTCAGATGCTGAACAGGTGCCAGAGGGCATCAAGAACTTGAAGAAAAGGAACTGGACAAGAAAATGTATTTCAATAAAGATTTAAATGTGAGAAGCTTGACACTAACAAGTGCTCAGAAAAGGGAGAGCTCACCATAGCAAGTCACATTCTTCTAGGAGAGCAGATGGTAACCATCACAGCATGGGTACCGACATTGCTGCTGCCAAAGAAATCTTACCCATTCCTTGGCTCTGATCAACCTTTTTGGTACACAAATGGGAGCTTTTGGTTATAAGCCCCATCTTGGACCCATTTCAGGTTTTGAGAGCAGCTGTTGTGACTACAGATAGAAATCAATTTGTATCCTGACTGTGCCTGAACCTCTGACAGGTCAGAAACTCATGAGAAGGATTTTTAAAATCCTCAGAGTCAAGCTACACGTCCACATGTGCCAGGTATGTTATGAACAAGAAATTCCGGAGCTGTGAAGGTCACAGTCAAACAAATCAATCTTTTCTTCCATTTCTTCCCCTATGACAAAGAGATACTAAGTATGTGAAAATAAAATCACAGCGGTAAGAGCAAATATAAAAAAAAGTTCAAGAAAAATGTTATTCAGAAATTTGATTTCAATAAGTATTTTAAATGAGGATGGGAAGACATAATGAAGGACGTGGACTATTCTTACTATGTATATACTACAATTCATGCTGAGCAAAGCACTATTGCTGCTTTGCTACAAAGCTTCTTGTGAAAAGTCAAATATAGGAGTATATGCTCCTCTCTGGGCATTAACTATCTCAGCAAGGGCTGAAAAACAGTCAAATTCTTCTCAGTTTAAAAAAAAATCATGAATTTATCATTCACAGCAGATGTACGCTTAAGCAGTTCTTTGATTCTTTATCTTTTATCATCAACATGCTGCCATGGTATGACCTTCTGGAATATTCTGTAGCTAATCTTTCAGTATATTGTCCATACACTGATGATGCTTGCTCACCACCTGGCCAAAGTCGGCCCTGTAAGAATAATTCCACCAGACAGCACAACAAAGCCATTTCTTGGTATGTATTACAAGATTGTCATACAAATATTTTGTCATAATAGAAATATTTGGTCATCAACAAGAACTAACAGCTTAAATAGCAGCTTTCAAAAGAGATGCTGTTTCAATTATTGTCCTTTCACCATACAAAACTAAAATCAGGTCCAATTTAGATTATTCAATATGAAAAAAAGTTGCTCTCAGCAAATTTGAATTTTGTCTTTTCTGAAGAACTTACATCCTAAAGGCAATTTCAGAAAAATCATTGCATCTCTCTTCCCTTTGTCCTATTCCATTTCTCTAATGCTAATTTTTTTCCTTGGCAGTTTCTGACTTGTTATAAGTACTTTTACTCACCACAGTAGAATTAATCATGTTAAAAGCAAGTGAGACGTCACACTCCTATTAGCACAGAATAGGTGAACTATCATAATATTTTGTTCCTCAATTACTCAATGAATTATTATGCAAAGATCCTCTCATCAATATACACTGAACATTTCCACAAATGACCGCAATTGTTTTGGATCATCATCCAACCTCACCCCCATCCTTCAAGAAAGGGGTGATCAAAGTCTTGATGTGCTTTCCCTGCGGACATAATGCTTCTGTTAAACAGATGGGTTGATTTCCTTAGTTTTTTTTTTGATAGGAATTAATGGAAGTTAAAAAAGGATTTATTGACTGATGGCAGATGGCTGAAGGATTTTGTGTAGGTGCAACTCATGTTAATTACAACAGGTGCAAATTCAGTGTCTTGCTGTAGACCAAAGGCTAGTTCTGCAGTAAATTAGGAGCACTTCGCTTAGTTAGATGTTAAAAGGAAGTAAATACTTTCAATTTTTACTTTTTCAGACAACCATGCTGAGATTTCAATTGCCCCTTGATCAAACATACTGCAAACCTACTTTGCATTCTTGAAAAGAAGCAAGTCAAAATACATGATAAAATGCTCAGAGTTGAACAGTCTGTCTGTGTAGGTACTTAAAAATTTCCTCCTGCGAGCCCAGCCTCTCTCAAGCAATAGTCTCCTCCTTCTCTACAAATAGGTTCCATTGCTTTGAATTCCTCATAAAGGGAAACACAGGAACAGTAGAGATTTGTTTCAGCATTACTCCAAGTCCCACAGATATGAATGCACATTAGCTTGCATCATACTTACCTGTTACTACTCACAATTTAAGAAAAATTTACTTAATATCAAAGAGTGAAGAGTCATCACCTCCCTTTTTCTCAGATGCCTTCTGAAACCACTATATTGACATAATTCTCTACCAAAGGTACACGTTACTAGTCCTGAACCTTCAGCACAACTGCAAAGATACGGAAAGCCACTAAGCAAACTGTCTGTTGGCCAACAGTGCCATACAAATGGCAGAGCACTATTGTAAACCTAGCTTAGTAAGCGTGTGGTGCAATCAGCCCTGCGTCCTGCTGAAAGTTTTTTGGTATTGCTTCTTCTGGACAGCCATAGTACAGGGGATTCTTTGCAGTCTCATCACGCTCCCAAGAAATACCAAAACACAGATAGCTGAATAAAAGAAGGATATTATTGCAGCAGAGAATATTCCCATGTTTCAGGTCCCAGATGAACATTGAGTATTCCAGAAGACGTTTGTGAACAAAGGACCAAGGAAAAATGAGATTTCAATTTTACACAGGCATGGAAATAGAGAAGTAGAGTCCTGGTTCTAAAACCAGTAAGACTGAAATTATTATAAAACACAGCTCAGTCTTTATATTCTTATAATATTTTATCACTACATGAAAAACTGATTTGTTCTTCAATAAAAACTATGTATGCAGAGAAGCAATTATCTCTGCAAAGATAAAGACTATTTATGCTCCAAAATATTCCATTTAAGTAATTTCCATTATTTTTCCTAATCCACAAAGGTCTTGGTTACTCAATATAATACTGTTACAGTCTCTGACGTGTCAGAAATTATACACTTAAAACAGTAATTTGTTTACAGATCCCATTAAGTGCATGTTTATGCTACCAGGATTGGGGAGCAATCACACTAAACACAGCTCTTTGTGTTTAAAGAAACCGATGATAGTTCATCGGCGTTTCAGGTAAGCCAATTAAATATGTCTTTTAGTCAGGACAGCATAGCATTTAGCCAATATCTGTACTCCAGTACAGATTATCTTTTGAATTTGTCTGGTTTTATGTTTCTTGTCATTCAAAAAGTACACTGGAAAAAGGTTTAAGAGATGTTGGGGGCACAAGTTTGCTTTTTATTTTGATTCATTTTTGTCCAATTTCAAAATTATTAATTATTATTAATAAATTATTATTATTAAACTAAGTACTGTTGCCTCATTTCTGGTGATTTAATAGGAACACTCTGAAGTGAAACTGCCCAAAATCCTACCTTGTACCTCAAACCCCAAACCCATTCAACAATTCAAGAGACAGTACATAGATTTTATGATTTGTTGGCATAAGATTCTGATGAGCGGTGTGTAATTTAGGAAGTCGTCATCCCTAATTTCAAGTGCAACGTGTACTCAAGAACTTTTTTTTTTTAGCAATGCAGTGCAGAAGGAAACGAATAACTTTAAGAAATTGAATAACTATCCTCACAGGTAAATTGAAGGATATGGCCCATCATGCATCCATTAAAAATAAGATTTAGCCAGTTCAATCAGTAATGATATCTTCTGTCTACTCAAAAAAACTAACACTTGTGGGTGGATCAATGACTCAGTCATTAAAAACAACCACTCTTGAAACTATCCGTCGGAATTAAACTGAATTGAAAATTACAACAATCCTATTCCATCAAACAACAATTTTGCTGTGTGTGTTTATTCCACACAGCCAACAGGAATCAAGAAGCTTCCAGAAAAGGCAATTAAACTGACAAAATACTCAAAAGTTCTCAAATTAAATTAATTGCTCTTTGTTCTTAATGGGTCCACAGATGACAGTGCAGTATTAGACTGTTAGATTGGCAGAATGAGTTTGTGAAAACTGTAGCTAGAAACTTTAAAGTTGAGGTTTCCCCCAGCAAGATGGCAAGATGCATATTTTTTTTTTTTTTTATCTCAAGTCTAATAGAATTCAAACAATTAAGAACTCACTAATTTTCGAAAATGAAGACATTTCTGCTATTTTTCAATTATGGATAAAATTAAGTCTATACCATTTAATTTGTCTTTACTATCGACTTCAATATTTCAGAAATGAAAAAAAGCAGAAGGAATGCAGCTGAAATATTTAATGCTTAATAGGACTTAATGAACTTTAAATGAGATTTCAAACAAGTGTGTACAGGATGAAAATCTATTTGTGCTCTTTGCTAAAAATGTACTCTCACAGAGCATTCATCTTGAATACATCTAACTTGTCTTTTGAAAACTGATAACACTGTAATGAATTTTTACTCTAATAATTGAAATAGATCTTAGTTGACTTCAAAAAAAGTCAAAAATATGACAGTTAAATATATTAAATTTGTCCTAGTCTAAAACAAGGCAAAACACAATACTTAGTTTTCTTAAGTAGGATTTTCCTGAAAATTTCACATGTATGACGTAACAACTTTAAAAACAAAAGTAGTTAAAATTAGGAGAACCAAAAGATTTACTGCAAGTCAATTATTTTTAATTTGAACAACAAACTTGGAAGAAATGTATGATTTGCAGTTTCATTAATTTAAAGAAAAATTGAATGGAAGAAGTCCATATATTAATTACTCAAAGCAGATTAGTTTATGAATGAGCTACTATTATGAAGCTTGGATAAAAGATGCATAGAACAATGACAACCCTAACACTTCTCAACCTCTGGAAAATGTTGTTCTTCTCCTCCCCCATTCTCACATCTACTATTTTGTATTCTACCCATGATGCTTACCGTGTTTCTCTGCCTCTCAGTCTCTATGTTCAAACTAAATAGGGTCTGCAATATGTTTTATAGAAAAGCCTGCATTACTCAATAGGAATTTGTGTTGCAAAAAGGAGAAAAAGTCCAAGTTCTTAGTTCAGTAAAAACTTATGAGATATCTGTGTACTTGATATTCATGGATACTACGTCAAAACCTTGGCTTGAAATTCAGGATGAGAGTAGATGGATTAGTTCAAAAATTCACATGGATGGACAAATTAATCCATTTTGGTTCTTCAGCTGCTGAAGCAGATTCATCTGCTGTTCAGAAGAAAACAATACCTTGGTCCTTTTTGTCTGCCTCTGATCCAGGTTGTTGGTTATTAGAGTGCTTCATTTTCCTGTACTGACACCAACTTTACTATGAGATTCCTGCTGCTTGCCGTATTCCTGTAGCATCTCAATCTCTCTTCAATCATTTGAATGAATATGCACAGGTCTAGGTGGGTCTCTGGAAGGTCACCTTTAATGATCTACATGCTCTACATAAAGGTCTACGTTTTTGCATTCCAGAAATGTAACAAGTGTTATGAACAGATTGCTTAAAGTTTTCAATTATGTTAAATAGAGTAAAATTAAAGAAAAATTATATGGTTATAAGCATGAAGATTTAGACTAGCTGGTATTGCATTCAAAAAAAAATTTGACTGAATTAATTACTAGAATGAAAGTTTTCTTTCCTTTCTCTCTCCTTGGATCTCAAAAACAGGCTAAGTGCTTTAATGATTTTCTTTATTTGGTAATGGGAACCTATAGAATTTCTGCTTGTATAGAAAATAACTTACCTAGTAATCCCCACATTTAGGTGGACATAGCCTCAAATGCTCATAAAACTTTTCCTTCCTAGACCAATCTTTAAGAGAAGAGATATTTCCTTTTCAGGCTTTATCCAGCAGTGATACAGTTTTATTTCAAGCATCACAGTAGTCTTCGCAGTTGAGGAAAACAGTCTGAATTAACTATTTTTCATTTTCTTAGATTAATTTTTGTAGTTTAAAAATTGGGCAAAGCTAATGTTGATTCACAAAAAATTACGATGACTACAAAAATTGATGGGTTTAATCTATCTACTGGCTAAACAAAAATAAGGCGAGAAAAACAGCTGTGTTAATTCAGACAAGTGTGCCCACGCTATAATTTTGTCTTGAAAGTGGCAACCTTCCAGTCCCAGAGGGGGCAATAAAAGGACAAACATTCTCTTCCATCTCCCAGCCTACACTTATTTTCAGACATTTGAGTAACAGCGCTGCCTCCTCTTCCGCCCTACCCCATCTATTCCACAAAGGGTCTTTCCAGACAGAGGCTACAGCAAAGCAGTTTCATGCTTTTGATCATCTTTGTTGCCCATTAAAATCCCTCAAGCAAAATTCCAGAGTTAAGCCTCTGGAACTCGAAGAACAAATGAAGACGACTTAGTTAACCCTACAATTTGCAGAGATGGACATCAGACAAAGACAGCAAAACGTAGCCTGATTAAAATGAAGTTGGCAGGGAACAACAACATTTTAATCAGTTTCTATTGATTCTATAAAGTTAAATAGTACTTCTACGAAAAAGGAGATGCACTTTGAATCACCTACAACAAAAAAACTTGAAGCAATAATCAGAATTAAAAAAAACAGTTTACAACTATTAAAACTACATTAATGGGCTACTCTTGGGATTATGGAAGGAAAGATATCAAAAGACTGACAAACAGTTAGGATAAAAATAGATTTTTTGAAGAACACAACATGATCTTTCACCCTGCATTTAGAGTTCGCCAAAACAAAGTTTTCTCGGAGACAACTGAGTTGTAATAGAGAATTCAGAAACCTACCAGAAGAGTGCCATAAGACAGACATAATTGTTAGAGAACACAAAACAATCCAGAAAGCTATTTTGGCAAATACCAAAAGTTGGGATGATACCTGCTACCTAGGAAAAAGACTTGTTTAAAAAAGGCAGCAATCACTTTTCTTGGACTGCAAAGGCTTCAACGTAGTATCCCTAGTGTGGACAAAAAGGGCAAGAAATGATTTATCCACTAAGACAAAAAGGCAACGCTCAAGTGAAGCATCAGCAAGTCACCAGCCAGTGAATAACTAGCTACATACCACAGCCTGCAGGCTAAATTCAAGAGTGAAAGCCAGTATTTTTGCAAAAACACCAATAGCAGGAGGTGCACTGCACATGGGATCCTGTGGAAGGCCCACAAAGCATTTAAGAATATGATGATTGATACTAAAAATCATGTGTATGTGAATGTGACTGTGGTAGTAAAAGACACATTTAACTAGCAGTCATTTTGGTAACTCGATCGCATGTCTGGTCACAGAATGTTCATTAGCAGAAGTCTTGACATCCCTAGCTCTCAAAGACTACGTTCAGCTGTAAGTATCCCACTTAATTCAACTTTTGTCAAAAGGTAGGATAAACTACACTCCTCTGTACTCAGAGCTATAAAACTATGAAATGGTACCATTGAATCACAGATTGTCAACTGCTGACATTTTATTTAAGGAATAATCTCGTGTCAATGTTGCTGTGGGCCTTCGGAGATTAAAAAATACAAACGGATAAGGCAACAGGAAAAAAATAGATGTGATTTTGGGTTTAGGAGCTGCTATTTCTTTCTGAAAATTGTATCAATTACCCTAGAGAGCTGCATGTTGCAAAGATACAGGAAACAAAAATATTTTGTTCTCAGGCACAAGAAAATATTTGTTGGATTTTTTTTTTTCCACCAGGTTCAGATAGACTGTGCTGTCACGAAGATTCTGCAAAGCTTATGAATTAATTACACCCTGGCAATGGTGGCATTGGTAACTCACTGAGATCTGCATATATCTGCATATCTTCTTGTCAGGTGAAGAGACCCAGTCAACATTCCTAGTCAATTGAGTTGGATATTTAGGAAATAGTTTATATTGTAGATGTATTGTAAAATAATAAAAATATTTAAAAAAACTAAAAAAACCAACACCTTCAAAGGTTTCAGCATGAAATCTAACAATTCAAACTCTTCAGAGGACCAGCAATTAGCAAAACAACAGGAACTGTTACTTTCTTATAGTACAGAAAAGTTAAAGCAACACTGCTAGAATGAGCTAGCAAATGGAGAAGATGCATCTAAGCTTTAGTGAAAACCAAATAAACGTTCACGCCATGCAAACTACTCTGCCATCTGAATGGCCTGTGAATTATACTACAAGACCTCTCTTGAACAATGCTGACTGTATTAGTGTCCTTCTCTTCTGCATTTGTGTCCTTCTCTTTTGCATTTCTCTCTCAGAGCAGTGCACTGAATGGCTTTGGGCTCACAGGCTGTGTTCAGGGATGCAGAGTGCTCAGCGGTTTCATTGTGGCAGATCAATGCTGCTCTTACGGGAAGTCACAGTCATAGAGTAAAAGAGAGGGTCTCTCGTAGCTTGGACTAATCCCATAAAGGGCTTTGATGGCTAAAACTGAGACCTTGAATTTCAATTGGTATTCAAGCTGTGAGTTGGCGTACCAAGCACATTACAGCAGAAGAGAGGGGCTGCAGTACTGATGGAGGGCATTAAGCAAGCTGCTGAACGTATCACACCATTTCTCAGAGTTGAGACTTGTGTCTGTATACAGTTACCTGTAGTTGAACTTAAGTCATTAGTGGATTATGAACTTTGAAGCCACATATCTTACAAGGAGCATTACCTTTTCGGTAGCTCTGGGAGGATTTTTATTTTTTTCCTTTTTAACTTTAAGCAGACATAACTACATGGTTGGTAGCATCACTGAGGATTCCAGAGATGCCCTGAGGTCCTTGTAACTCAACGACAGGAAATGTTCAATGATTAGAAACATTACAAAAATACACAGTTCTATATATTTTTGTAAGAAATCTCCCCTGGAGCTCTGACCTTTGTTGCACCGTTCAGTTTCAGTTTGCTGCTTTTCCTCTAGGATACAAGATCTTTTAGCCACTGAGATTACAGTTTTAAGAGATATGAATTCAACTATGTTCTGAATATTGGCATCATTTTAAGGTACAAGAGTGAAAAGTTGCATTACCAGCAGATGCTCAAGCTGAGTATTTGATAGGAACAAATAGTAATTCATAGAAGTATAAATGATAGATGAAGTGAGACCCTTAAAAATTGTTGGAGCAATCTTTTTTGTCAATTATTCTTTATGCACATTATGTATCTGCTCATGACAGGAAGGGAACACATTTTTGGGAATGAAGCTTCAAAAATTCAAATGAAGAATATCTAATGAAAAACAAATAAAACTCATTTACCACCCACCATCACCTTGAAGATAATAAGAAACAAAAAGCATTACTGAAAAAAAAAAACTATACAACACAGCTAGAAGTTCCCAGCAGCAAATGTCTCACACACAACAGGAGCAAGCTACTGTAGGAGGAGGATCTAACAGAAGGGCTGTTACAATAAGAACCACCTTGTTGTTATATAGTTAACATCTGTGCTTCCTAAACAGCAAAGTAAATGAACATAATGGTTATTGCCCTGCATTCACATTTTGCCACCTGCATGTGCATGGCAATACACTGGGTAATCAAACCAGAAAGCCAAAAAAATCCTCATTTCTACCTTTCCACCTTCCTTTGAACATCAATATGAAATGTTTATATGCAGCTAAACAAAACATCATGAAGTTTTTACAGATAAGCCAACCAACCAAAAATAACTAGTCAACATCATTAGTTGCAAGATAAGGACATAACCAGCCACGCACCTTTATATTCTAGCAAGGTGTAATAAAAATGCTGGACTAGGTCCCACTTGCCTGTATATATTTAGTAGTTTTACAACTGTAATTATGTATTATTTGTCTCTACACCAGTGCACATAGCATAGGAAATAAGCAGGAGGAGATGGAAACTGCAGTGCAATTAGGAAACTGTGACCTAATTGCTACCATGGAAAAATGGTGGGATGAATCACAACTGAAATACTACAGTTCAGGGCTGCAAGCTTTTTAAAGAAGGATAGGCAAGGCAGGAGAGTTGCCACCTATGTTAAGAAGTGGATAGACCACGACAAGTTGCCTCAGAAATAGCCATGATCACATTGTGAGCTTGTAGGTTAAAATTTGGGACAAGACCAGTCAAGAACATCTGGTGGTCAGGATCTACTACAGGCTGCCTGATCACAGAGAGGCTGTCGTGGAGTCTCCTTCTCCAGAGATATTCAAAACCTGTCTGGATGATTTCCTGTAGAACCTACTCCAGGGAAGCTGCTTTAGCAGAAGACTGGACTAGAGGATCTCCCAAAGTCCCTTCCAACCCCTTCTATTCTGTGATTCTGTGACTTTAAGACCATGGGTAGCTAAAAAGCTTTCAAGTACTATAATTTTGTTCTCAAAAACTGTTCCAGGGCCACAGCTGGCAATCTCTACACCTACAGGTATTAATGAAAGATTATATATATACACACACGTACATATATTTGTATCATAGGAAGTTAAGGTTTCTTTATGAAAGACTGTATACATCTCTCTTGCAGGAAGGAACTATGGGATGTCATTCCCCCAGGACACGGGATCTAAAACTAGGATTTCAGATAAGGACAAGTGGAGGAAAATCCACAATCCTCTTTTTGTTTCTTGCCAAGACTGGATATTACAGGTAGTTGAGGTTGCACCTTGGAATGCCATCAATCTTGTGTTCCCTTTTAATGCACAACATCACCATGTAAGTAGTAGCATGTCTTTTATGTAAAAGAATGTGATTCAAAGCTGTGTTGCAGCAGCATTCCTAAAGTACAGGGAAGTTGTGATGACACAGTCTTAATGCTCAACTGTTAGTGCAAAACAAAAGCTGAATGGGACAAATAAGCTTGTTATTAAAACAAATTTGGAGCAGTTAAAGCATTCAAGAGCACTGTTTTGAATATCACTACATAATCCTTATATCTTAATCATTAATAAAAATTAATTCAAAAAGGGAAAAATCCTTGGATTTTTTAACTCATTAATAAGTTTGGTATGATTTTTTTTTTAAATGAGTGTTAGTCTTGACACAATTTTAAAGCTTTCTAAATATTATGAGTAGTCTCTAAATCAGAGAGTCACAGAAACCCCAGATGGAGCAGCCATTTCACTTTCCTCAATTTATGAAATGAGATCTGTGAGCATTTTATTATGCTAGGAAGGAGAATCCAGGAGCATTCTCTCCAGGGAAATTGGAGTGTGGCTGTTCTTCATAATTGGAGTTGGGATTTCCACATGCCTGAGACAGCAGAATCCAAAGGACATGAATCTGTTCTATATATTAATTCCACAAATGAGGACACCGTGCATTCACCAAGAACTGAAATGCATATATATTTACTGACTTCTATCCTCCAAAAACACTTTTAATTCCAGTCCTTATTGTGGGTGGGACTTGCTGTGCACATAGTAATGCATTTACGTATGTGTAACTGTTATCTCCTCAATGCTTATGGCAGACTAATTTATCTTAAAACTGAGAATGGCAAAGTACGGGAAACATTACAGCTAGAGGTGATTAGCCCAGCTGGAAATACATGCTGAGGAGCATTTGAGTAGAGCTGGCATAAGAGAGATGAGCATGTGTTTTCAAGTACAGGGTACAGCAAACAAGAAAACACCAGAAGGAGTTAATTGAAAATTGTATAATTGATTTCATATATTGTTTGTAAAACATGCATTTACTATCATGTAATTTATAGCTTTCTCCAGCTAATTATACATGTGTACACGTTCTATATTAAAAGAAAAATAATTTATAAATTCTCTTAAACTTCTCCTACACAAACTTTATCTCCTTTTAATCTTTTAGAAGGACTGAGAATGAAGGCAAATATACAGGAAAGTTTTAGAACCCCTTCCAAGCCGTGCTTTGGCCTGTTTTGTCATCAAGTTACCCACAAGGCTGAGAGTCTGCAGAGTTCCAGTGCTTTTATTTCTTTAGAAAATATGTGCATATCATTATTTAAAAATCATTTTTAAAATATCATTCTTTACCTCAGATGTTCTAGGTGCTCTTTCTTAATGGCTCAAGATGTGTCCTTTGTAATGGTCTTGTGTCATTTCAAAAAGCTGACAGCTTTTCCCTTTTTTCCTTTTTTCTCTCTTTCTCCCAACTTTACAAAAAGTAGCTAAAGCCAAACCTTTAGCATGATTTACAAATATCCTAAACAAAAATATGTTTACACAGTGTGTACATTATATTATGTAAAATTATATTAAGATCATTTATACGTGGAAGTCTGAGTATATATATATTTTTGTGTTCACTTAATTATCAAGTATGTATATTTGAGATTTTAAAATAAATACTAAAATGTGTTGGAATACATTAGCCACTAGAAAAGAAAATTAAGCCACATACCTGAATAGATACACCTTAAAATGTCCCATCACGATACTGAAATTTGCTGTAAGTGTGTAAAAACAAAACAGACAGAACAACTCTTAATTCCCTCGGAGAAATTTAAGCTTCCTGTTGGATATAAATAGGCAAAATATATGCCTGACTGCATTGCCTGGATTAGGATAATAAAATTGAAAGAGTTTGCCTCTATCTCCCTTGCATAAATAACAACTAAAGGAATAATATTACAAAAAGTTTTCTATAATTTTAAGGTTTTTTTGATGGATTAATTTCTATAAATACCTCCTAGAAAGAGAACATAACAATTTGTAAAATTTATTACATTTGGGCAATACACTGCTACAGTGGATTCTGATATAAAAAACTCAACAAGGAATGAGAAAAATATCCTCCTCATCTTTTGGATTTCTCTGCTTTTGGGTATAAATTGAGATTCAGCAAAGTACCCTAACTAGGACAGACGCAACCCATTCCTTCACCATGCCCTTATGTCTTCAGCTCCCCCAACTGCCAGGTTGTGGACAGGAGGAATACAGGTTGTCATTCTCAATTTCTATTACCTTGTACAGGCCTTCTAAATTTCCTTTTGTATTCCAGGTGATTGTTTTATAATTGAATTCTTGAGCTGGCAAGCTCCACCTGTCCCCTGGAGACGGGGCAGTGATGAGAGGCATGACTTCAGCCACAGCACCGCTTGCTGCCTCAATTGCTGCAAGCTGCCCACTGCTACAGACATCCCTGTAATACTTTTGTTCTTTAAAAGTCATCTGGCATTGCAATAGTCTTGCCTAGGAAGCAAAAATGCCATCTCCAAATGAGATTTAGTTATTTTGTCTGATATCCAGCTGAATTAAGTTTCCTAGAGCATCGCTGACTTGTCGCTGGGAAATAACCCAGGCTCGAACCTGGGTTTAGTGCTGCTGTGTTGTAAGCAGGAGCGTTCAAAACTGAAGACTACTCTGAAGTTCAAATGGGATGAGTTCATAGACTGAAGTTGCATGTCCACAGTACTATTTTCTTTCATTTTTACACAAAATCAAAGCTTATACTTCAAAGAGAAGTATACTTATGCAGTATACTCCATAAAATTCTCAAGACATGTTTATGATAAATATAATTTTAAAAGGGAACTGCAAGTGCCTCCAAGACAAGCAACTAGTTTATCTCCATATCCTCTTATCGAGGCATTGTGCACATCCATAGCCTGGCACACAACCGTTTATATAAGGAACTTCCTCTAAAGGAATATAGAGCTGTAGTTCATTTAGAATTATGCATGCTTAAATTTTAATTCCTGCACATATATACCGTAGAGCGTTCTCTTTTCAATTCCTGGAGAAGTTAATAGAGCCATAGAATCATAGAACATCCTGAGTTGGAAGGGATCCGTAAGGACCATCCAATCCAACTCCTGGCCCCACACAGGACCACCCCAAAATCAGACCAGGAGTTATGCACCACCAGCATTAACCCTGCAAACCAAAACTGAAATGGATTCTCCTTAAAATCCCTGAAGCAAATGTTTCCTCAGAACAAAGTTAAAATTTGTAACCCTTGATGCTGTCTCTTTAAGCTAGCACAGTTGTTCACTAAACATAGTTAGCATACAGAAGCCCTGCTGCAGTCAATGTCCCCGTGCATTAGCAGGTGTGCTATAGGAACATCATTTGGAGTTTCATCAGCTCTGATCGTTAACTTATCCTGCAGTGAAAGGATATTTCAGACTGACTGTAGTGCCAAGACATATTGTAAAGGATTAGAAAAAAGTACTCAAGCAAGAACCAACAACAGATTTTGTTTACAACAGGGGACTGAGGAAAAATCATTAACACACTACAGTGTTTTGAAAGACAGATGGCAGAACACTAAACTTAAATTCAGCCATATAACTGAAATCATATAGCATACATAGGAAGAAAGGGGCATTTTTAATGTAATTTCTTTTACAGGTACAAACACATACATGTCTTTTAAAAAAAGATCTTGTTCGTTTACATCATAAAAGCATGAAGAATTTGCCTACAACTTGGAGGTGACACTTTATTATGGAAAACAGAACCTGCTTCTGTAATGCTTTTAACTGAAAACTTTTCTATGTTGATTTTTTTCCAATACTAATTCATGTTAAGCTTATCAGAACACTGTCAGATTACCTTCCAGGATGCGCATTAGGCAATGGAAATAACATAACCTGCACCTTTTTGTGCACCCATCCTTGTCAGAAGATGGGTGAAATGGAATGACATACTTCATTAGCATTTTTCTTTTAAGGCAAGCATGTCTGCTGTTGTACGCACACATCTGCTGTTCAAGAAAGCAACGTTCAAGTGCTGAGTACTGGAGTAGAATATAGTGATGTTTCCCCAGCTCCTGACAGCATCCAATTTACAGCCTTGAACAGGCCTCCAAATAAAGCTGCTTCCCACACAGATAAGACTGCCACATTGTTCTTTTTAAATTACTTTCTGCTTGGAGGAGAACTGTTAACCATGCTCTCCACCTTAAATCAGCAGGTAGTCAGTTACAGATTAGAGATATAGAATACACTGCAGCCAAACCTTGGATGTGGAGTTCAGAATAGGCTCAAGTTTCACACACAACCATAATCCAGAATGTGACATCTAAACCTCAGACCAGTCCATACCAAATGATAACAGCTAGGGTGATCGAGGTGATGGCATAGTCTTTGATTCCAAGTCCTCAAATAAGAGCATTGAAAAAGAATCTTACATCACTCCAGTCAGCGCAGCAGAACTGTACAGTCCTATCCAACAAAGCAACTCCTCAATAGTTTATAAAAAATCATCCCTTTGAACTTTGTTATGTTCAGACTGAACCAGTCAGAACAAAGGCATAGAATGTAATCGTCTGTCACCTGCATGTTTTGAGAAGCAACTTGTACCATTATACACCATTGGTTGTATATGTAGACTGAAAACAATTATAAATCTTGGTCTGATTTTGTTTTTATACAGTTTCCACTGATTAATGTTATAGTTTTGGATTTCCAATAGGCTGTGAAATGGATATAACCAAATAGCTTCAGTGGATTCAGATGGAAAAAGATGCACAGTCCTTTTGCATCAGGCTAATAGTCCTTAACAGCTCTCACTGATAAATTCTGACATGGTTTATAGACCTATTAAGACAAATTAAGCAATTTATTGCCTTAAATAGGCAATTAACTCAGATACTAGGTTAGCTTCAGTGGAAACCAATGGAAAAAAAGTTCTCTGATTCAGAGAGCCTTGACAGAGATGATTTCAGCTTCTTCACAAATAGTCAGACACCAGAAGCACTGGATCCTAAATCACATCAGATGGTTACCCACGTGGCCTGCGGTTATACTCCTCACACACACTCCTTCCATGCCTGTCATCTCACAGTCATGGTGCTAGAACATGCAAATGATCTCCTGTTAGTTCAAGCAGGGCCAGAGAGGCTGAGGTGCTGCACTGTGGTGTTGTCACTTCTCCACCTCATGTCTGACATCACCAGCAGAAACCCTCACACACAGCCAGCTGCCCAGCTCCACTGCATCGTGCCAGGAAGCAGCGAAAACACCCTTGTCCTGTGCAGCAGCTGCACAGCCACTGCTTGGAGGAGCCTACTACCCAGAACAGCCTTGCTATAATAACCTCACACCCAACAGCAGCTTCATGTCATGAGGATAAGAAGGAAGGGGGACGACATCAGGTACAGCAGCTCACCACAAGAGACAGGATATGCCCTCAGACTAAACAGCCAGCTCAATTGATACAACAGTGCAAGAAAGGCTTTTGGTAACTTGTGTACTTCTGTGACATTCCACAATCGCATTTCAGAGAGAGAAGCTAATGGATCTTCAGCAGCTGCCATCATGCAGTAATAAAACTGTGCTTAAAATTTAACCTGCACAGTGTTTCTTAGTGAACCACACAAATCTAATTTAGCAGTATTTCTTCTGGTTCACAGGGCCTTCTTTAAGAAAGTGTTGTTCCAGAGTTTGCCCAAGTGATGAATTAAATACAGGAAAATTAATTATGAGCCTATGAATCTTCATCACCTCACCATGACGATAAATGGCATTGGTGCAAAGTTCTATGGACATTTGTACAGGGAATTTCCACTGAAAATGATTCCCCTACATCTGTTATCAAACCCAACAAGAAACAGGCAGTTATCACAACATATAACAGATAATATAACATAACATAATAACAGGCCTCAATGTAGAACTAAAGGCTACGTGAGTGGGTAATAGCATTAGTACAGCATGCACATGAGGATGAAGAGGATGACAACACTTATATACGACTCCACTCGCTTAAAAAAAAAAACTGTAACACTGAAGAACATCAGTAATGGCATATTTCTCACAGAAGCACAGTGAGTGCTTCTGTAAAAGTGAAAAATATCAACTTCCAAAATGGAAAAAGAATTCTGATTTACTCTCAAAGTTACATTTGTGATTAAACCACATTAAAATATTCAAATTTTATAGACAACTTATAACTTCAAAATTTTTTTTTTGAACACTTATTCTTGCAGTTTCTCATAAACTACCACTACTGGTGCTTTCAGAATGTCCAAACCAAAAAATTATAGAGTTACTGTAGTGTCAAATAATCAAGTGATAACTAGAAAAAAATATTTATATGTACACACACATCCCTACACACTTAGAGGAGCACATCTATGAATAACGCTTTGAGCTCCAATTTGACGCAGCAAAAGCATTTTAGCATTGAGGATGATTTTATTGTAATAAGAGGTTATAAGCTGTCAGCAGAAGATAATTCACAATAATAGAAGAATTAGAGAAGGCAATGCACTAAGCCACTGCCTAGTGTTACAGTCCCTAAGAAATGAAAGAATGGATTTTCCTCAAGTGTTTCACAGGCTAAGAAAAGCTCAAACATAATGCAAGTTTCTTTGATTTCTTTTTAGAAATCACATTTCTACAGGATAAATGAATACTACCCAGCTTAATACTCTTCCTCACTGGGAACATGTTTCTGCATAGATCCAGCCGTGGGGAAAAGTCTTTATGCACCACTTCTCATCAGAGGATTTTATAGCACTTCACAGAGGAAATGGGTATCATTTCTTTCAATTTGCAGTGAGGCAAAACTATACAAAAACACAGTACGGATATCAAGTTAGAGTCTCAAGGTTCAAACCCCCTAAGTACTTTCAAAGGCAATGCTGATGTTGAAGACTAACTCCTGAAAACTTGTAAAACCTCATCTTATTTTGTTTTGACATAGAATGAAATCAATGGAAGAGTCACTACCTCCCTCAGCATCTTCTGGGATTACACCTTCCCACAAAGCGTTCATCTTCAGTCACACCACAGCTCTTTTCAGCAATGCGGCAGCAAAGTCAGAAAGAAAGGCTCGGTCTCAGAAGTGTGAGAACGATAACCTGTCCTCTAGCAAGTCTGCTCAAACATCTATGAAGCATCATGTTAACATCTATCAAGCATCATCTATGACACCATCAATGAAATTTCCCAGGCTTCCACTTCCTAACCTCAAACCTGAGCATTTCAAAACCAAAATTTCGAGAAAAAATCTTGAGCAAATCACTGAGATCAAAATCCCACTGCAAGCAACGCCAGGTAAAGTTGGCAAATTCTTGGCCAAAGGCTTTACATCTTTTCATTTGACACTCCACTGTAACCTACGTTTCTGTGAAAGCATTTACTGCAAGTTGAGCTCACGTTGCTCAGGTATCTCTGATTAATTTGACTACAAAATGCACCACTGAATATATGAAAGCATTGATATAAGGGGAAAAGACAAAAGCTTGTATTTCCATAAATCTTTCTTTTATGCCTCATTTTTTGTAACACAAATGGACTTCATTTTCACTAATGAAAATCCTATTTGATTTACAGTATTATTCGCATTTCAATTCTGAAATAGAATGTGATTGGTAATTATACTCAGAAATAGAGAGTGTACTTGCAGCATTCAGGCTTTCATGAGATCTTGAACTATTTACTGAACTTCTGAGAAACAGGGTTGGAACACGCTACAAGTAACCAAAGGGAGCACAACCCAGAAGATCAAGATCTTAAGAGTTAGCAAACTTCTTGCTTAATATTGGCTTATGTCAATTTTCTCCCCTTGGTTTCAGAAAGAGATTGCTTTGAGTAAACGTGATGAATTTTCAGGAAGATGCGTCTTAGCCTATTACATTCCCTCCAGATCGTCCATTATTCAGGAACAGTAATCTCTCTCAAATCCAAATTTACACAGCCAGAACCTCAATTTGCCCCTATCATTTCTACAGCACCCTATATAGAAGGGCTTTGCAATACTTCCTTAAAAAAATAAAAAGTAAAGGGGGTAGGGAAAGGAGAGGGTTTTTTTTATTACTATTATTTTGACTTTTAGTATTATAAGGTAACTACAGCATGGAGGTGCAAGAAAGGACTGGAAAAAGGATAAGGATGTAGTTTCATGAGCTACTTAAGCCAATCTAAACATACACTGCTGCCAAACGAGGGATAATTCCCCATTCCTCGCACCCAATCAGCATGCTTCCTTCTCACTTGTCAGCACTGCATTTCTCATGCCCTGCAGACAAATTAGAAAAGCAGTCTATATTTAAATATTAAAATTTTTGACTCTCAAATGAAAATTTATTTTCACTGAAACTGTTTCCATCAGTGTTTGCCTGACTTGGCACCTGAAACTATACACAATTACTGCTGATGAGCATACGAGTATTTATTATCAAAAGCAATCTTCCAGCTATCTCAGAAAATTATGCTGCTTTAAGTCAGAAGAGATGCACAACAGATCCTTCTAGATCTGCTGATGTTCAATGTACAGCTCCTCAGAACCAGACCCAGATGCCTTCAGCTTATAGGTTGGGGCCTGCTAGCTCCAAGGAGCTCTCCAACCGGAGGAGAGGTCTCACTGGTAAGGCAAGCGGTGCTCACACAAAGCTCCAGGCCTAGCCTCTCACTCACCCCATTCCTCGCCATTTGCCATCCTAAATTCTGCCTCCAGGGCAGGGAGTGGCTGTGCTCTCCCTTTGTTCCGCATAGCCCTATGCTGCTCTGGGACACCTATCTGCCGAGGGAAAGTGGCTTTGTCTCCGTAGTAAGAAAAGAGCTAAAGAGCAGAGAGGAGGAGGAGGTAGTGGAAGCAAGAAACCGCAAACACTGAACAACTACAAAGTCTAATGTGCCCATGGCTGCTCATCTAGTTACAAAGAGTTTGACCCTACTGCAAAAATAAATAAATAAAGGCAAACAAAAAACCCACACAAACAACCCACTGTAAAACTTAACAGCCACCAAAGAAAGGCAAGTGATCTACTTTGCCTTTTTCAGCTCTTTTTATCCTTTACTTACTCAATTTTTCATTCACCATTCTCCAGAAGTCTTAAACCATTTTCAAGGAAACAATGTGTTTATGTCTACTTGTCACACAGTCAGCTGGCAAATCTGAAGTTTTCTTCTGTCTGTTCTTAAGCTTCTGCTTTTTTCAGAGTGGTATTTGTTAGGGGCTCTGTTCCATGGGTCCACAGTCAGAGCACCTCTGCTATGGGAACCAAATACAATTGAACATACCCAGTACATTTTCCATACACTGATTTCTCAGAATAGGCACACAGATATCGTTATTAATTTTTGTAACATCAAACTTGCAGTGGAGGCTTGCATACTTTCAGGTACTGCTCCCAGAAGAGAAATTTTGTATAGCTCCACTGCCTTCAGCGCAGCTGCATTGTTTACATTGTTGAAGGATGTGATCCACTGTAATTTGAGACTCAAACACAGATACAATAAAATTTAATGTAGCTTGGGAAGGATCTATTCTAGAAACAGCTTGTAGGCATCAGATAATTACTCTCTTCAGATAGTTACAAGGGTGGATTAATTTTACATCTTGCTCATTTCCACTTAGTATATGATGCAAATGAATCAATGCTACAAAAGAAAAAATCGCAGGCGTGTTTATCAAAACGTGTAAACATGTTTACAGTCCTTTACTGAACACACATTTCATCTCATGCTTCCTTAATTACTGACATCCTTGAGCAGCAATGAAGAAAGCTTCTGAAAGAATCCCTTGCTACTGAACTACAAAATTACAAGTACCAAAAAGGCTAGTTCTCCTGGAGGGACTCTCTCTACAGGTCTGTGGAGATGTCATGAGGGTCTCTCTCCCCGTTCTTGTCACAGTTACATAAATAGGTCTATCTTTAAAGATGTTTCAGAGTGCCGTGACTTGGAGCGGTCAGAGAAATTAAGTGATTTGTCAGACATATTCCACTGTGCATGGAGGTGCAAGTTAAAATTGCCTTTAGCTTCCAGAACCTCGAGTTACAATTTTATTCTATAAAATATTTACTATGAAATACCTGTTCTAATGGTTAGAAGGACACAATGATTGAAACGGTTGGTATTTTTCAGTTTCCTTGTTTTTGTAAACATTTCTACATTTGGGTAATCTTGTATATTTAGAATACAGAAAGGGAGATCAGTCAGCTTTTCCTGCAGGAGCAAAGCAATCCCTTATGTCTCAAAGCCTTGTGAAGGATGTCTCAGGCAATCCTAAAACAAGATGTAAAGTAACAGGAGAGCTTTAGATGAGAGTCATTTTCTCTTCTACCAATTCTATTAACTAAGTGCAGTACTTCGAAAATGGAAATTGCCATTTAAGAGCTAAATATTATTGCCATCACTTCATTGCCAAGGGATGGCTGTTATTAAAGCCTCTCTCTGTACAATTATTTATTTAATATTTTCCATTATATGTCCTGTTTTACACTGTTCTAACTGTGCCAAAATTTAACCGTTTAGGCTGGTAATGTTTGCAAAGAGACATTCTTCTGCTTTTAAAAATGGAACAATGACTGAACAATTAAGTAGTATGTACAAAATTTACCATTTTTAGGTTTACAGTTCTCCTACAATTTCTGGGGTGCTCATTTCCCATAAACACAAAACACCATCAGTTGCTTGAAACCTGACTGAGAACGGAGGATTTCTTCCATGACTACAAAGATACATTTTGTAATTCTTTCAATATTCCACCAGATTTATCTGATGTATGAATCCATCAAAAAAAAGTAATCCTATCTTCAATATCATTTTTATTGACTCTGGTGGCTAACTCATAAGATTCAACAAGCATGCCTCATATCCACTGTAGACCACAACGGGATTTTTTCTTCCTCAAACGGCATTTGTTAAAAGTCAAAGGAAGCTATGGGAATAGACATAGGAACTGAAAGCAAAATCCAGTTCTATTGCAGCTATCATCTCAGCGTTTTCTTCTTGCCCAGGTATAACAAAGCGGAAAGCATCCTAATAGATAGACAAAAGCATAAGGAGCTACTAATGAGAGTAAGAGGTCAGTGACAGCAGAGGGGTGAACAAAAGAGGAACAGAAAGGAATAATTGCACTCAGATGAGGTGGCCCAGGGCCTTCTAAAGGGGAAGGGCCTGACTGGGTCAGAAGGAGCTAAAAGTTAAAGAGCCATTGGAACCTAGAACCAAACATAGACTTCAAGCACCTGTTTCTATTGTTGACATACTAGGAAACAACTACCAAACTTGTGAACAAGTACCTATTCATCCTGTCTAAGTGACAGCCTGCCAGGGGGATTATATTCCACCCCTGTTGCCTGTTTTATTTAAACATGCAGGAGAAATGCCCTTTGTGCATCAAGGAGCTCCAGCTCTACTAGCTGGGAACAACATGGCACCGCACCAACTTGTTCAGGTTTATTTTTTAAGAGAAATTAAAGCATTAAAAACACTTAAGGAAAATGAAAATTATACAGGACTCTAAACTTTAGCAAAGTCTAAGTTAATGTTTTTTAGTTGAAACAATTTGACTTCGTTGAACATACTAATTGAAATATAACATTAATTAAAGGAATAAATGTCAATTTGTGTCATTAAGTGCTCAGCACAGACAGTGCTCAGAAAACCTATTTGTGCTCATCAAAGAAAAGGTCATAATCTCTGCCTCAGTAATAATACACTATACAGTTTCACAGGTTCAGATAAAAATCAAAACACTGTACTTGGAAGGCATTTTATAGGGTGTGCTGCTTTCCTGAGCTGAGTTCTCATATTAATGCTGCCTGCGTTTCCACTCAGGCTTCTGAAAGGCTGAAGATTACCACTGAAAGAGTGCACAGACAGAAAGAGGAGATCTGATTATTTCACAAGCCAGAAAGTGTCTAAGTATAAATTTTTATGGCATTTTACTCATAATTACAGTGTCTCACCCATAACTTAGACCTAAAGTCTTGTTTTGAGAAGCTTTATTCACATATGGACCTTTAATGATGAAAAATGAAACAACGTGTTGAATGCTTTGGGCCCTGAGAAGTATATTCCACTTCTTACAAGAGGAGATTGGATTGAGAAGGAGAATTTAAGTTGTTTCAGTTGTTTGTTTTCCCCTAAGAATAATGCAAGGATATGCATGTTCACTTTACAGAACCAGGCCCATAAAATATGTAGGGTCATTTGTATGTCTAAACCAGCCTAGTAGCCTGTGAGTAAGCAATATCAGAAGTTAAATTAAAATAAAATAGTATCGATCCACAGGGAAGAACAAAGTCATTCAGTTCTGTCATATGATTGCTGATTGAATTTCATAGTTATTCAGAGGAGCATAGGGAAAAGAAAAACAAAGCCACCTAATGAATTAAAAGTATTCCTATTTTCGTGAGTGATTTAATACCGTCACAAAATTAATTCACGTTTATTTGAATTCATAAGGGAAGACAACTAATCATCTACATTCAAGGGAGTTTTAAGGTATGGTCTGTACTGCACAGTGAAATGTCCCTTCTTGGGTGATACACAGATCTTTATCAGGCCTAGTACTCAACATCCTTAGTAATGACCTGGCAGATTCAATAAATAATAAGCTGAGGAAATATATAAATTCTACCGTCTCAAAGATGAAGCTATACCACTAAGGCACATTTTCAAAACAATCTGAAAAGAATGAAACCGGATTAGATTGAAAAAAACAATTTAGAACAGTTGAATAAGAAGAAACTTTCGGAGCAACATGAACATCAGGAGAGTTAAGAGAATAAATTTTTATTGGTATGAATTGGTAGCAAGAAAGCCATTGCAGTGCTGGGTTGTATGTACCAAAAGCAACATGTGACAGTGTTTGAGTACTTAGTATAATGCATTTCCACAGCTGCCTCTGGAACAGAAAGTTCAGTTCTGGGCATATTCCCAGAAAATTATTGCCAAATTACAACAGACTCTAAGAACAGCAAAGGAATTAAATGCCTGAGGGAGTTTTATAGGATAAGATTTAGGTGAACTAAATATGAATTGCCCTCTTCAGAAAGAGCCAAAAGCAGAGAAAGAACAAATACAATCCAAATATATTTGTAAGGTTAAATAATATGGCTGGAGAGCAGTTAATTGGCATAGGAAACAAAAGTTACGATATAAAACCAAACAAATAGTATATTTTGCCAGATAAATGCTTCAAGAATAAAATGAAAGTACTCAGTGAAGTTTTTCCTTTCTGTGAAACTTGTAAAAGCTGCTCTGGCCAATTTAAAACTAGAACAGTCCGGAATTTTACAGACTAGAAGCCAGACATAGGCATCCAGCATAGGGAAAAGACCAGGATATATCATCATATGGCAAAAGTTTCCTATCTGAGAAAAGGAAAACAGGGCAAAAGAAAGAGCAGAGAGAGCCCATGAATGACAAAAACACCTAAAGAATCACAGAATGGCTTGGATTGGAAGGGACCTTAAAGCTCATTCAGTTCCAACCCCTGGGCCGCAGGCAGGGTTACCACCCACTGGATCAGGCTGCCCACAGACCCATCCAGCCTGCCCCCAAACACCTTCTTCCACAACTTCTCAGGGCAACCAGTCCCAGCACCTTACCTCTCTCTCAGTGAAGAATTAATGTCATTATTTCTCATCAAGATATCTGCTGATTAAATCATGATTAGTAGTTTCCATCTATAGCATCTAATCATCTAGTCCCATAAAATATATATTTTTCAATACTGGATGTGCATTTGCAGGCTATTCAGAGCACAAATTCTATCATCAGTTATGGCTTATCATTTGTTATAGCAAAAATGGTAACTGAACCAGATAACTCAGATCAAAAAAAGGCTAGCTTTCTTACAAATTATGAAAATAGTTAGCTCATTTGGACTCAAACGAACAAACGTGCAAAAGACTTGCTTCAGAGAGAAAAAGTCTTGTTTAAGACTTGCCACACAAAAAAATAAATAAAAAAATAAAGTCTCTAAGGTGGAATAAAAGCAGCAAGAAAGTCATTCTGATATACTCACACTTCAAAGACATCTCAAGCATGAAAGATGGAAATTTCAAAAAGGTTAATTTCAGCTCTCAGGTATGCCTGACTAAAGTCAGATTATAATAAGAAATTGCTTTAATTACGGCAAACCAGCTAACAGTACCCCTCAAGTTCTTGCCTCTAATAGTTCTAGTATTTTGAGTGATTCTATTGTAACTGCCACAGACATAGCCAAGTGCCATTTGGGACCAAATTGTGCCCTTGGTTATATAGTTTCAAATCAGTATTAAAGTTGCTAAATTAACTTGGTCTCTGTTTAGAAAAACCTTCAGACTTGCAAAGCAAAGAAAGAATGGAATGTAGCTTTAATAACTTAAGCAGTTGGAAATATTTTTCCTGTGAATGTCTGAATTCTAAGAAATGAAAAACTTGAAACATCCTTTAGACAAATTATTCCTTCTCAAATATCACATCCCCAGGAAGATTCTTTAACTACAAGAGTAAAGGGTATTACAAAATGCTACCTTTTAATCTCTTCCCTTGAAGTTCCATCTGTTGATTAGAACTAGAGCAAGGACTGGGACTTGATCCTTCCACACTGGTGCTCCAAGTAGCAAACTAAAGAATATTCCTCAGCTATGGACTGGCACAACATCTTAAGATTCTTCTCAACCAGAAGAGGACAAGCCTCAAATTTAAGATAAACACTGTTGTTGTCAGGTGCAATTCTTGAGTTGGAGCTTCCACCCTAAATGAGGCAGGAGGACACCTGATTGCTGTTTCCCACATCCCTGTCTTGATGAATGCAAGAGGGAGACCAACATCTCCATTTCCATGAGCATTACAAGCAGTTCAAGAGAGCTCAGGTACAATTAACAAAATGAATCCTACAAGTGAAATACACACACACAAAAGACAGCAATTCTGACTCCATCTGTGCAAGGGAGATTCCAGGCAATCTGACCTGGAACAGACTTTGGTGCTTGCCCACCTTAGCAGCAGCAACCTCTTAGGTCTTTGCCTAAAGAAATGTGAATATTTTGGGATGGTTTTTCCATTTATTTATTTGTTTTAATTTAAGTGTTAGACTCATACGCCAGAGGAAAAGTAAAACAAAAGCAAAACAACAAATAAAAGAATTAATCCAGTCCTTACCCTTCAGCATACTGGGATAGAATTTGAGTATACAGGTAGGGGAAGAAATCTTTCCAATGAGAATTACTATGCAACTGTTTGCCTAAATTAACCTTTCATTATCTTCCTGAAGAAGTATCTTTCCTGATGAAGTACTTCTTAAAGCATGCCATTTACCTAGAGTGCTCTGAGTGCTTTGCCTTATAAAGGCCCTTTTCCATTATTTAAATGAATCTTTCCAATACCTGTTCCTTCTTCTACCAGAATAGGATCTATCTTACACAAATTCCCAATGTTGTAATTTTTCCTCAAATACTCACAGGAAGCTATCTCATCACCAGAAATCACCCCACAAGACAACATTTCTCTATTAGGAAAAACAACTAGGACATTTACTTGAAAATTACACTTATGATCTTTGAGTCTTATGTATTTTGATATGCTGAAGCTAATAACTAGATTTAATGTTGTGTCATTAATAGAAAAATAACAGTGGATAATAGCAGCAGGATAAGAAAAATAGATTTCTAAAAGCTACATTCTGAGAGAACAATTTGCCAGAATATCCTACAATTTCTAAGGCAAGATTAAAGTGTATATACACTCAGTGCTTCAGCCAATTAATGTATTTTGACAAAAGCTTTAAACAAAATTAACTGAAAAAACATACCTAAGTTAACCCAAGGGCAACTGTTCTGCACACATTATGAGACCATGGTAGGAAAGTATTAAGAACTTCTAAGCAAATATCCAATTAAAAAGTTAATTAACATGTTGCTATCTAGTAGGATAAACATCTCTCCACCAAAACCACAGCATCTGCCCAGAAAACCCCTACAAATTTGAAATGCCTTTTTTCTAACAATAAAGACAAAAGTTAAGCTACTATAACTTAAAATCTAACTCCTACAAACTGGCTGTGTAAGGACACAACATATACAAAACACTTCTTACAAAGCGATTCCAATTAATTTGAAACAACTGATGTGATACTTAACATTGTGTTACTTTTGCCTCCTTGAGTCCTTTCTTCTCCTCTGTGATGAAATTTACTGGCCATAAAAAAAGCCAATGAGAAAACACTGAGTGACTTCAGCTGATTCAGCTTGTTGTGACTCCTACAACAGTCACAAAGAGTTGACAAGAAGACAAAAGGTACAGCCTATTAAATCCCACTCCAGTAGCAGGTCCAATATGGGAGATGGACAAAATCTAGGAGAGAGCATCCCCAAATCCTACTCACCAATATTTAAACATCTGACAACACCAAACTTACTCTTAACTGTCTAAGCCAGGACAAATCAGGACTCTTTCAGTAAGGAGTTTACATGCTGGACTGTGTTATCCTGATGAAATTCATATGTGCATGTTCATCAGATAAACTGAATGTGAAATACGAAGTTGTCTTAAAGACAGTTATTACTTCTTGAGTCAAAGCAATAAGAAATTTGACAGCAAATACCCTAAAAGTAATCCTAACCTACATAGATTTTCTGACATAAATATCTGCATCATACACATTTTAGGGTATAAAGTATTTGAAATAGTATGATAGATATCCATTTTTAGATCTAGGATGTAGACCAGACTGACATTACTTAGTTGTTTCTTACAGAGTTTGAACAGTTACTTTCATAGGACAAATATGTACTATGTTACATACAGGGCAGGTGTAAAAATCTCATCGAGAGATTGTTTTCCCAAGCAAAGTGAAATCAAAAAAGAACCTCCCCCTCCCCCATGATATCCTCCATGGAGATATCCTCCATAGTCTGCATTAAGTGACTTCAGTTGGATCACTCTCCAGTCAGTAATGCTATATACACTCATTTTCCTGTAAAAAAAGGTTTTCACACAATGATACCCATACAAAAACTGTATATTAAAAATCTGTCACTGAGGATATGAATATGCCAGAATTAGCATTGTGTCTACTGTAGCCATTATATTCAGAGAAATGCTGCAATTTTTGAGTTAGAGCCCATATGATACCCCCCGCATTCCATTCTATGTCATTTTTCTGCATGCTAAGTAGATTCTTTTCAGAGAAAACATAACAAGCAGCCCACTTCAGGTGCACTCAATGGTTGACAGGGTTACTACATTCCTAGACAAAGCAAGGATGCACCACCATGAGATCCTTGTTTTTCCACCTGACACACATGCACCATCACAGCACCTGGAACCCTCCAGAGCTGCTGGGAGATCCACAAGTGATTCTCATGATCTACAAACACCCAGCACTATGCATGTCTTCCCATTTACTACTCTGATAATTTTTCCCCATCATGTTCTCTGCAACTATGGTAACACCCAAGCCTAGGTCACTCCTCTCTGGCATGGTCTAGAGCAAATTCTGTGCTGTCCTTGCAGTACAGAAAAGTTTTATTCACCACCCTTCAGACTGCATGAAGTAAACTTTCACTCCCTTTCCTCTGGAGGCAGGAAGTGAACTTCAACTCCAAGCCCTTCTGATCTGTGGGCCCTGACTGGAAGAGTTGCATCTGCTGGTTGAGTGAAACAAGGGTTTTTACCAAAGGCTCTGGAGTTCATAGTTAACATCACCAAACAACATGTGGGAAAGGGCAGAAAGTATAAAAGGCCTAGGAATACACAACCAAAAGGGATTGTGGGGTGAGGGAGTGATAGCATGACCTTAGATGTTGCTGAAAATAAGTATTTCTCCCTGTGAAGGTGACAAAACAGTAATGAAAAAAATCTGCAATATTCTTCCTTTGTCATTGTGTTGTAATGATTACACTGAAAAAGGTACAGGTGCTTGAGCAGAGCCAGAAAATAAGGATGAGACCAGTGAAAGGGACCAATTTTCTATGTTATGCTTTACTTGTTGTCACCTGTAATAGGCAAGCATCTCAAAGAAGTTTGTGTCAGAGATCCTTCAGGAAAACTGCTTCATTCACAAGGGTGAATTATTCACAAGGTGATTTTTTTTTTCTATTTAGATTCCAGCAATAAATTAATCACAGGGCACATCTTTGCACGAACCTTCTATCTCTGGACTTCAGTACATTCAGTTCAGATGAATTTTTCGCAGATTTTATGCCAGACTTAAACCTCCACTGAACATGTGCTACTGCAAATTAACTAATGCCTCCAGCTAAAACATGAGTTAATCTCTCACAAGCAGGTATATAGAGTTCACACCTTTCTCTCCAAAGCACAGAAATGAAGCTTGTAACAAGAATGCACCTGAAACAATCAGCCAGGCTGTATCGTTAAGCAGAAACACAGAATTAAGGCTTTCTGCACAACAATAATCCTGCTACATTCTATAAACATATTTTAAAATCATTCTTCATTATATCACCACAAAATATGCACACATTCACTTTTCAGGGATGTTCAGTTTCACTAAATCTGTCATGATGATTAAGTATGGAAAAAGCATCGCTGTTATGACCTCCTCAGGTCATAAACCACTAAGTAAGCAAAATCCAAGTACATGTTCACAAGTACATGTTCACTGTTTCAAGTCAAACAGCACTTTACATTCAAATTCATAAAACCAAATTTCAGCCAACTCATTATGAATCTTTGGCTTTGTAAACAATTTAAAAATAATGAGAATCATTAACTCGAAGTCCAAAAGCTAATACAGTTTAACCTTGCATAATGTACATGGAACAAGAAATAGATGCTGGCAAAATAAACTTTGCATATTTTACACTTATTAGTCAAAAATTTATCGGAAACATGTCCCATTTTGTAGTCTATCTCCTGAAAAATCATTCTATGTTTTTCTGTGTATAAAATCCTGACACAAAGAAAGCCAAATGAGAATTTTTTTTGTTTGTTTGGACATCAGTTTTCCCATATGAAAATTAATTCAAGAATACTTAACCCTGAATGTGACAGCAGTCACTTTCACTGGTCCAGAAAACAGCTGAAAAAATAAAAACCATTGCATTCCATTTTCCAAGTCCATTTTGCCATCCAACATCAAATTCAAACCAACAGTGCGCGGAAACAGACTATGCTTTCAGAAATCCTTGATCTTAAATTCAGCAGGAATTGAAAGATGGGAGTGACTCTTCCGATAAAGAAACTAGGTACATGAGAAATCCTAGCTAAAAGACTGTGGTTGTGTACAGAAAATGAGCGGTTTATTTTTCCTCTTGGATCTCACATGCAGAAAACCTTCCTTGCCTTGTCTCATATGCAAGTAAACCATTCCCTTAAGTACACATCATAATCTTTCACCTTCTGTCCTTTTCCGCTCACACGACCAGTAAGATTTTCTCTTCTAAATCAGAAGTCTTATGTAGTAACTACAAAGTATAAATACACTTTGTAGCCTTAGAAACCTATTTTAATAACCATACTTATATATCACAGATAAGTCCATATTTAAAATTGCAGATGCTTCATTTGACCGAATTCTGCAGTCTCACCTGAGATTATGCCTTACACGTAGTGAGATACACTTCAGAATTTTCTAAGTATTTTAAAGAAACATCTATGGCATTTTCACAGGGAAGCTGACCTCTTGTATTTTTTTTTTTTGCTTTGACCACAGCTGAACCTGAGATACAGCATTCAATACTCAGATTCAACTTCAGCAACGCCTTAAAGTAGTATTTAACATTGTACAAGAGTCCAATGGAAGGAAAAAAGTCTGAATTATTATTCAGTTTGGGAGACCAAAATAAACTGTTTTGGCACGCCATTAGCCATGTTGTCTGACCTCTTCTACATCCTAGGCACATCTGGTTAAGAACTTTGAAACTAAGATAAATACTTCCAGATGTTTTTTCTCTTCTCATTCAATACTAAAAATAAGTCTAAGATGACAATTTCAGCAAATAAATAGCATGATATGACTTTTCAAAGGGCTTTTCTGGTGCAAATCAAGAAAAAGAGTAGCTAGGCCAAAAAATTCTGTATAAGCTTTTGTAACTGAATCTGCTACACTCAGGCTAAACTTGTAGCTCAGCTTGGGTATACAAGCAAGGCATTAATGAATCTGATGTCTCCCTCTTACCCATTTGCACCACATACCACTAACACCATGCACAACACAAAGAAAAACACTTGGTGTGGAAATGGTTACCTTCCTGGTTGTGTTAGGGGGCAGGAAAGACAAAGCGTGGACTCAACTATAGTGACAAATACTAAGCTGCAGTATTGTCTTAGTTTCTAACAGAAGTTACTTTTCTCATAGTGTCTGGTATGAAGCTATGTTTTGGTCCCAGAAGAAAAAACAAAACTGATAACACCCGGTGGTGTTGAACAGAGTCATGGACATGCTCAGTTCCTCAGCTTCTTGCATTCTTCTGCCAGCAAAGCAGTTAGGGGGGCACAAGGAGCTGGGAGGGGACAGGACCAGGGCAGCTGACCCAAACTGACCAAAGAGCTATTCCATACCATATGACATTGTGATTTTATGGAAGGGGAGTTAGGCAAGGGAGGGGTTGCTGCTGGCTGGGTATCGGTAGGCCCTTGCTTTGTGTACCATCTATTTTTCTTGTACATACATACAAAAAAGTACTGTCATTTATTTTCTATGCTTAATAAATAGCTTTTATCTAGGAGGCACCACTGGGAGATGAGCCCAGGATCCCCTGTAACAAGTATTAAAGACCCGACACAGTTCATTTCCCCTGAGGAGAAGCACAGCTCATGGGCAGAAGATCCCTACCAAGAAAATAAACTCTGTGCTTCCTGCTCCAGGGCCAACACACCTTGTGATAAATACATAATACATAAACTACTCCCTAAATACCTTTTTAGAGACTAATTAAACTGATCTTATTCTAGTGGGGACAGTATAGCTGATTCTTGCAGTGGTCCATCTTGCACATCACATTTCATGCACTACATGTGAAGCTAGGGGAAAAACATAGCTATGCTACACCATAAATATAACTGCTGAATCAGAGACCTTAATTCTGAAAATAGATGTGACTACTCTAATTATTTCTCGGGGATTTTTTTTAAATAAGGCCACATTACAAAAATAGCTTTATAAAGCTATGCTAAAAGCAGAAAAATACAATATTCTAATGACAGAATGGATGATATTTGTGTTTCCCTGAAAGTAATGCCTCCTATTTATTTCCATGGAAACCACAACAGATACAAAGAGCACAACAACACTATTTGATACAGCACATCCTCAGCTACAAAACGTCCTTTTGAAACACCATTAGCTATGCATTTTTACCAGCAATGAACAAGAGCCTGCATGCTGCACTCAAGTCTGCATAGCTGTCCAGAATGTGCCTTGTCTTTCACTTTGTTATTGCCACTGCTGAAACACATCACACACTGCCTCATTGTGATAACATCCACCGTTCAGTCTCCATCAGTATTCAACAAGCATCAATACATGTCAATGGGAGCCATTTTTTCCACATAGAGGAATTCAGTTCCACACCTTTGATTCACCTGCACTTCCATGTCAGACACTGTTTTGTCAGACTGCCCCTCTGCTGCCATTTGTTGCACAGCAACAAAATGGAATGGAATACTGGCAGAAAAGGTTTAGTCTCTACTGCCATGCCACCATCACCCACCTCTGACATTGTGGGCCATCATAATAAAATAGGAGGCTTTACTTTCGGATCAGTCCCTGTAGGATTAATCGTATTGCAAACCGCAACCAGTAAACCTGAAAATATGTTCAATATGATTCTTTTATGTTTTTGTTTACATGTTATGTATTTTCTTCCTCATATTGATTTACAGAGATACTTTATTTCAAAAATGCATACCTAAGAACTGCATGACTCAAAGGCAACGAGTCCATTCATTCCTCCTGAAAGAGCTCTGATCACATTTCTTGAGAAATTTTTTCACTCATCCATCACTGATACCTGTTCTAAGACTCTTTTCAGTCTTTCTTCCTTCTGGATATTGCTCTCAGTATGGCTAGGGGGTTAATAACCCCTCTTCTTGTACAGCATGTAAGCCTGCAGTACAACACCCTCCTGAGTGCCTGTCTTATCTCAACCTATTTTTAATTAAGATTTTTTCCAAATCATTACTGAATTAGCCCAGACTCTCTTTTTCAAATGACTAGTGACTTTCTACTGTAAAATCATAAATGCTCTACTAGCTCCACATTAGAATTTGCCGTGTCATACAGCAAAATTCATCTGTATTGCACGCTTGTTAAAACTGTTTCAGATATTGAATTTGATTTGTAAGGGTGTAGTTTGGTATGCCATTTGTAAACCTCACTCTGGACAAGTATACGTAAGTTAAAACTGAGACACTTGTTGGTCTCCTGTTCATTTTAGGGAGTTGGCTGGTAGCTGGTACATTAGACCTCATCTGGCCCAGCATCTACAAACAGGCTGTCCTCATAGCTGCTTCACTTTCATGGACAAAATCAAAAGCAGAGATCCACTTTCATGCCGTTACCATTCCTTCTTCTGAAGGCTCACACAGCCACTCCAGATGTCCACCATTTTCATTCTTTTCTACATTAGCAAAAGCAGTAAAACAAACACAGCAACGTTACTCCAGGCAGACCTCTGAAGGTCACATTCCCAGAAGAAGGAATGGGAAGCCCAAAGAACTGTAATGCCCTCCTACAAATCGACTGAGTTACTCTGCACCGACAAATGCAAGCGATTTTGTTTCTGTGACGCAATAGCGGTTTTCTGCAGAGCTTATCTCGTCTGACACTTGGTACACAAGGTCCAGATCTATCCTAGAGATAACCCACTGCCGTCAGTAACAACAGCCAAGTTACGTCTCAATATATCTAAACTTCCCCTTGAAGTCAGCTAATGGGCCAAGAAATGGGGACAGGCTTGTTAGCTGTGTATCAAAGGTCATGCAGATTGGCTAAAGAATGTGAATGGGAAATTTGCACCAGTGATGCCTGTTTGTAGTTTGAAGATTTTAATTAGAGCAATTCCTAATAATATTCCTTTAGTCAGCAATAACTATGCATTTACAAAACTTTCATCATTTTTAAATTACGTGGAAATGAACAGGCTAAACATTTTTTGTACGCTATAACATTTACAGCTGCCCCAGATTTGGCTGCTACATTTTGGTATATCACTTTCTAGCAACTGACAATAGCAACAGACTTTTACTGAAACTGAGACTTGACATCAAGAAATGCAACTCGCTTATTACTTTCACCACAAAGAAGCCACACAACATGATTAAGTGATGACATCAATCATTAGCAGTCATTTAAACTGGTCAATATGAACATTAAGCTGCTCAAGGAGCTACTGAACTCAGCTGAACGACAGCCAACTTGGCTTTCTGATCAAGTCTTGAATGAGAAATACCTGAGTCCTGTCCCTGTTAGCAATGCTGTATGCACATACACAATATATCTGTTGGTAATCTTAACAAAACTCATAACTTTGTCACTTTACTATACCCAATAATTTCCCAGGAATTATAGTTTTCCCTTTTGTTTTATAAGCTCACCTAAAATGAGAAAGGTTTTGCATTTGCAACCACAGCCAACAATATTACATATTCCCAAAGTGTAAGTCAGCCTCAGCCAAAGGTTTACACGTATGTAAATGAGATTTACGAATTATCACATAAAAAGCACATCTGGAAGACTTTAAATGCACTGTTTTGAAATTGTGAATTAAGAGAATAATTCTATATTTGTTAGCCTGGACAAATTGTTATGCTATGATTCAGCTGTCATAACAGTAATGGGATGTATTCGAGAGTTGATACTGGATGTCAGGAGAGGAAATTGAAAATAGTTCAATTGATAGATTTCTATCTTTAAGAGGTTTCTTTTCTATTAAAAAAGGAAATGGTGCTATTGTCTGTAAATGGAGTTAAAATGTTATTAAATGCCTGTATTTTGAAATACATCCCAAAGCAATTGGATATTTATTCCTGTATCTTATTAGCAGTCAAGAAAATTCAAATCTCCAAAACATCTAAAAACACTGCCCAGAGCAGACCAATTTTTATCATCAGCAGAGACGATAATCAACGATTTTTTTCCCCCCATGGGCAAATCTGAACTGAAAAGCCATTTTGTGTTCATGCTGAAGAAAACACTCTGCAGAGATTCAAAACACAGAGATGGAGGCTACATCTCCACAGCAGAAGGAAAAACTGTCAAGGTTCCTATAAGTGAATCCTTCCTTTTGGTTTAAGTCAGTGCATGACAAATAGTAATCTACTAAAAGGCAAGGGTGTAACATGGCAAGTTCTGGATACAAAGCATGAAAGAGTCAAGAGCAAGGGAAAGGGCAGAAGGAATGAAAATTTTCATTCTTTCCTTTAAGAATTTTTTTTTTTTATTATTTTTGTCCATTTATTTTCGTAATCACATATAACCTACAGTGTTCTTTACCTCAAATTACTTTATACATTTTATTTCTACAACTCCACCCAAGTCTTTTCTTTTTCCTATTGAAGCTAAAAACTATTTTAACTTGTTTTGAAAGTATCCTGGAAATTCTGAAATTCCCTACAGTAAGTTATTTCTTCGTGTTTCTTGCAACGATTCTTTCTCCAACCACAGGAGCTCCGGTAGAGATGAGAAATAAAACAAAGCGTGGGTTCAACCTCAGGAAAAACCTTGGCCAAGGTGACTTCAAGAAACACCAAGCAGATCCTGAATACTAATGACAGAATAACGAGGCTACAGCAATTTGTCTCAACTGTCACACTTGCCATGTAAAAGAGGAACATAACTCTCTGATGCAGTTTTCAAAACAAAGCAGAAGAAAAAATTCCCAGATTTGGTGGAAACAGTCAGATTTTAACCCCCAAAATATGAAGGCCAATGGTTGTTTCACACAATGGCGCTGCATCCTCTTCAGGACAGAAAATAGACCCCTTTGAGCAATTCAAGGAGGAAAATTTTTCAACCTAGGACAGTATCTCAAGGAGGAAAACCCACAAGACATGCCGATAGACTTGATTTTTTTCTGGGTGGAGACCTATGAAGTCTGTCAACAGCATTCCTCACCCATTTCATCACAAACCAGTGGTAGCTCTACCTAATCCTTATAAGACCCCTATGCTCTAGTGAGCATCATTATTCCTGTTACCGCTAACCACACGAATTGAAAGGACAGAGCACAAGTCACTCCCCTGGCAAGTGTAACAGAAGCTCCATTTCAGAGGCCTGATCCTCTGAAATTACTTTAACTCCAAGCTTAAAAAGTTAAGAGTACTTGAAGTGTGCATGCACCAAAAATTCCATGTGAACAGTGCATTGCTTTGAACATCAATACACAGTGATTTGCTGAAACAAGCTGTTCAAACCATGTATGGCAAACCTCAGCACTCAGGAATACTTCTGAGACCCCAGCTCAGTCTGAAACAGCTAAGAACCCATGGAAGTCAGTTGACTGAAGTACATTGCATTGAGATAAGGGAACCTTCCTCCACACCTTCAGTTCAGAAAGATTTGTGAGAAATGCAGAAAGCTGCTGTTAGCTAATTGTACAGCCTGCCCTGCCCACAGATCCCTTCCTTTTTCTCCTACAGCTGAGATCAGAAGAGAAACTACTGCTCAAAGCCACCCATGCTCATGAGAAAGGGCACTGGGAAAAGTCAAGTAATCAAGGAGAGGCTGCCCATCTCGAGACCTCAGAGATCATAGTTTTGAGTAGCTCAATTTCCATACATCAAGGGAAAGATTAAAAAAGCAATAGTGACTGCAGCCTATGAATAGCTGCATTATTGCAAGACCTCAGGTTCTAGAATGCTTTTTAATCTAGTAAACTGGTATCGAGATCAATCATTTTTAAATATCACCGGTTCACACTACTTTCTGGCATGGCTGAATATTGCTCAACTCAAGAGCATGACAGATGGGGGAGAACAAGGGCAGAACCCAACCAGACAATTCACTGTCTGGAGCAACCAAGGTTTTTATGCCAAAGGAAACAGTGAAATGCCTGTAGTATCTATTTGACCAAATTTTTATTGATAGAAACTCCAGCCTGACCATTTCTTGGGTTGTCTTGTTTGGTGGTGGTGGTTAGTTGTTCTGCCTTTTTTTTTTTTTTTTTTTTTTTTAAAAAAGAAGGACTGTGACTTCTTCCTCACTGGAAGTGTTACATGTGTTGATTTATCTGTTAAAAGCCTGGTCCTGGCAGTATACACCAGAAGCCAGTTATGTACTTTGCAGCAACCCAGGCACCTGCAATGGAGAGCTTCTAAGGTTCCAAATTTATCTGCTGTACCAAATCCAAGAAACAGGCTAAATACTATGGCTGAAGAGGAAATTGTTTGAAGTTTAAAAAAACACCTGAGTTCAAGCTGAAGGCATAACACACATGCAAACCTGATAAAAATATTATATGCATTTAACACATTAATTAACATCAAAAACACAAGCATTTCTTCATCTGTTAGACTGGGAATATCATTAAAAATGAAATATCCTCCCTCACTCAGATTATTTCATAAACTGAGTATTCAAGATAAGATTTCTAAAGGCACCAACAACTTACTGCACCATTCTCTTCAACCCAGGTGACCAATATTCAATTTTTGAAACAGTATTCATTCTCTACCTCTAGTAAGTTGCCAACTTAAGAGACAGGTAAAGGAAAAGCTACATAAAGCTGAAGGAAAACATTTAAGACAGCATAATTACTCAAAGAAGGTTGCCAAGTGAGGTAAAATATATATATGTAAAAATCCTTGCAAGTCATTTTGAACACTAGAGAAAAATATCACACATTACAATATTCCCCATAATTGGGTAACATAGTCATGGTACCAGAAAGCATGAAGTAAAAAAGTTAAAACTATAAGACAAAAGACAAGCTATTCCTTTTATTTTCTTGCCACATAAACTTTCATAATTATGTGAAAAGAGCTCACTTTTTGAACACTCAAAAATGTGCATTCATGATACCACCTGCTTAATAACAGTCTGTGCTTAGTGAGGAGAGTACTTAGCTCTAAGTACTTAACTCTTGTTGGGGCATTTTTGGGAGCCATCTTTTCTTTCCTTTCTTTAATAGACTTTTTATAAATATTGTAAAGGAATTAAAGTTCATGCCATTTCTGGAGAGTTATTAGGCTTCATCACTCATTTTGTACAGATGGATAACCCCAGCTCTGAATCTCTACAGCTCCATGAAGAAGATAAGCTTTGATGATTTTCTACAAATATTTTTTAAAAAATCGCGTTTCTAAATAAATTTTTTTGAAGCAATAGTGGAAGTTTGAGAGCGAACACTCCTGTAATTTTTTTTTTTTTTTTTTATAAGTTACTACCATAAAATTTGCATTCAATTTCTTTTGAACTGCCTCTTCCCCACTAGTCCAAGAAGCAAATTAAACTAAGGTACTTTTACTAATAATGTTAAAGAACACAGAATCACAGACCAGCCCAAGTTGGAAGGAATCAAATAATCTGGTTCAACCATTCATGGAAAACAGACCCTAAGTGAGATGATCTAGGCCTTATCCGGTCACATGTTGAAAGCCTTCAGTGACAGAGACTCCACCACATCCCTGGGGTGGTTATGTATGCTCACTTTCTCACAACATCTAGAGAATTAAGATCCCTTATTCTTTGATTTCTCCTCTGGCTTTTAGAAATAACATCCCATTCAGCCTTCTGCAATGAAAATGGAAGTCCTTAAAGCGGTATAAAAGATCATTTAAATACCATAAATGTTGAACCATTCATCAGGTTAATGCTGAATAAATTTTCTATGCTATCAAATCATCATTTCATTCTATGTCAAAACAGGAGTAAAGCCCTGTTTGAAGTCTAAACAAAAACAAGTACAAAATAAGAAATTTATCTGTGCCACTGTTCAGTTTTCAGTTCAATCTTTATTTTCACTTAAAGGTCTAGAATTGTCGGTGAAGCATTTGTATACAACTCACAAACATAGACTGAAAAAGCATCCATATGGCATCTCAAAGACCCAGTCCTTTGATTGGACGAATAAGTTCATTTTTCAAGAAGACAACTCTTTTCAGTCTACATAAACAGATTTTTTCTTCCAAAATTTTATATATAAAAAAGGACGCCATGGGTTGGCCCCATTCACAGATCTTTCACAGATCTTCCCATGAAATGGGAAGGTGTGCACTCAAACCCATGAGGCTTCAGAGTGTCCCACTGCCACAACAACTATTTGCAAATATGGGGGGAAAAAAAGAGGAAGTTTTTTTTTTGAATACTATTTTTGGGGGAAGGCAGGAGGTTTTTTGATTGACGTAAAAATTATAAGCATATGTACATGTTGGTGTTAAGGGGAAGATAGCAAGACAACAGCAAGATAACAATGGTTACACATTGTGCATAGTTATACACTCATTTATCTCTAAATTACAAAAATAATTCAATATTCTAAATTGTTATCACTGCATATTTCAGGTGAGCAGAACAAAACATGGACTAAGAAGAGTGTGTGCTAAGCAGGAAGGAGACAAGCAGAAATCAGGACAAGATTCCTGCAGGGCAAGGAATGAAGATCCCTGGGTAGAGTAAACTGTATGGGAATCCCCCCCCCAGCTCAGCACACAGTCACTCTGTGCCTTGTGATCATTATTGTTGGCTCTCTCCTACTCACTGTTAATGAGCCACCTAAAAGTAAACTTCCTACATAGAAAGTATTTTTGAAGATTAAGAATGCATTTTTGTTATGATGTTAGACAAACTCTAGAACCCTAGAAAGGCCTCTGGAAAAGGTTCAGAGGTCCTCACTTCAAAGCTGGCTGGTACATGCAGTACATGGCCATTCCTGTACAAAAAGCCTAGAATACAGCTTTTTTTTTTTTTAAGAAAAAAACAAATCCATTTGGAACAGGCACTTTGCCATGTTTCTTTTCACCTTTAAGGCTAGAGCTCAAACCATGAGGCCTAAAAGGCTTGTCAAAAGAGCATATCCCATTACTGTTACTCCTTTATGCTTGGTCTGAATACTAAAGCAGGACATGTGGGTAGCTCAAGACTTAAGACTTGCCCTGACTGAGACTGATCTAAAAACAGTCTTTACAGCATTAACTTGACCCTGAACTGCTCAACTTTCATGCTTGCCATATACCACTTACTTTAAGTATCTGACTGTATGAATCTAAAAATCAGTGGCAATCTTCTCATTAGCATCGGTGGTTAGATCTGAATCAGGCCTGGAATTCACTCAGAGGAAAGATCCATATCAAGTGGAATGTTTCCTCATTATAAAATGCAATACTCAAGGGGTTTTTTTTTTTTTGTATTCAATGAGCTGGAACATACAATTTCTAATTTCTTAAAAAACTACATTTAATTTTGAAATATTGTAACAGTTAAAGAAAGCATTAACATTCATATGTATTTATATCATCACTTATCCTCAAGTATCTAATATATACCGATTTCCTACGTTCAACACTATAAGGGACTTGAAAATCTTATACTATTTTTTTTCCTTCATGTTCCATTACAAAAGTATGTTTTTTTCTAGCTACCAGAGTGAAAATATCTGCTTTAAAACTTCATCATACAGTAAGAAAGATGGATATATTCCCAGCATGGCCATTCACCATCTGCTAAAGCAAATACACTTAAAGATGCTTCCACAATTGTGATAAAATGACAGCAAATCTAAGAGCACACAGAGCCCATATTCTAAAATGATGATTACACAACTATAGTTTGCATCATTAGGGACCGATAAAAGTCTTTATGTTCCATTTGAATGGCAAGGACCTTTTTCAAAGAGAAGCTGAAATGGGAAAATAACAAAGAAATGGTCCATTCAGCAGTTGTCTTAAATTTAGGAGCACTAATGAAACAACTTCTTGACCGTAATTAGTATTTAACACTGCAAAGGTATTTTCTTACTTTCAGATTTTTTATTTTTATTTATTTTTACTGATATGTAAGACTTGCCCTTTAGCTAAACTCCAGGCTTGCTTTTCTTCCATTTTCCAGGGAGCATTAATCATATGAGCACAAGTAAATTTCATATTCTTTTTTCATATTCTTTACAACAGTTAAGATTCCCTGTGTATTAAAGAGTGCTGCTGTCAAAGTGATGACAGAGAAGTGCTGAACTCATAGCTTTCTTCTTGCAAGTGAAATTTCCTGACACAGGAAGGCTGAATAAAAATTACACCTTGTTATTTCAATAGTCAGTAGCACTTTTTCAATTCTATACACTTAATATTATTAAGGAGATAGCAAATCTGCATTAAAATGATGCTACTAGCAAAGCTTCAATACACTTCATGTTTACTGAGAGCCTTAGTAGTAACTATAGAGAATACACCTAAGAACCCTATTGGTTTAAGGACAACATCAGCAGGTGGGTTTTTTTTTTGATTTTCTTTTTGTTGTTTTGTGTTGTTTTTTTTTTTGGCGAAATCACTTTTTCTTCTGGATATTCAGCAGTCTGGGTCTCTAAATAGTGAAAAGGAAAAAAAAATTCACCATCTGCTCTAGCCCTTAAGGAGACAAACTCTTCTGGCAGTATATAATTCAGAATTTAACTGCACCCCAAAGCCAACACAAGCAAAGAACAAAAATATTAAACAGCATCCATAGCAAGTGGAGAGTTTTTTGTGTTTTGGTTTTTTTTTTAAGTAATTGTACTTCATTTCTTCCGTCTACATTTTAATCTATTTTTGTTGTCATCTGTTTTCCTTTATTTCTGTTTGCCTTCAATAATTTTAAAAAACATCATTGCTATTATTCCAGATTCAGAAAAAAGTAAAGGATCTAATTAGATTCCATTGCCCAATTTATCAAGTTGAATTTATTCTATGCTTGAGTATTAGGAAAAGCACATTTGCCAAGTCCACTGATAGTAACTTTTTTTTTAACTCTCAAATAAAACGATTTTCTCCATGTAAATACAAATTTCAAATAATATATTAACATTTATATTTCTTTGATATCAGTGGCAAACCCTTGTGATTTCTATCTGAAAAATTGCAAGTCCTGACAATGAAGAGAATATATAATGTCACTATGTTCATCAATACTGTGCTGTTCAAATATCTGGGACAAATATGAGCCCACAATCACAACAGTATACTGTCCAAGACTTCCTCTGTTATAAACTGCTTGAAGCTAGTTATTTTCTGGTCATTTTTCACACTTGCCCATACCAAAACACTGAAATTAAAACAAAACCAACTTCAAAAAACCCTCAGACAGACTGAAGGAATCTGATAGCTGTTCTCATCAGCATGGATGCTAGTGAGGGGAAGTCACCTTTGTACCAGTGTGTACATCACGTGAGAAGAAACATAAGGAAAATTGGAATATATCACTAGGCTGTGAATTTGAAAGCATCTCTTACCAGTCATTACTCATATTCTGCTCTTTCCAGTGGATTCCAAGTAGCATCAAAAATATCTATAGAATATCTTCCAGAAACCGATGGAGCTGTGCCTTAATTAGATGCTGCCAACTACATTGACTGTTATTTTGAATCCTAATCCATTTTTCAGGTTCCACAGACACTAAGCATTGTTTGTTTTTCTCTTAAGTGGAAAAACAACACTTCTTTCCTAGTTTTTTGTTTACTGTGAACCAGAAATATTTCCATGATACTACTAAGGGAGAAGCTTTTAACTGGCAGGTTTTATCCACTGCAGATTTACTTCTCCCACCAGCTATAAGCTAATCAAGTCATAAATAGACATATGATCTTCTTAAATGCCTAATTTCCTCTAATATTTGAGAAAAAGTTGTTTCTTTTTCTAAATAGTATACCATATACTAGCCACCTTGAATTACAATTATGCCAATGCCTTGTATCTTTATCCAAACGTTAATCCTTTTTAAAGGTCTGCAATAAGTTCCATCAGATAAATTTTCTTCAAGACCTAATGATAAATCTGATGTGGTTTTAATTAAAACTTCAAAAAGGGTTTATTAGACAAGCCAGTGTGCATTAGCCTAATGTTTTGTTGTTATTCTAAACTGAAAAAATATACACCACTGAAACGCCTGCCTGAAGACTAGACTTCCTCTGTTTATAATAAATTTATGATGAAGAAGTTAAATCGTCTGATTTATTGTGTAACCATTTTTGCTATCCCACAGTCTCTCTTATCAGATCAGGTTACTTTTAATTAGAATAATCAGAATTAGAGCAGGCATCAAGAAGCTTTAAGTTCAGAGAACATGCAGCCACTGTGGTTATGTTACGGACTACCATTGCCTTTTGTTTTTCATAGCTCTGCATCCATTTAGTATTCTCAGAAGTGGAGAGTACCAATTGTTATTTTAGAATGCCATTAGAAGGTGCAAGTGAAGATGCAGAGAATATTTGGACCATACTTGCACAATCCTTGTACTCCTTATGATATCAGCAGTCTTCTGTAACAGGGCCAAAGCAGCAGGAGGAGAAGAGCAAAGGAAATACACCCTGTGACCTACATTACCCTAGCTGCAACAGTAGATACAAGCTGCCAGGTTAGAAGGGCGTGCACTAATGCTGCCTCTCCATTTTGAGAGGACTCTCAGTGGTACAGAGATCACCCTTTGACAGAACTCTATGACTTTTTCTTCCTTCCTTGTTTCCAGTTCTACCTTGAGAGTACTGGAAACTACTGGCTGAAGCAGACCACTGTTAGGATCTGCTTACACACAGTAAGGGTGTCTTTCAGATATGCTCACCCACAGAACCAGACTGGCTGAAGCTGAAGAGCCCTCTGGGTCCACCTGCTCCAACCCCAGCACCAGCAGGGCCGCCCAGAGCAAGGCGCCCAGGCCCACATCCAAGAGGCTTTGGGAGATCTCTGAGGAGGAGACACAGATCCTCTGGGCATCCTGTGCCAGGGCTCTGTTGCAGAGCACAGGGATGCATCCTGGCTGTGACCCTCTTGCGTTCCAATCTGTGCCAACTGCTTGCTGTCCTGGCACACTGGGCACCACTGGAAAGAGCCTGGTTTCATCCTCTTCACATCCTCTGTTTGGTTGTTTACAGACATCACTGGGGTTTCTCCTGACCCTTAAACACTTCTGTCACCATTTTCTGGACATACTCCAGTAAGTCCATGCCTCTCTAGTGCTGGGGAGCCCAGATCCAGACCCAGATCTCCAGATAGGGCCTTACCAGTGCTGAGCAGAAGGGAAGGACCACCTTTCTCCACCACCTGTGGGCAAGGCTCAGCCTAGCACAGCCCAGGACACCATCACCTTACTTTGCAGTTAGGGCACGTTACTGGCTTATGCCCCTACCTTCTCCTATCAGTCCTACAAAATCTCTCTCCCTTCGTAGTCCCTTATCTGGGATAAGTGACAAAACAGTTGCTCATCTTCCCCACAAAGAACACTTAGCTACTGTTTTGCCAGTCAACCAAATGCAAATTAAACTGCAAACTAACTTCACAAAATATTTGGTATAGCAAAAGAATGCAAATAAAGCACATTGTTTAGTACATAAAATCTACAAATAACTTAGAACAAGTATGAACAATGCATACATTTCTGATGAAAAATATGAAGGTTCTTTCTTTTTCTAGTAAATACTATCCAGGTATACCAATCTGGGACAACCATTGCACTATATTTAGCACATATATAGGAGTTGTAATCATTTGTAAAACTACTCAAACACAGCATTTCCACTTCAAGCTAAAGTCACTAAAACTACTTTTTCTTTCCAAAGCTCTCTCTCTCATTTACACAAGAAAAAAAGAAAACAACCTACGCTAAATATAGTTTCATTGAAATTCCACATGCTCCTACACTATCATCACAAATAGGTTTCCAATCCAAATAATCATGTCTATGTTCAAAATATTGCTTGTCTGAGTCAGTGAGTTGACTGACTTTAGAATGCAGCTTTCACTATAGGCTTCTTTGAACAGATTCAACTTCATTACTGAAATGAGAAACAAAATTAAAACTCAAATTCTTCTACCAATGAAAGTTTGTGATGTCCACATATCCTTTTCTTTATGTAGTAACAAACAGCAATGCTCCTAAAACAGCAATGCTCCTACAAGCTATTTCAAACTTAATGAAGTTTTGTACAGAGATTAACTAGAGAATACTAATTCCTTATTACATGAACTCAGAATACATAATAGGTTGGAGCTTATTAACACATCCCAGTGGTGAAGGAATGAAAGCCCACAGATTGAGACTGAAAATACGTCCTTGTAGTCTGTCCTCAACCAGTCAAAAAAATATTTAACATGGTTGAGGCTTTTCAGTGTCCCATCCTACGATGCATTTAATCTGAAGTGAAGGAGAAAAGAGTTCTAGGTTTTAGCTGCAGTGTGTTACAATACCACAAACAACAAATGCATGACATGCTGAATGCTCAGGATTTTTAAATTAGGTATGTTATATGCATGTTCTTAAATAACTCGCACTGAACTTTGCTCTGCAGGTCCCACAGCAGATATTCCACATGCAGACCTAGCATTTCTGCTAACTTAAGAAATTTAAGACAATTTGCAGTGATTAAAGAGATGATAAATCTTGCACAGATACTGGAAGAAAAACAATCTTCATGATTGTTCATGACAAATTTCATGAACAGTACAACTCAGGAAATAAGCAGCATGTGAGGACAGCAGATTAGAGGAACGGTGCTAAAATGTTATGGTTTCATAATGCAATGAAAAGAACCAGTTTTCCATTGGCTACAGCATCCCTTTTCAGCAGAAAATACTGAAAAAAGCCAAACATTTACCCACTAACAAAACAGTGATTTTTTTCCATCCTATGAATGAGTAATTAATATTGTGAAGAGTTAAAAATATATGCAATTTCATGCACGAATACACACTTCAGAAATTCATCTTAATTTGTAACAGCATTGCACTAATGTGAATGTACATAAATCACAGACTGAATTCTTAATAGCGAAAGGATTGCTATGCCCTGTCAAACACCATACATTAAGATCAAGCAGAATCTTTCTTCATTCCTCAGTCTTCTGATAAGAGTTCTAAAAGATTTTTCATGGTTTGTTTTATAATCCAGTTTAAGCGGAATATACTTCTGGAGTGATAGTTGAATTTTAAGAGTTTATCAGCAGCAACCTTAAGGGTATACGCTATCTGCAGAAGCTCAAGCTTTCAAGAAAGAGTACAAATGATCTTTTCAGAACCTCAGCAGGGAAGCCAGCTGACAGCTGCAGAACAGAGGAAAAAACTTGGAAAATCTCTGTTGCAATGACAACACTGCACCAGAATATCATTCTGATATCTCCTAAATCTCTTTTGAAAGTAATTAAAGATAAACATTAAATAATGAGTACAGATATTCAAGGTTAATACTTAAGATTTTAATTTAATCTTCCTAACATGAGATTGGTGACATGACAGAGACTGGTATGTTTCCTTTTCAACTACATAAACATCACATCAGACAAAATAAGTGTTAGTGCTTCTAAATGAATGCACCAATAGGAACAAGTCTAAGACTACACTTAGAGCACAGACTACAAAAAAAATTACCTTTGGACTAATCCTGTTGCAGTCACTGGAAGGGCTGGATCAGTCTTCTAGATGTCTTCTGCAGGCTACTGCTAGGATTTAGCTCATTTTGACTCACTTGCACAGAATCACAGGATGGTTAAGAATGGTTATATAGCTTTTCTATAACCACAAGTTTTGGTTTTGAATCTGCTTGTTATCTTACTTGATTTTTTGTTCTTTCATCGGAACAGAAGGCAGTCTACTCACATCTACCCTCAGTGTGCCCCAATGATTCTGTAAGCCTTTTTCATCCCCATCATAAGTCACTTCATATTTTCACTTATAGTTCTTGGGAACTCTTTCCAGTTCACCCATATCTCCTCTGTATTTTTTTCCATAGTTAGCTCTTATCCTCACTGTCCTGCACAATTCAGTACTAGCAGCAGGCTAAGTTTCCTAAGTTTCTACTTCTGCTTGTTTGCTGGTAATGAACACAACAGCAAGTATTGTAACAGTCCTCAGAAACCTAGCCACTTTAGTAATAGCAGCAAAAAAAAATTCGGATGTTTAACAGATTAGAAGTTTCTCAAAGGAAAAGTGATACAAAAAAAGAGGAAAATAAGATTAAGAACACCAAAGCTACTTAAAAATAAATGCTTACATCTGAAATAACTTTTGTTCCAGAAATAGTTAATGAGTCTAGCACATAGGAGCATGTGTCATCTTCCTGAGAATTCCTAGTAAACTGCTGTTTGTCAAAATGATTAAGTGTATCGCTGTGAATGAAAATATATTTTATGAGAAAAACTCTTAAAAGCTCATGGTGAGAAGAAATATAAAATGAATTACATCATGAATAATTTTTTTTTAGCCTGCTGTTTAGGTTTACTGGCCCGAATTCAGCAAAAGGAATTCATTGAAGTTAACACAAAAGACATAACAAAAGCCTTTTTGACATCTGGTGTGGGACATTCAGCCCCTAGTACCCAAGAAGTCCATTGACTGCAGCACTTAGTGACACAATAGCTCACATAGTTCACAGCCCCATACTGAAGTCCAGTTGAATTTTTAAAAGCTTGGAGCCACTGTTGTTCCTGTGTCATTCCCAGAAATAACGGCTTCAGCCCTCTAAATTTGGCACAAAGCTATTACCTCATGCTGAGACCTCATGAAACAAAGACAGTGGCAAAGGCACCAAGTAAAGCCAATCTGGTCCATTTGATTCATCACCCATTGGGGCTTGTTAAAGTCATGGCTGGTAATAGCCAGGAAGCGGTTATTTAAGGAGTATCAAGTGCAGCATGAGCCAGATGGTCTTACTTTTTTCCCCCACACAAAAACATTAAGCTGCTCTGAAACACCAAATGCATGGCTCAAGAACAGCCAAGATGTTGGAAGCAAGGAGCGCGTGGAAGCCACTCAGCCACAGAACTATGCCAGCAAGCCAACAGAAGCAGTGCCAGACCAGGATGGCATCAGCATATTCCCAAATCACACTGTCAATATCAGATCTAGTGAATTATCTTTGACCTTGGAATTTGTGCCATTAGTATTTCCTTTGGTTCATCATTCAAATTTCCTTCTCTTCTCACCAAACTGACCATCACAACACTATCTCTTTTCTTAGAATCATCTAGGATTGAACGGACTATTAAAATCTTCAAATCTGAACACTACCAAGTCTTCCACTTAACCATGTCCCTAAGCACCACGTCCACACATCTCTTAATTACCTCAAGGGTAATTACTCCACTACTTCCTCCCTGGGCAATCTTTTCCAATGGTTAACCACCCTTTCAGTGAAGAAATTCTTTATGTCCAATCTAATCCATTCCTAGTGCAATTTGAGAACATGGCCTTGCATCTTACCGCTCATCACTTGAGAAAAGTGACTGACAGCCACCTCCCTGCAATCTCCTTCCAGGCAGTTGTAGGGAACGCTGAAGAATCCCCTTAGCCTCCTTTTCTCCAGACTAAACAGCCCCCGTTCCCCCAGCCACTCCTCAAAGGTCTTGTTTTCTAGCTTCTTCACCAGCTTCATTGCTCTTCTCTGAAGTGTTCCAAAAACTCAAATCCTTTTTGTAGCGAAGGGCCCCAAACTGAACACAGAATCGAGGTGTGGTCTCACCAGTGAAGAGAGACTATCACTACCCTAGTCTTTCTGGACACAGTGTTTCTCATACAATACATTCTCTTGATATATTTCCCTCCTTCTCTCTTATTTGCTTTCCCCCTTTCTCTCACCTCCTATGCTCTGTTCAAGAATTAAAAACTAAACCACCACAATTATGATAATCACTAAGGCTAACCAAAGCAGCAGCCAGCCACCTGTTCACTTCCCTATTCCTCCATTTTCCTCTCAGTTGAAAAAATAATTTGAAAGCACTTTCGAACAGCAAGTTCTTTAGATTATGAAGGAGTTCCCAAAACATCCTCTTAAGTTCTTAGAATCATCTTCAATAAATATTTTAAGATTTTTAAACAGGGAAGGATTGAGAACACCTCTGAAAGTGAACTTGCATTCACGAACAACCAGATACAGGACAATGGACTCGGTGAGAAACAGGAGGACTTTATAGATATAGAATGTTTTTAACACGATCATGTTTTCTGTGGGCCTAAAAGTAATTAGCCATTCTGCAGAATACATTTTGCCTCTACACCTGAAGAAATTGAGACGGCATACTGAGTAATTGAAAGAGTCACACAACATCTAACCAAGCCATTAGGCAAAAATTGTTCAGTGTCTGATGCAAGTTCATCTTCCCTACTACAAGCACACTAGTAAGAAACTGATGAAAATTACATTAAGAGCTGTGAAAAATTAATTTGTGATTTAAGATAGCCATTATCTGGAACCATAACGAAAAATCTACAGTTTGCATAAAAGCTTCAATCATCAGGAAAAGACAAAGTGATACTTAAAACTTTCAACTTCAATTACTATTTTACGCCTGTGTTCACCCATATTTAAGGGGAAAATAAGATGATTTCATTTAGTTGCATCCACACAGGTCCACATTCAGGCATAGGAAAGGAGGAACAGTTCATACGGTTTATTAACTGTTGCCAGTTTACTGCACAATCCATCAACCTACACTGGGGCTAAAGAAGGAGAAGAAAAGCGTAACTAACAAATTTAGTGATAAATAACCTACCTAAAAAGCAAGTAAGGAACAAGAACCTGAAGCTTTCATTTAGAAAAACATCATATCATGGAGATACAGCTTCAACAAGCAACTCTCGCTACCTCAGAACACACTTAGAGATTTCAGGCATGACTTTTAGTGAAGTATTTGATACTGTTTTGTATATGCTGCTTCACACATAGCTTAAGACATACATTTCTCTACAATGTCAGTGAGGTTTCAACATACACCAGAGACCTCTTTCATTTAGCAAGTCAGTCCTTTAACGCCATTCATCATGCAAGATTTTAAAACGGCAATTTTCAAACTGTTAAGCAAAACTGTTTGAGAGCCACTATAAATTATTTAGCTATTAGATGTATAATTTCAATAGTTGTAGCTTCTTAGATGCTATTGTGATGTTAATCAGATAGGTAGACCATTTGTTCACCGATCACAGAATATTAAAATGTTTTCTGATTACTTCTTTGAATATGGTGTTTCACCCAGTTTTTCTAATCTTGACTTCAATGCTCAAAATTCCTCTCTCAAATATTTTTCCTACAATGAAAATCAATCCAGGATGAAGGTTTGAAACCCAAAATGTGAACTTGTTAGAGATAAATACATAGTTTAGACTACTTAAAATAATATCTTTAAAGAAATACAAATTAATTCAACCCCTAGGTAGACTCATTAAAAATGGCCTTATTCAAAACTGTTTTTTTTTTTTGCAAATGCCATCTGTTTTCACCAGTGAAAACACACTACAAATCTACACAAGCATGTAGCCATGCTTAATCAAGGTCAACATTCGCAGAATTCCAGAAACCTGCAAGATATGTGCAAACTACATAAAATGGAACAGTTGCAATTGTTGACACTTTCAGTACAACAAGCTTCTTCACACAAGATACATGTCTCAGCATTCAGGCTGGCATCTCTCAGTGTTCAGTAGATGAAAATGTAGCTAAACTTGCACGCTTTCGTAAATACATGAGTAAATGCAATTGTTCGAATTCCAAGTGAGCAAGACCCATAGAGCCACGAGTAAGCTGACAGTCTACCTATTCATCATCTTCAACACCAAATATAAGCACAGAACCTGCAGCCTTACCAAATCCCTCCGAGATCTCAAATTCTTTGTCTTGTAAGAGAGATTAATATACTTTGGGCTTTGGGACTGTAAAGACATTCAGATGAACGTGGTCAATTGCCACATCTCTAAGAAACTGTTAAGGTTTCATTCCCAAGAAAAAGTTGGCTTATTCAGGTTAAAAAGAATGATCACAGATAGCACCAAGTACAAATGCAAAGAAAAGAAGAATCCTAAGACGTCTCTGGAGCGAGATACTTATTCTATTAACTTTTTGAGTCTATTTGCTATTCTCTCAAGGCATCCTCTACAGAGCTATAATAGAACTGCTTGAAAACATAACTGATAGCAGAATTTCAGATATTGGTCAGCCACACTTACCTTTGAAGAAGCAATCTTCATTGTGGACAATGGTGACCTTCTGCTTTTTCAGGCAAGCAGCCCTGTGCACCTCACAGTGGTTTTCGTAAAATTCCCCATCCGAGCCGCACACGGGCTTGTAGTGCGGCTTGCAGTGTTCCATGCAGACGCACTCAGCCTGCCCACTCTCCCTGTTCACGACGCAGTGCCTACCCAGACCACAGTACTTGTTCTCACATGATCCAAAATGCCCATCTTGATCCACATACCCTGTAAAACAGTGGTAATAGAAGACTGTCAAACCACATGCAAAGTACCTGACAAAATAAAACACATTTTGCCCATAGGGTTCATTTATAAGCACTCTAAAGCTCTTATGAATATTTACAAGATCTTGCATTAAGAACTGCCTTATGAACTTAACAAGTACGGAAAATGCAATAAAGTAGAGTAATTTTTCAATCCATACAACAAATTGTACTATAAGCATCATAACTTTTATTAAACTGACTCAATTTTACCAACTCTGTCTGTTCTGAATCTTTTTTAAAAGTACTTAGTAAGCAGGCTTATTTCTAAAGTCAAAATAATTATTGTTGAGATTCAGCATGTACTCTGCAGTGCATGGACAGATGAGTGTAAGATATCAAAAGCAATAAGCACACAAAAAAGGGAAAAAAATCAAAAAAGTACACTTCTAGAACATAAGCCGATCAAGATTAGAAATGACTAGAAGTGAAGTAAGACTTAAGGCATTATAATTAAGAGAAACATCTACCCAAATCTCTTCTCCAAATACAGAGCATTCCGACATAGGCAGGCTTAAATACAAAAGTAATATAAATGTAGGTAATTTATAAATGTAAACATGACTGGAGAGCCAATGATACAATGTAATAACATGGTGTAATAAGACGAAATAATATTTCTAAAGCAAAGAGACTGCTTTTAAGTGTACTGTGACCATAAAGTCTGCCTGCAGTAATTTTACATTCCAGTACTACTATTTTCAAGAAGCTGGTTTCACTGGTACAGCGATCAGACATTTATATTTTGGATTTGTCAAGTTAGCTCTTCCGGTTAGAATTAGATTAGGAAGGAAGTCATTTTCAAGTAATTGATGACCTGGTCTAGATCACTTGCAAATATAGAAAATATATATATCCTACATAGCTTTGAGATATTAATTATATTTTGTTTAATTGTTTAAATGCAAGATCCAAAAAGGTATTATGTAAAGGAAGTGATTTTTTTTTTTTTAAATATCCCTGACTAATACTTAGCATAGGTCAGCCTTAAATTAAACAAACTTGATCTGGTTATCATGGCTGGGCATACTTTTAGTCATTATCATGAGTTTAATTAACTGTAATTAAAAGCAACATCTAGTAACAAGATTAGATTTATCTCCTTATAAAGATCATTTTCTTAGTAAATCATGTCTTTTTAAATTCACATAGAATTCTGTCACCTTCAGATTACTGTTATTGTATGTAATAAAAATCACGCAGTGTCCAGGATTTAGATAAAGTAGACAAGAAGAGGTTGATGCATAATAACTAAGACTGAGTTAAGGTTCTTAGGAACATGGAGAGTGTTTAAAAAAAAAAAAACCCCCCTGTGGTGGGCAAGATGACATTTTGGGCATCAGAGCACAGCAGGAGGGAAGGACAGATGTAGGAAGTGTATGGCGGCAAGGAGGAGTCACAATAGTCTCTAGTGATATTTCAATGAGACAAATGGGATTTGAGTAACAACCAGAGCTTAAGAGAGCTGCAGGACAGGTACTGCAGTTTGTTGGCCTTCACTCCTCAGCTTCCTCCTGCTCAGGCAACATGAAAATAGATTGTCTGCATTAGTTTGCCAAACCCAATTCTCCACTTTCTATCCTATCTGTGCTGTTGCCACCACATAAAATAGGTGTGTGGCCAGCAGTAACTCTCTAGGCCAAAAAGGGGAAGGTAATTGTGCAGAAATATACCCCTGCTATAGCCTCAGTTACCATCTCATCCACCACAGAACTGTGTAGTCAATCACATGGGAAAGGATGGTACAATGAAAAAATAATTCTCACTAGCAATTACTAATGCTTCAATTATGTAGGAGGTCTGTGATCATAACCGCATCATCAGATAAGTACAAAATACCAAAATATCACCAACTGTGGGAATAAACACAGCCCTTCACCGTCACCTCATTTTATTCTCTTGCTGTACACAACCTCCATAGCAAACAAGCACTTCATCCCCAGATACATCCCCCAAATATTCTCCTCGTGCTCTCATTCCCTGCAATAACTCATCCTCACAGCCAACCTGAACCCTCACAGAAAAAAAAACAAAGGAAGAACGAAAAAATGGTAATGCATAATTTAGTAGATTCAGACTAATTTTGTCAAAGAACTAATGAGTAAATATACTAGTTTGGTACAAATTCCTCCTAAACAGCGAGAATCTGTTTTCTTCATTTCCATGGCAGGAGTCAGTTTTCACAAGATTTTCTTCTTAAGATAACAGAATTATTAGACCTAAGACAGTGTTTCGACACTCCACTTTTTTTTTTTTACAGCACAAATCTCACTATTTTCCACAAATACACTAGAAAAGAATGTAACCACAAAATTTGCCTCTAATGACAAATCCTCTTGAGCACAAAGCTGAGAGGACTCCATCATAGTGATTTTTATACATGTGGATGAAACAGTATAGACCAGCCTAGTATATTGGTGGGTATAACTTTCAAAAGCACCCAACGGCCTTGAAATATGCAAACTCAAGAAGAAAAATTTCCAGTGAGTTTTTGAAGATATTCCTCCCTGTGACAACATGTCATCACTATATAGAGGCAGTGAAGATTAACTGACAAAAACTGAAGTAAATCCAAATTCTTCATCCTACTGCTAAGGTCAAATGAAGTCAAGTCTTGCAATGTCCAAGAGTACTTTGCAGCACAGGTCATGTACACACATTGCAGAATCACAGGACTTCGCTGGAGTGATAGAATTGTTGCAGTTTGAGGCAGAAGTCCATAAACCATTATTTCTGCTTTCTGAATTGGAAGATAAAGATCTCAGACTGACAACTGCTCTGAATTATTGAGTCCTGTGGTGACTAAACAATGTACAGTGCTGTACATTGCTGTGAAAGTAGAAACTGATTCAAGATTTCACTTGGGACTTCATTTTAGTACTATGATTGAATATGATGCCTGAATGCAAAACAACTACTTTCAGGTGAGTGAGAACAATTTGCATCATATTGATATTAATATCGGTATTGGTGTTTGTCAGCATACACCAATTACGTACATCAATAAACAAGGAAGCTTTGCACTCTATAGAAAAGCTATATTGCTTTGTTAGGTTTTTATAAAAGCCTCCATTCTTAAGTCTTTCTGAAAAGAATCTATCCACAAAGAGCAGTACAAAACAAAACAAAACCAACAGCAACAAGAAAATGGCCAAGCTTTTATGAGGACTGTTCTTCCATCTATGCATTTAGAATTAGACAGCGAGCTAGTCTGAGATGAATTTCAGTTCTTATATTTGGACATAAAACTTAGTGGAGAAGATAAACAGCTCGGTATATTCAATATTAAGAGATGGAGAACAAGTAAATCAAGAGGACAAATGATCTGCCCAGAAATGCTAATCTTTTTCCAGCAGTTTAATTGGTATTGCTTATATGACAGGAGTCCACATTTGACAAACAGCAATTCCTATGGATATAGGAAAGCGCATACCCATACGGCTAAGTTAGCACACTGCATTTTCACTTGAAAGAGTACAATATCCGTGAATTCTAAGAGGGTCTACAGCATTATGGAAAACAAAATGTCCTTTGTTCAGTTTGACAGTGCATATTTTCTAAGTCAGGAAACATTTAAGTGATCATTTCCATAAGTTTAAAAAGCCACATAAAAATATATTACACCTAAGGCAGCCAAAGCAGTCACATGTTTTTTGGATTAAACTCTAAACAGATCTAAAATGATAGAAGGAAAAGACCTGTTTTTTTTTTTTTAAAAAACTGGAGAGAGACCGCAAAATTTGTTGGCTTTTAAGACAAATCATAATAAATAGTTTCCAGCTGTCACTTGGGATTCCTCATACATGTTTCCTCACTGGAAACATGTTTCCTGGAGGAGAAACACTCAGAGTTGAACAAGTTTGAGGCCACCTTCACCTTGTTTAAACTTGAGAATTAGGTGGATGTTTCAGCATGGAAAACACAAGAACACCCAACCTTTTCTTCAAACTAACCAGGTTAGAGCCAGCATGTCCAACCTGAGGCCCAGCACAGCTCATAATGCAGCCCACCCTGGCTGCTGCGTTGTCATGGCAACAGCTCTTCACTGATGAGCAGCCCAGCCCAGGGCCTGCACCCATTGCTCAGCAGCAAAGTCTGAGCTGCAGCCAGGGCACAGGGAGGGGGCAGTGCAGTGCTAACTCCAGTTATGATAAATACTTGCATGCATTTTGATGCATTGGCTCAACAGTCCTGTGAGCAGTGAGAAATACGCAGCCTTGCTTTCTGTTTTGATAAAGGAATTTGAGAATAGGTTTTAAGATTGCCAAAAAAAACAATTTTTTGGTACATATGTGACTTCATTTTCATCAGTCAACATGAATCCATTATCCACACATTTTCAAATGGATTGCATGGAGTTGCAATCAGATATTCAACTCAAAAATCTTACGTCTCTCCACTGGACTTATATAAGACCTATCTTACCTGAGAGAACTATCCCTCACTTCACAACCACACCTTATTAAGGTCACTTTTTGGCAGTACGTACATTTGTGATCAACTGTTTTCAAGGATGAAGTACAGGGAGAGACATTTTTCCTCAAAATCTCTAATGAACACCTTAAGAACTCACTGAGAACTGCAACCACTTCCATCCAACCAGACCCATGCATTAGTTTCACATACAAGGTCAAATATCCCACTAGTTTTATGTTTCTGTTGTTCTTTTTTTTATGTTTTAATAACAAAAAAATAAGTTTTGTTAGCTATCTACATTAACGATATTACATATTTTATATGCAGCCCAAGACAACAACTCTGCCCTCAATGCAGCCCAGGCAAGCCAGAAGGTTGGACACCCATGGTTTAGAGAAAAATCATACTTGGAAACTTTGGAAACTCATGAATGTGTGAATCACCACATTCTCTAATTGGCCTGAGGTTGGAAGGCTTTTTGTACTGCAAGCCCTCACTCCCAAACAGACTTTTTTCTTCCCTTATGACAAAGTTTGCATTCACGGCTTCTACAATAACTTACAGCATTCTCCAGATGACATTTAAAACAAAGTGGCAGCTATTTTAGGAGACTAAGTCAATATGTTGTGTATGAATAACTGATGCTTATTTCTGGGGTCAACAGTCTGCCTGTCTGTCTCCCTGCCTTTTTCATTTTTATTTAAAAGGATCCTGTCTGTGACAATTTCAACTCTACCGGTATATTTTAATTTATTATATTAACTATAAGAGGCAACACTAGGATTACTATCTTGGTAAATACTCAATGTAGCCTTAATTTTCACATGAAACAACTATCTTGGAAGAGACGGGGCAGGGAAAAGAGATTAACTGCCACCTACCATTAGCAGTGGTAGGGCATTAACACAGAGCATGACCTCAGCATGAACTGTATCTGCTCATAAATACCGAAAAAACCTCTAGACAACAAAAAAGAAAAGAATACTCTTGTTTTTGTTCGGTATGTAGTAACACAATACTGTTTTAACAACCGAGTACTAAATTATCTGCATTCTAAACTCTGACTAGCTTAGCCAAGCTTTTGGACACACTACCAGCGACTTGTATTTCATGCATTCTTCTGAAGAGATGACCTCTGGAAATATGGTCACCTCGAGGTGGGTGTGCAGAACAATCTCACTTGTGGTCATGTTTATGGATTTGCATGCAAATTAATCTTAAGATAATGTGTGCCTTCTCTAAGTTATGCACAGACACATAACCTTTCCTTCCAAATGCTTAGTATCAAAAATACAGTTTTACATTCTATGTTTAACTCTTAGTTTGCAACTGATTTAACAATGATGGGGCAGCTTCAATTTAAATAGTCTTTCATACCAATTACCTCAGAAAATTAAGTTCAAAAAATTAGAAGCAAATATACTCCCCTGAAGTTCCAAAAAACCCCTTGAAATAAAAGATTTTATGTATTTTGAGATTGAGCCTGAAGAATAATCCATTCTTTTCAATAAAGGTAAGATTAAATTCAGAGGTCTCACCTGCGTTTCTATTTCCAATGAATTTCATGCTTTTTTTTTTTTTTTTAAATTTACCTAGATATTTATGTTTACGCACAGGAAGAAAAATAAAAACTCATTTGTGCAATACATTCTGAAGTTCTTTGTCTGTATTTAGCAGTGGAACCAGAAGGACACAGAGGAAGGTTGAACTATGAAATTGTATCTGAGAAAAATTACCCAATTCTACATTTTTCCTGACTGCAGAACAGTAAAGTTGAGAACACAAAACTCAAGGTACAATAGTCAAGTCCAAAGCTCATTCCTCTTAACAGAAACAAAGAGCCACTTGTTTGCCTAATTAAATGTTGTAGAAAATAAAGGAATAAGATTTGTCATGTCACAGATATGAGGATAAAAAAAAAAAGTCCTGGAAGACAAAACAATCTTAAAGTCTTCCACCACAAAGAAAATGGTTATAGTAGCAATTTGAACATAGTCATAGAAACTATTCAAATACAGTGATGACAAGCAAAACAGAAATGCCACCTGAAATAGACTCCCATTTACAATGGTGAATGACTGTCCACAAAGGGCTGATCACACGAAGACCTTTTCAGCAAGGAATTCAACAGCACCCAATTATAAATAAGACTTAGACTTGCACTGTTAAGGCACAACCTTGTAAGGTTAAGGTAATGAGACAGCAGCTAAAAGAACTTTTAATGATTATCAATATATAAGCACAAGAATATGCTGCCTCACTCTAATTAGCCACAACAGATCACCTGCATGCGTTCAGTTATGGGAATGAACACAGACAAAATGTGAGGGACAGTTTTAAAATGCAAAACAAGTTTAGAAATATGGATTTCAAGACAATAGTTGCACAGATAAAAGATAAGGTCTACTTAAATATTTTCTACTAAGAACTGTAAAACAGTTGTGCAGTAGAACTCTTAAAAAATGATTTGGGGACAGAAATAAACTTTTGTTATAATAGTCTTCTTCCTAAGAGGCTGTCAAGGGTGGAAATGCAAGCCAGCTTTGAAGAAGATAAAAACAAGGCCGAGCTATTTCCATTTCCACACCTTCTTGTGACAGCTCTCCCAATCAATTCCTTCTCGTGAAGTCTTTCCAATAACTTATCCCCTGCAACTGCAGTATCAGGTCTTTCACACTGAGTAGAAAGTAGCTAAGAACTTCGAAGATCTCTTAAGAACTATTTACATTCAAAGAAATAAGTTTGATTTTGCTACGAAATTGTGCCATCACTTTTGTCCTTCCTTGCTGGGTTTTCTGAGACCACCCTACCAGACAAACACACAAGACCTACCTTACATCTACCTACTTTAAATTACATTGTGAACATACTAGTCAGGCAAGTACTGCTGCACAGAGCACACTGCCAAAGGAGCTTTGCCAGCCCTAGCTGTTGCTGAAAGCAGCTGTTAGGAGCTCTTTAAATTTCTCAGAAACAGAGGCAAAACAAAGAAGTTTGCATTGGCAGCAACAGCTATTTAAAGGTGGGGAGGAAACAAACACAAAGGTAAACACAAGCAGCACACCTGCAAATGGGCAAGGTGAGCACCTGCAAGCCACTGCCCTCAGCTGCAGCCACTCAGAGCTCTCCCAGCCACAGCCCTGCTCCACCTGTAGGAGTGGCAGGAATAACTGCACACAGAGCTGGGCAGTAGATTGCTGGGCAACAAGTTTCCTTCTACAGCAGTCAAGCAAGCTAAACGTATCTCAGCCAACATTTGAGCTTGCCAGTGCTCACAATCAGTTTTTGGTTGGGTCCTGCTCTGTTCTCTCTTCCTCCCTGTCCATCCTCATGTTTCACTACTCACAACCAACTGCTTTTAGGACTGCAAGTACCACAAGGTCTTGCACCTCCTTAGCATCTGATTGAAGTCTTCTGGTATGCTCGAAATTTATTGATGGGGACTCACTGAGTTGAAATAGACTCAGACTCTACAACTGCACATGTATTTCTTTTTCCCCCTTTGAAAGTCATGCTAAATACTTAGGAGAATGCTTCCTTTATGTATTCAAATAAAGTGTCTAACTCCATAGGAGACAGACTAGGAATAAACTGGGAGAAAATCCCATGCTTCTAAATGAATAAATAAGGAAAACTACAGTGAGTAAAAGGAGAATAAGACCAAGATTTCAAAGTGTTGCATATTCACTGTTAACCTGAAATACTGAAACCCCTCAAAAGAGTGTAACTTAGTCAGAGGCAGTCAGCTGAGCAACTTCTCCCATCTGAGATCTCGTCTCATACCAGCACTTGGCAGCTCTCTTGAGGAAACTCACAGGATTTAGCTTCCTCAGAAAACAGAAATCAAATCACGCATCGTCTGCTTGAACCAAAATGAAAACAGCGAGCAGAAGACCACATAGGAAAGACAAAAGTGAAAATTCAACCCAAACCAGCACTGCATAAAAACACCTACTCAATAGACTGAAAACTTTCTCACCTTCCTGAAGCTCAGTCTTTACCTGCTCCTGCCAGCTGACCCTGTAAGAGCTTCCTCCTCTCCAGGTACCAGGCATCCCTGCCACCCCTCAGCTCCTGCCTCATGCCAGCGGCTGCAGGCACTATCCCCACCAGCCCCTTTTTCCAGAGCAGCACCGAGCTCACAGTTACTTCACCCTGAACCAAAGCCTCTTTTGCCACCTAAGGGCTGCATGGCAATGCTCTGGCCTTGTGTGCAGGGACCAGACACCAGGGTGTTTACATGGAACCTCAGAGCACAGAGGTATGCAGGTTCCCTCCAGTGAAATCACTGTCCTGACTGCTTACATTCTCATGGGGACCAAATATGAAAGTTGCCAATCACCTGGCAATATGCTATGCTCTGCAAAAATCTCCATTCCTGATCCTCCTCATGTTTGACCATTAAATTGGCAAAACCATCTGCGGGCTTAAGACATGCTACTTGCTTTATACAGGAGAAGTGGAAAACACATACAGGTCCAAAGCAAACAGCTGAGCAGGTCTGGACCAGGAGTGCTGCTGGGTCTGTGTGTACACAGACTGATGTCCTTCCAGCAGTTCCAAGCCAGCAATTCACTATTTTCAATTACCTCTCTAGCTCGACATAGCATTTACTGTGTTCTCCTTTCTCAGGTATTGCCTTTGTGTTTAAAAAAAAAAGTTATTTTTCACCTAAAACAAAGCCATGGCAAAGAGCGTATCTCACAAGAGCTGTGGGAAACTGCACCCTGGCCTCACCAGGGCTACGTGGCCCTGTATTTGGATGGCTGACTGCTTCTCAGCAGCAGGCAGCCCTGAGCTCTGCCAGCCACGCTGCTGCTGTCACCACACAGGAGCAGGCACTGGGCACCACAATTACCGTGGGTTTGAAAAGGTCATCACCAGAACAACTCACACACATTTTAACATTTCTGTTGAAAGCCACAATGGCTTCGCTTAGTTCTCAGCCACACAAAAGAGGCCGAGTAGCACTGTTCACATATTCAAAAAGCAAATGGATTGGCTTTAGCAGCAATAGCTGAAATAAACAAAGCTCTCCAAATTATTGACTGGAATTTCCCTTTTACTGGGGGCATAGTTAAAAATTAGACAGGCTGTTAGACCTAGGACTCAAGAGCTAAAGCTCTAACAGCTGTATCATACAATGGTATTAACTCTTCCCCCATAACTTTTCACATGAAGAAAAGATTTGGCAATTTTGAGTTAGCAGTAGGCTCTTAAAAGACTGTTTCCATAGACTTTCCCTGGGATTAAATATGCTCATATATCAAACAACATCATAAACAGAAAATTTAAATTATCCTCTTATTAAGCACTGGCACCAAAGAGACGCCTCAGCTATCCACTGTACAAACAAATACTAAACCATACTGCAGATATGGAACAATTCCCGTGTATGACATGAATGCTGTTTGGTTGCGGGTTGTTTTGTTTGGTTATGGGTTTTTGTTTTTATGACAAAGCCCTCCCTGCAGAACAGAGCCGTGATAGCTTTCTGCAACCTTCCCCAGGGATCTCTCCTAGAAGAAGTAGCATAGACATTGAGCTGCATTTAAACCATATGGTTGAAGTGCAGCATCATTACTGTTCAGGGAAAACTTAAAAAAAAAAAAAAAAGATGTCAAGCATTTTCAGTTTTACTGATTAGAAACATTTGCTCCTAGCAAGTTTGACATCACTCATTTCTTTTTCTTTTGAGCTGTTAGGAGGGAACTGTGGTGGGCTGGCCTTGGATGGCTGGCGAGCCCCACCGGGTCATGAGCTTAGCCTGCCCCAGGAATAGGGCAGGGATTCCGTAGGGAATTAATTCGCTGCTTCCCATCAGCAGGCAGGCATCCGGCCAGCACCAGAAAGCAGAGCCTCAGCAGGCCTAAAGGGGCTGTGCGTTAGCCACGAACATCTCTCCCTTTCCTCTTCCCTTACCTGACATCTCATCCCTTACCATATGTCATGATGCTCAGCAATACCCTTCTGATCAGCTGGGGTCTGATGTCACCTCCCTGGCTTCTTGCCCAGCCCCAGCTTCCTCACTCTGAGGGAGGCAGAAGGGCAAACAAAAAAATCCTTGATGCTGTGAAAGCACTGCTCACCAACAGCTAAAACACTGCTGTGTAATCAGCACTGTTTTCAGCACCAGTCTGCAACACAGCACCATGCAGGCGGCTATGAAGAAAATTAACTCCCTCCCAGCAGAGCCAGCACAGCAACACTCTGTGAGCTCAACTTGTACTGCCCATCTGCAAGGCATTAGGAAACCCTGCAAGAACATTTAGGGAAAGGTGAGCAAGGAGAGAGGAAAAAAATAAAACAAGAATGAAACTTCATGGGTGAAAAACAGTATCTCACAAAACTTCTAAACAGCCCATCAGTGGAAATTTTTAGGGGACAAATTATGTTTGAAAGACTATGAGAATACTTTTTGTATAGAGAACTTCTAATTCCATTTCTCTGACAAAAGTGCTGAGAGACTAATACAGTTCATCTCCTTTACCTGTGTGGACCATAAACATAAATTTAACAGCGCAACTGCTACTAAGGTGGCCTGTGGTCTTCTCAAGCCCTTCAGAAAGAGCAACAGCAAAACAGTGCAGATCTCTATTATATCTCAGTTTGTAGACTGCGTCCATCTTCATATTAGACACAGAGTAGAAGATCTTCTTACAGACCTACATCAGTATCAGCGAGAGCCTATAATTTAAACATATCCATGGGTATCAGCAGAAGCGATGGCACCATCACCAAAAAGTAGATGTGCTTGAAGCTGTTACATTGAAAATCATTGCATATTTAAGGAACTGCTCATCATTTAGGAAGCACTTGGAAATTATTTCTGATAACATTATGCAAGATTTTAAGATCCCAGCGATGATCATCAGGGCAGTGGATAATCAGTATTTCCCCCTCATCTTTGGCAGGATGCTAGATCCATTCAAATAGATATGAAAGCAATTTCTTTCGCTAACAGAACATAATGCACGAGTGAGACGACTCATTCAAGCCATGTGACTACTGAAAAAGATATCGTTCCATGCTTAAACTAAATATATTTTTATAAAACAATTTCTAAAAAAAAAACAACTAAAGAATAGTTTTACTACTAAAGCACTGCAAAATAGTTTAAGTTTTATGAGTCTGGTATTCTTTGTAGAAATAGTTCATTACAGAATCAATTTTTACTCCTTTGGTTCTAACAAATAGGTCAAAACAAGCTAAATGAGTAATACCAAGAGTTCTATCCCCAACATCATGGAATCTCAAGACTTATCAGAAAATGCATACACATCTTTATGAATAGAGAGCATTTAGCTTTCAGTAGAAGTAGAAAGAACATTTCCAGTCAGATATTCCAACTGTCTTGCTTTTTGTAATAGCTGATACATCTTCCATCTAGTGACAAATTGTCCATTTTACAGAAATGGAAATACTATTTTTTTTTTTTGATACTATCAGAAATTGACAAAACCCTCCAGCATTGCTACACATGAATTAACTTAGGGCTACAGCAATAGAATCATTAAGCATTTCAGAAATACAGGCTACAGAGTTAATTGTACAAAAGAGCAGACTATCATTCTAACCTGCTATTCGAGGGAGTGCTGGCTACTGGAACATCAATAGTGATTCATAACTACTGCACCTCCGCTTCAGGTGCTGCATTTCATCCCATCATAGAATGGAGAAAGGTTAAACTGTAAATTATGGTAGGCACAGCTATTGAATCACTGTCAATCTTTCAGTGTTTTAGCTATTGAAAGGAAGAAACTTTTCAAATATGATGAAAACCCTCCCTCTCCACTCTGCCCTGGTGAGGTCACATCTGGAACACTGTGTCCAGTTCTGGGCTGCGCAGTCCCAGAAAGACAGGGGACTGCTGGAGAGAGCGCGACAGAGGGCCACAAAGATGATGGTGGGCCTGGAGCACCTCCCTTACGAAGAAATACCGAGACCTGGGGCTGTTTGGCCTAGAAGAGAGAAGACTGAGAGGGATCTGATCAACGCTTATAAATATTTATAGGGTGAGTGTCAAGTGGATGGGGCCAGGCTCTTTCCAGTGGTGCCCAGCGACAGGACAAGGGGCAACAGGCACTAACTGTACCACAGGAAGCTCCGTCTGAACATGAGAAAAAACTTCTTTAGCGTAAGGGTGACAGAGCACTGGAACAGGCTGCCCAGAGAGGCTGTGCAGTCTCCTTCTCAGGAGATATTCCAAACCCACCTGGATGCTTTCCTGTGCAACCTGCTGCAGGGAACTGCTTCAGCAGGGGGTTGGACTAGCTCTCCAGAGGTCCCTTCCAACCCCTATGATTCTGTGAAAATCTTGCTGAATTTTTTATATGTAATTTCCAAAAGGGAATAACGTGCTATACATCATACTTTCTCAGTGATTTCAGTAAATTTACGATATGTGATACAGACATGAATTTGCTTTTTGTAACTGGAGAAACAAACGTTGCTGTGGGCATTTTGGGCAACCAGAAGGAAGGCTACTGAATTTACCTTGTATTATACCGAACAGAAAATTATTGCAGGTCATCAAACCACGTTTATGCTTGAAAACTTCAAGTCAGTAATTGTAACGGAAATAAACATTTCACTGGAAACCCTTTTTAGTTGCGATGTTTCTCTAAATTTTTACAATCATTTTTCATCACAGAGTTTAGTTCTATGACTGAAGTTACAATGCAGAATATATTTCCTGTATGCTTAAGGGCCACCAGCTGATCTTTCAATTTACAACAGTTTGAAAACTGGCAAAGAAATGAGACCTGTATGACTTCACTAACTTGATTAAAATCATCCAAATGACCCCAGCCAACTTGAAGTTTTCCAAAAGCCAGCTGTACCTTTAAAACATTTACACTTTGACACAGGCATAGCTGAAAACAGTATTTCCTTTTACTACACTGAAAGATAGCATTCACATAATGCTCAAAATACATTTTAAGTTATAGCAGAGCTTATTTTAGCATCTAATTTCATCCCATGAGTGGATGAAGAAGTGGTAACAGTGCTACAATCCAGGGAAAAGCGAGGAAGGCACAGATAGGAATAGATGCACACTTCTTTTCAAGTGCTTTAATCTATAAATTGCCACAGTGATTTCTAAAAAAGTTGGATGCCAATGTACTTTCAATCGCATTAGTTAGCACAAACTGTCCCCTATGTCCTTTTTTTTTTTTTAAAACAATTTAATCTGCATCATCTCTTGCACATACAACCGTAGCTAAATGGCAGTTTAATTAGTACTGCTTCTCATGGATTCAGAAAGGAATTTTACAGAACTCTGTTAGTGCTACAATTTCAAAAAAACAGCAAAATTATGCATATTTGTGTGTAAAGCTCTCTGGAGCTCACATACGGTTTTCTCAAAAAATAATTGGAAAGCCTATCACCTGGAAAAATGCTTTTTATTTCCTTTATATTTATTCTTAATTTTCTACCTGAACTTGATAGCCAGTGTAATGAATATTCATAAATACGCATTGCCTAAGTTTTTCAACATATCGTAACTGTATAGGAGTGCTTTTCTCTGAGCATTATTGCTAACTCAAGCTTTCTCTTCCTCACTCCAGAAGAATTATGCTTTTCCATTCTATCGCTCCCTTCTTGAGGGAAGATTTCTAGAGGACAACTGCCTTAACAGTAAGAGTGCATTAACAGGAGCATCACAGATTAACTCTGCAAGAAAAAATTATGAAGATTCTGCAACACAGCTAAGACAACCTGCTTTTTTTTTTTTCAGATACCTGGAGGCACACTCTCCCATAACTCATTACCTGCAAGCCGCAGCAAAAACATCCACTGAAGGTTTTCAAGGCAGCGACACCAGCTCAAACCGCTTGCTTTGTGGCTTGACTCAGTCACTTTTAATTGATCAGTTTATCACACTTAATTACACATTTCTTTCTGCAGTACCTGGAGAACTCTTGTAGACCTCTTTTAATGCTATTGATGCAAATAGGGACAGAAGCTGAAGAGAGAAAATCTGACAGCCTTTATAGCCTGTTAGCTATATTGTGAAAAATTTGAGGAAAAATTGCTGGAGGTGGGTACAATAGCACATAGGAAGCATGCAAATATAAATATGGATCTCCAAAATAATATAATGGATAACTTGTAAGACATGACTGTCTAGAAATTATCATCAAATTCACTTTGTTAGAGAACTACTGGGCCATAACAATGTGACTAAAATCAACCTATCCTTTTAAAAGCTAGATTTGGAGCATAATCTCATGATGTTGGTTTGTTGAAGCTCTCAGTCTAGTAATACTCTGCTGATGGGTATGTAAGATGCAGAAATCTTTGATCAAATAGTTAATCTGACTTTAGCTTTCCTGCATTTTCAACTGCTGTTAGCAAGTTACCACAAAGCAACTAATTTTCTCCCTTTAATATTGACCAAAAGTTGGTTTTGAAGGCAACACCACCATCATAGTAAAAATCTTGGCACACTTTTCCAATAAATCCTATTTTCATAAACTTGTCTTTTTCCATGAAAAGAAGTGGAAAGCTTTCTTCCTTGAGAAATAAATTATTCTAATGATCCATACATTAAATCTAAAGTAGGACTTGTGCAGAAGTGATTCAAACTCCGCTGCTATTCTAGCCCTCCCGATGATTCTGTCTCAATCTAAACTCAAAGAGAGCGCTCGTATTCTACATAAGCTGCAAAACAGTACTGAGAGAAGGGCTATGACACTAATCACACCTACACAGAGACCTTAGATTGAATTGCTAAATGCTAGACTGATGAGAGCATCCATGGCAACAGGGAACAGGAATATCTTAACCTCTATCAGGAGCCTGATATGTCCTTCCCAACTCAGGAAGCAGTGTTGAGGAGGTAGTTTTCATCTACCTAATGTATGGGCATTAAATAATTATTGATGAAAGGCATGTTCAGGAGAAAATGACCAGTTTATACTCTTGATATGAACACTATAATGACTTTGTTCCAGTCCATTTTTTCCACTTCACCTTAAATATAATCTCTCACCATTATCTAGGAAGAGACTGGTAAGTCTACTCTGGACAACTCTACATGCTATGAGCTCTTGACCTAAAGCCATATCCTAAACAACCTCCAACAACTGTTGGGGTTCCCAGGTTTGAGATTAGCTCATAGGTTCATGTTCTTGTTTTGTTTTTCTGTAGCAACCAGGTACAAATGAAACCTCCCCAGAGGAAGAAGCTGCATTTTCTGCCTTTGATTGCCTCCTTTTTCCCTTGTTTTTCTGTACCGATCTTGTTTTGATCTTAAAGAAACAGAGTCAGACACTCAAAGCCAACAGCTTGAGACTTTGGTAAAATAAACATTCTCTCTTTTCTCCAATTACACTCTCATTAACAATCATCAAACAAAACCAAACACAAACAAGGATAAAAACCTCTGGAGAAAAAAAAAATCTTTCAAAAAAGTTTTTTCAGCATAAAAATGCATGACACAACTAAAAATGAATTATATTTGAAATTGAGTCATGTTCATTTTCAAAGTCTTTTTTTTCTTTTAAGTTTTCCTGACAAACACTCAGGAATTTTAACATACTTATATTGGTTTTCATTAGTGAGCTAGCCACCAATGAGTGGACACAAATGCTATTGCTTTTAACTGTCTAATAATCCAGCATCAAACAAGACAACCGTTAACAAATATGGTAGCGCTCTCTAACCATCACAGTCCATCTCTCGCTATGTTGCGTACACATTTCAACACTTACTAAAAATACTGTCTTTGTGGCTAGGCTTTTACGGAACAATTGCAACTGAAAGAACATAATTATAGCATTATGGAGAATATCAAAGTGCAGAGAATAAAGATCAGAATATACAAAATGATTGAGCAAAGAATTACATGCACCATCTGAAGTTTTGTTAATCCTATCTGATTCCTGTAGCTAATACAGAAACCATACCAAGTGCTAACGACTAAACTTGGCAGGCTTTCAGGGTCTGAGTTTGGTTTTGCTTGTTTTGTTGTTTGTTTTTTCCCCCATGTAAATGTGCTATTCCTCATTTTAGTTTAAAATTTGTTTAAACTTCAGGACTGGAAAAAATGAGAAGTCAAGCTGTGCGTTGTGTGTGCCTCCATCAGTTTCTGTTTTACCATTTTACAGCACAGACATGAACAGATAGCTCAGGAGCAGTCCTCTCCGTTATTGGATCTACACTGATAGAAAAGCAGAGTGAGCTATGTTCCTTATGGAATTCACACATGGTGAACAGCAGATTCTTATAAACATAATACTCAGAGAAACCTAAGTTCACATACAAAGCTAAAAAAAGAACAAAACAACTGACAAAGTGTTTAGTGGATAGATTGACTTTTCTAACCTTATTCATATTGGTTAATATTGTGGGGTTTTGTTTTTTTTTTTGTTTTTTAAATAAAATGGGAAAATCTGTCCAGGTTTCTCAGATAGTGCTTTAATGTTTTTGATTATAAAATACAGTACAATCTCACAACGATACTTAACACTATTTAATAAGACAAACCACCTCACAAGAAGAGATGAAGAAATATTACCTTTTCCTCACCAGTTTTCAATTCAGTCTCTACAATCTGATGATAACAAGGGCACCCCCTCCTATTTCTCACTTCTGAGCTCAGCCTCAGGATCACTCCAACTACCTTAAGTTTATTTTCTTCGTTCTGATTCACGGGAAGGAGGAAGAACCTTCCCTGGAGTTTGTGTTTCTTGGGGGTAGCCATCAGGTTGAAAAATCAGTCAGTGTAATGTTTAAAAAAAATTGATTTGTCATGACTGAACTTGAGTTTGATAGAAGATGCAAAGAAAAAAATATAGCAAAGCAGCATATATGTGCGATTTTGGTTCCTAATTTTAAATTTAAGGGAATACACAAAAGACAGCTAAATAAGTTGTAAAAACATCTCATTAGTTTTATTTGGTCTAGTCAAAGCATTCAGAAAAAACATGTCTGTGTTCTGATGCATTAATAATATACATATTCACTGTGACTGGCTTTCAATGCCAATTTAGTTGAGATGTTTTCCAGCAGTAAGAATATGCTCCTATTCACACAAAGTACCATTCTAATGTACACAAAAAAGTAAATTGAAGCCCAGACTCACAAACACGTATGTTAGAGTGCTATTTACTGAAATCTGCCAAGCATTCAGTGATCATGGGGAAAATAATTTGGCTTTAGATTACTCTAGGAAAGTGAGGGAACTAAATAATAAGGCAACAGCAAAACAAAATAAATCAAAAGAAGCCTTGTATTGAACTACAGACTTAATCCTTTTCAATACCAAAAAAGGAAATTCGGCTTTGCAACGTAAAGTAATGCATGGATGTGGGGTTGGGTTTTTTTTAGTTGGATTTCTATTGCTTCTTCACAAGAGATATATTTTGCATGGTTATGTTTCTCACCTATCCTAACTTTCCTAATATTTTCCAAGACAATGCAATTTTGGATTGTTTCAGTCAGGTATGAATTCCGGGCCTTGGATACCTGAAAAAAAGAAATCTTAAGAGACTTGGAGATAGCAGTAGAAACTGGTTCTTGAGATTATGACATTTTGTGAGCAAGATGAATTCCCTCAACCATGACAGTTTTTTTTTTTTAAAAAAATACATAATAATGGCAAAGAGTGGAATATGGGGAAAGGCTATCATTTCTACATTCCTTCTAGACTAAGAAGATTAGAAAATTAGCAGTTATCTGAAGAAACTCCTTGGGTTTTTTTTTTTATTTTATTTTTGTTGAACCATTCTGAAACAAATTAGAAATGTAGCTTTCCTAAAGAACAGTCAAAGGAAAAAAAACAAGAGGAGATAATGTTAAAGGCATGTGAAGAAATGGAAGGAAAACAGAAAGCTGAAGTGTAAAACAGTAGAATGATTAAATGTTAAGAATTATGAAATGAGATCTACTCTAAAGTGAAATCTACTCTTAGACTGCATTGAAAGTATGCATAAAATAATGCATAGTTCATCTTACATACATCTCACAAAATCAACTCAAATATCACTAAAATATAGATTTTATTTCTAGCGCTGTCTTTCAAAAACAAAGATCTACACAATGAGGCTAAACTGAACACTGCATTTTATGAATAAGTCTGATAACACCTGTCCATCACCAAGAAACCAACTCTAGATCCACACATTAATGCACATATCCAACTACTTGAAAAACTGAGTTCCAGGCTACTACACAACTGATATTTAATACTGACGTGTAAAACTCTGATCGAAGTACAAAAAAATACAGTAATGCATGTCATTCCGAAGAAGAGAAAACACCAAAGGAAAGTAAAATGTGAGGTGAAGGGATCTGCTTCTGACAACTATTTCTCGAGGATTGTACAGCATAATTCGCATAGCTTCTGTGTGAAGAAGGATGCATGAAGAGCAAACGACACCTGTATTCTTTCCTGTGTTTTAAAGGAAAAGCAATGTTTTCCTGGAATTGATTCTCATAAGACTACAATCATTGCTGGAGCAAGTAAAATGAATGCACAGCAGAGTGAAAAAAATAGTTTTGTTATTTTGGGGTCCATTCCCCACCCCCCAAGAGAAATCTGCCTTCCTGTTGAGGCTTTCATGCAGTTGAAAAAGTCTCTAGTGACTCCTCATGGGGAAATAAGGTATTCCAGTCAGGAATTTCATATTCCCTCTCTCTCAAAAGCATCTTTCCTTTCTATTAACATCTCCTTTTTGCCATCAAGAGAGGAAAGGAAACACCTCTCCTCTTCAGATTCACAATCCAAAAATACATATACTTTTTTGCATAATCAATCATAAACTTCCTTAACACAAAAACCTTTGGCAGGTTCTACACATTTCTACTTCCATTTCTGGTAGCGTGATAATGAAACCCATCATTATGTGATGCTGGAAGCTTTCACAGAAAGCCGTCCTTCTGTTGCTATCTACCTAGGCCCATCATTCTGACAAAGATTCTTACAAAAAATGCATTGTCAGAGGAGTTCTTTGGAATACCTTTTGTATTGCCACTGTACAAGAAATACAAATACACCATAACCACACGTTATGATATATTCTATTTCTCCTTGATATATAACTTTTAAAAATAAATAGCACTGATTTATAGAGAGAGGAATATAAAAAGCAGGATGCTTATGACTTTGTTTAAAAGATGACTAGATACAGAATGATCTTCCAATGATGTATCGACAAGTCCTGTTCTTGGAAACAGCTTCAAGCTTAAGAGGAATTGTTGCTATTTCTCCTTACAAAGCCCTATCATAAAATGATGCATTAGTTACTACTTATAATACCATTTCTTTCTTTTTCAAGTAGGATATTTCTGAGGGGTCAGAAGTTAAACTACAAAACATACTGATGTGTTAATTGTCCTTCACAGTGTCAGCTGTTAACACAGTTGAACAAGAAAATATCAATAGCAAGCTGTCTTTTTTCCTAAGAACTTAGACAAACAACAGTAAGGACGCAGAGAACAAAGAGCCCTTCAAAAAGTCAGTGGGCAGAGTCCTCATAAACAGGGATCCTCATTATTGAGGAAGAGGCACAACTGTAGGTGAGAACTTCCACTGTTCATATATTCCAGTTCTTACATATTCCATTTCAAGAAGAAAGTTCAGTCAGTTGCCAAAATTGCTTCAGATGAATCTCTTCTTTGTGTGATATACCAGGATTGCACAAAAGGAAAATTAATCAACCCCTACATCTACTTGCTGAAACCCAGCCCAGTTTCACATTACCCTGTGCTTAAAGTGGGATGAACTCATCCCAATGAAATCATCATTCTGAAATCAAAATATTGGGGTAAATTGACACAAATGGACTGATGGGCATATTAAAGGCACTTGAAATAAATTTCATGCTTCTGTCCTTAATTAAAAGATAAATATTTTCAAATCTTTAATTAAAACAGTCCAGAAGTCCCGTATTTTGTAGTTAGACATAAAATGCTTCCATATGATTAATTTAACAAAACTAGAATAAAAGTTAGTTGATATATTAGTATTCAAAAAAAAAAATCAGTAGCGTTTAAATTCTTATGCACAGTAGGGCCTACTCCTCATTATTAATTGCAAGGATTTTTATATCAGTATTTGATGTATTCTCATGGATTTTTACTTAAACCAAGAGGAAACACCACCTTTGACAAACTTTTTAGATTGAATGTTCTTAAATCAAATTCAGTCTCTAAAGGTGTTGCTGTCAAGAGAGTAACATGTCAGAAGTTACTAATATTTCAAGATCCAAAATAAAATATGAAGTTACATATCAGCTGTTGATATGGGTCTGGACTGTGTTGCCATGTGATATATGTAAGTTAACCTCATATTTTTATGTGTAAAGGAGAATCGCAGGGTAATTGCTAAGAAAATAAGCAATTGCTAAAAGTGATATAAAGAGAATAGACTCTCAAAAGGAGAGAAAGAATTTAGTACATTATTTTAAAAGGCTCAAAGTTATCTTCAATATTAAAAGCTAAATATTTCGTTAGAGGAAGTAGACCAGTCAGTTAAATATGTTATAGTTGTTCTCATGCTGTGTTTGTTAGGTCACTTAGCAGTATCTAATCTTTGTAATATATGGAGCGTGATTCCACAAAACCAAAATTGAACCTGTACTGACGAAACGCGACATGTTTAGCAAAAAGAAGGAACAACCAAAAGTCAGTGCTCAGAATTCAGTTCTTCTTTACAAAAGATACTGGTAAATAATACTGACAAATCATTGTCATCCTTTATGCTTTTGTTAGATATTTCCTAAAATCAAAAGGTAATTAACTTTGATACTAAAGAATAAGGATTCCTGGTGAATAAAAAACCACATTTTTCTGCTAGAGATGATTTCAACTTGAGATTTTCAACTCAGATGTTTTCCAGCATGTGATAAAAAGACAGATTACACTGAAAGCCATCTTGGTTGTTTTATTTACTATTCAACACACTTCAGGGTCACAGAAGAGTTTAAAATGCACATAGTAATAAGCATTTTGATGCAAGAAACACTGAGTGAATAGCAATAATCTTCAATGAAGCTAAATAGAAAACATTGTTCTTACTAGATTTCGTTGCATGATTTTTAGCTACATAGATTTATTAGGAAATATTAGTTCACTGGGGGAAAAAGATGATCCATAGGAAGGCATTCAGTTGAAACTTCACCAGTTAATGTGTTTGAGACTGTAACAGACAAAAGTTTGATCCTTGCTGAAGGTACAAGGTACTAAAGGTACTAAGCCTCAAAGATAGTAAGGTTTATTGAGGGAAAAAAAAAAGCCCCTCAGACCTGAAGAAATTACAAGTATGTTCTAAGAAGTCTCAATTCACGGTCACCATGGAATTTTGTTTGTCTTCTTGTTTCAGAAATACCTCAACTTCAGTCTAAAGTTCATCCAGGGTTGACAATACTTTCAATTTTCTCCATATTGAGGAAGTTTTCACTATTTATCCCTGAAATACCACTGTCTCTTCAATACTAGAAAGCAATTCCTGTTCCCTTCACAGCTTGCTTTCATTAACACTACTCACGTTAACGGTACTCAGTGGTATAAAGCTTCTTTATAGAGGGCACACCTAGAGGTTAAGCTTTGACTGCACAAAAATGCTAGTAACAAGATGACGCACTACAGGAGCCCAATAATCTTTCAGAGCCCTCATCTCTTCCACACACTGGCAGTGAAATGAGTACTCCTTTCAGTGTCATTTCAGGAAAGGAAGATGATTAATATTGCTCATTCTGCACTAATACACATGCACATCTCTCCTGTCATTCGCAATACTTCAGAAAATAATTTTGCCTTATTAGTCCTAAAGCACAAACCCAGCACTTCCCATTTTTTTCCCCTATTTTCACTACCCTATCTTTATGTAATGGCACGTCCTGAGTGTCACTTGCTATTCCTTGCAAGTTCTACTGAAAAACATGCCAAAATATCCTCACCCACCTCAAGATAATTTTCATACAATTTGCTAAATCTTAGCAAGACAAAAAACTTAGTTCTCCTACAGAATACTGTACTGCTGTAGCTGTTCTTACACAGAAATGCATAAACAACATATTAAAACCACAGCAACACTGATGCTTCATAAATAATGAAGTGTTGTTACAGCAGCACTGCATGCAACCTGACACTAGCTGCCTTGCTGCAATATTTAAGATAGCTAAACTTCATTTAATACAAATCAGTCAGAGGGTTGATTTAAGCCATGCTACTACTTAGTTCTCTAAAAACCAGGCACTTTCTTGGTCATTACAGGACAACAAAGCAGTTTACTTAGTGCATCAGCAACAAGCAGTCCAACATCAGCTTTTCCTCTGAGGAAGATGTGGAAGCCAGGTAGGAGAGAAAGGCATGCAACTCCCTGATGGGGGAACCTTATAGCAGCCTTCCAGTACCTGAAGGGGCCTACAGGAAAGCTGGGGAGGGGCTTCTTACAAGGACAGGTAGTGACAGGACAAGGGGTGATGGCTACAAACTGGAAGAGGGTAGATTTAAACTAGATATAAAGAGGAAATTCTTCCCTGTGAGGGTGGTGAGACACTGGAACAGGTTGCCCAGAGAAGTTGTAGATGCCCCCTCCCTGGAAGTGTTCAAGGCCAGGCTGGATGGGGCTTTGGGCAGCCTGGTCTGGTGGGAGGTGTCCTT
>JAOWBO010000070.1:23114151-23154778 GCA_028564985.1 Crax fasciolata
CACCAGGCTTAGATAAAGGCCAGCCAGCCAGAGAAGAAAGTAGCTTGAGGGAGCTTGAAGGAGCTTGAGGAAGAAGCAGGATGAAGAAGTTTGAGAGAGAGATGATTGAGGAACAGTTTTGAGAAGCTTGAGAACGAAAGAGAAGATGAAATGGTGTAGTCATGAAAGTTTTGGGGACCTTTTCCATTACAATTTGTCATTTGTCTTTCTTTTGAATGATAAGCACGAGACTACATGAAATCCAGAGTCTTTGTGGGGTCATTTATGGCAATTGCATTTCTTTGTGATTCATTTCTATGTTCTATACTATTTTTTTCATTGCTCAACCATGGTCCTGTTTGTCACAACGGCATTTCCTCCAAATAAGGAAATAAAGAGAATCACTAGCCAGTAGGCTTGCCCTAGATACACAACAGAAAATCCCTGAACAGATTAGTGATTTGCAAATATTTTAATGGTTTGCTCTGAGAGAAAAGCCTGTACTATTTTAATGCAAGAAAGGATTACAAACAATCACAATGGGGCTAGCACTTCAGTTCAAATTCTGCCATCACATCAGCAAAATATTTGCTATGCACATAGAAATACAACTTGTGATCCTAAGTGTTTAAAAATCAGGAGGGTCTTTCATATATCCCAGGGCAAGGAGGTACCCTGAGAAAAAGCTGACAGAAATACAGAAGAAACTAGCTCTCAGACTAAAACTCTTTGACATTAAAGAGCAACAAAGGTCTGTGAAGGCATGTTATTCCCCCCCCCCCATAGAAACATGATTTCTCCATGAATAAAGTATCTGACCAGGATGGATGTTCTCCATAACATTTAGTGTAAGAAAACAGAGACACAAAGTCTGTAACTTCAGTAGATCTCAGGGAATATGTACTAAATACACAGGAGCACTGTGTGGTCTAGAATTTCTAGATTTTAGAACTACTGGACTCTAGTATCTGTGGTTGAACTGCCCAGGAATCGTCAACACAGAGATATAGGTGGAATCCTATAGCAGCAGATAGCACCTACATCAGCCAGATGAGCATTCTGTAGCACACTGGACCAAAAACTGCTGCGCATTCATTCTTAGAGGAAGGGAGCTCAGAACAGTCAGCAACAGTGGTTGTTTTGCTGCCTAATATATTTTACTTTGCTCTTTCTTTAAGATTACAGGATGACAGACACTAAAACATGAAATATCTGCAGCTGCTTCATGAAATCAACATTGTAATACACTGAATAACTTGTGATCAGACCTTGTTGACAAATAGTCACCTAAACCTGAATTCAAATAAACAAATACCTGCTAAATGTGTAAGTTAAAATTCTCTCTCACTTACTCTTTTGCCCATCCTTCTGGGTTGCTGTATGGTGATATTTCAACAGCAAAGATGGTAGAGCCTGAGGACCTGACTCAAATTTAGGTCATCACATCCTGGAGGAGCATATTAACACTAGCATGACAAAATGCAAACAATGTTTACTTCATAAAGTGACTACTGTACCACATATAGTGGGGGGAAAAAAAAAGAGGAAATTTAAGTGACCAGGGTGACAAGTCTCTCTGAATAAGCTACTCAAAAACTAACATGAAAGATTCAGACCTCGTTCCTGAATCTTCAATTCAGGTGCTGCAGCTTAGCACACTGTGCTTGCAGACTTAAAACAACTTCTTCAATCAACTTCCTCTTCTAGATTGTGTTGGCAGAAGCTCCATTTCTTGACACAAGATTAACAAATGAACTAATCTTACTCAAAAAATGCACTTTTTGTAACACTGGTTGGACTGTTCCTGCATAGATTAGAGGTGCCATCTTTCTGACATCTGTCATCAGATAGGATTTAGAGGCTCTAGTTCTATTTCTTGCCAGACTATATAATCAGGTCCCTGAAAATTTACCTTGATCTAATTTTTAATTAGAACCATAAAAATCAACACTTGCAACCCATTCCTAATTTGAAATGAACTCAAACTTGTATTTTATTTTTCTGTGAATGGTTTACCATTTCACAGGTTTTCCTCTGTCTCACTGACATTTTATCCTGTCAAGTAACTTTAGTCTCCCACTGTTTTTTCAAAGTTCAGTTATCCTTGTTCATCCTACCCAAAAACATTTTCATTCACTCATTGTAGTGAAATAAGATGAGTACTTTTTCAGTTCCTAAAAGCAGTTGAAATGACTACTTGCTCTCCTATTTTAATTTTCAGTAATTCTCAAGTCAAGTTTTATTTTAGGGAAAATAAAGGAATCAGTAGTGCATGTTATACTCTTCTACAATTATGTAGCACATACATATTTCAAGCTTAAGGACAATAAGCATTTAGGTTCTTAGTGCTTCTCTAGAAACCATTGAGCCTCATAGATAAATTCATTGAGCACCACTGATTTTATTTTTCCACCCAATAAGATTCAAATTTTTCAATAGCACAGAATTTTACAATGATATTTCAAATACTTATATATTGGTCATAATTTTAATTCTGTTTTTAATATTATAGACACATCTATAAGGCAGTATCTTTAATGTACATTTTATCTCCATTTAGATCTTTGCTTCTGCTTTTGCAATGTTGCAGCACAGGAAGATACTTCGCTGTTCTGCATAAGTTTTACACCTAAAGAAAAGAAATCCTGCTTGAAAAGTCCTCTGAGGAAAGCAAACCTGTAACCTCAGCCTCTACTATTAAAAAACATATCATCTGTAGTTTAAAAAGTATTTGTAGGTCATCTAATAGCTTTTTACTGTGCGGTATTTTGTTTAAAGCATTAAGCAGCACACAACTGGTTTTCCAGCAATCTCAACAGGAGCACAAGTTCACTAGTCATTTTGCATGACAATTGTAAATGAAATTTCTCTTTAAAAGTAAATCATTTCTTTAACAGTGAAATGAAGTAGTTATATGTAATATAGAATTTACCTGACCAAAAACAATAACTGGGAATAAAAAAAGTGATTTTTTAAAAAATCCAAAAACATTTCCTTAACTTCAGCATCTTTCCAAACTTACATTATGTCAACAGTTTCATAAATTAATAAAATTGGGAAGAAAAACCACTTTCTAACTCTGTTTTATGATATTCAAAAACAAATGATTCCTTGGATATGCCAGATTTCATTTGATTACTTTTCACAGGTTTTTCACAACTCAGAATTTAAGATAAGAAAAATAAATTAAGGAAAGAAGGTTTGCACAGCTGGCATATACCCATAAGTCTTTGCATTTCTTATAGTCTTCACTAATTTGTTTTGTTTTCTCCTTGGATTTTAGTTTAGTAAAATTAATTTTAAAGGGGAAAAATGCAAAACAAGAAAGACATGCTACAGTTTTTAACTTACAGGTACTTTCAGATTTGTGAGTGGGTGGGTGCATGTCATTTGAACTGAACTTCAAACCATTTTGACAATAAATCTATTTTTGAGAATTTTATAAAATATTCAGTGCAAACAAAGGTACGTGCTATGTCTTTGCTGCACTGTGTATCTTACACCAAAGCTGTTCAGTATGATAACATACCACAGAGCTCAATCAAAACAGGACATCTTTAAATTCATAGCTAAACCACACACAGCAAATGCGTAACCTGAAATATAATTATGGAAAAGAGAAAGTCTAGCATTTGATACCCCCTTAAGACATCAGTGTGAGTTTGCATGTCAAGCACATGACTCTGTTGGTGATATGTGTGAACTGGAATCAAGGTAACACTAATTTTGTAGATAGTAACAATCACAGAGAAAGCAGGAAATATGATATTACCTATTAGCTTCAGCTCTTTTATTAAAATGCAAACAGCTGATAAAGTTTTAGTACCAAGCAACAAGCTATTACATACTTCGCAGAACTCCCAGGAACTATTCAGACTGTCATGGGGATTATAAAACCAGAGTGTTAGTCAACTGAGGGCCAAAATAATTTACCTTAAATTTTCAGGTATCTATTTATAACAAATAGTCCTGTGTTCAGAAATGACTAGATAATACATATCCTGCTAACCCTCATAGGTGCATTGGTGAACAAAGAAGCAGAACAAATCCAAGTGTATGGTACATTTTCTGTTATCTGAATAATGTAAAAACCATAAACCAGTTATCAATTTTTCAAACAGCATAAAATCGAATGGTTTATTTTTTCATTATACAAATTTCATTATTTAGTAGAAGAAAATGACTACTCCATTATTTATCATTTGCTGCTTATTTATTTAGTATAGGGCTAGCCAAATATTTTGGCCCAACAGTCAAAGAGACAGTTTGACATCCTTCAAGGGACAGCATTCTTTCTAGCTCCAGAAAAACAACGTTAAAGTACAAAAGGTGAACAAAAAGAAGGCATCCTCCATTCTGTCTCTCCAAAAAGCCAACCAAACAAAAAGCTCACAGAAACAATGAAGTAAAACTACAGCATATCTAGTAGTGAGAAAACAATGAAAAGGAATATACCATGACCAAGGCATTTTTATACACCTTTAAAAGCTGAGCAGAATTCTACATGCTTAAGAGGTTTCTGATTTTTCCATTTTGTAACTGTCCTTGAGTTTCTGTTTTACGCTTGCTACGACCCAGTTTCAGAAGCCCATACGTAAGCATTGGCATTGAAATAAATACACTGATTATCTCCAGCTCTTGATCATAGACTACCAGACTCAGTAGGCGGGTGTCTGCCTGTCTGTCATCTCACCAAAGGCTTTGTGTGGCTGGAACAAATTCACTGAATGGAACACGGGTTTCTGCTCCTCATTCTGAAAGTCTGACCCTATCTCACAGAGCTCTTGGGAACAAAAGAGCCAATAACAACAGAGGGAACACATATGACAAATAAAGGTCATTTTCAGTAGCTGGATTATGCCCATGCTTCATCACTTGACAACACCAGATATTAGCCCCATCGTTTCTGGGGCTGCCTCCACTGCCTCAAATTAGAAGATATACATCCTATAGACAGTTTTAAACTTAATGTTACCCTTGCAGCTTCTACTGTTGTATTTCTTGTCTTATAACTGCTACTGCTTATTTTTTATTTATCTATTTTATATTTATACATATCCCTTAGAATCTCCTGTCACTGAGCTCTAGAAAAGTTTTCCCCTCTGTTTGTTCAGTGGAAAATTTCCCACTATTTCTCGAACTAGTATCACCATCTCAAGTTAGAAACCTTCCAGGACAGTCCAAGAAGTTGTGACCTCATTAGCTCTGTTTATGATCTGATTCACATCTTCAACGTAAAGCTCACAAGAGCTGACAAGTCTTGAGTCAACCAGGAAAAAATTAAGTCACAAATGATGCCGGTTCATTGTTCAGACCTTCTCTCCTACTTTGAGCACAGGGGCTAAGATCTCTTTCTGAGTATCTCAAAACACTCCCCTGGTTGATCTGATCTCCATCTTCTATACTTGCCATCTTGAAGGACAGATGCAAGCTCAAATTGCCTGGTTAAAATATTTAACAGATACATATTTCAAAGAAAATTACAAGATATTAGTCTGTATTTCGGTGCTAATCACAGAACACCTTTACTATCTCAGCTTACTTAATGATTTCAGAGCTTTTTTATGCAAAGTTATCCTATTGGTAAGTGACTTCATAAAGTCATACGTCTGTGTTACTGGCATTTGGAAAGCAAGAACATGTTTGAGAACTGAATCAGTCTGAACAGAGCTGCAAATCTTTAAGTGACTGATCTCCACCCATTATTTTCCAAAGCATAAGGAAGCAATTTGGTAAATGCATTGCTTTGATACTTTCATGGGTCTTTGAAAAGGATTTTTTTTCCTGTTTTATAAAAGCTTTCAGACTACGTCATTCTGATTTAAGTCCCTGTCTGCAGTCAAAATCCTGCACAGCTTCAGAATCCTACTGAAGTCAATCAGGCACCACGTATGCATGCAAGACACTGCCCATACAGAACACCTTTAGACCATTTCCTGCAAAAGTAGTTTTTTTATGAAAACTAAAACTTTTAAAAACCACCTTCAGTGAAAGAAGCAGCAAAATTGCTTCCGACAGATTTTTGGCAATCCCAGGCAAAGTATCAGAGGGTTTAACAATAGACACAAATCAGCATTTCAGTTCTGACTTACACAATCGATGAGCAGTTATCTCCCACCAAGATGGCACCCCTCTGAAGAGCAGCTCATCTCTGAGAGAGATGCACAGCTTTCTGTGGCTGCCCCTTAACTGAGCCCAGGGCAGCCCCACCCTGGGTCCAGCCCTTCCAGCTACCTGGACAGCACAAATGCTAACAACTTGCCTGTGCTCCCCAGGCCAGCCACAGCCCTTCCTCCAGGTGCTCAATCACAGATTCAGGCCCTATCCTAGCATTTTCCCTGCAACCACAAATCCGTCACTACCATCTGCAGATAAATTAATGTTTCTCAATAACCAGTGTGATTCAAGAGTTCTTGATAAAGCATACAACGAACTCAAATAATAGCTTGTCTGAGTACACTTAACATCCTACAAGTGTTTTTCCATATTTTCTTTCAAATTGTCCTTCCAGCGCCTGAGCTGAAATTAAAGAACAAATTCTAAGCCTGTTTAACTGAGAACAGTGAAGAATTAATCCTAATAATGAAATAACCCCATAACTGTTGTCTTTGAATCTTTAGAGGATTTGCAGATAGTATCTTGTGAATGCAAACAAGATAATCATACAAGCAACGATACCAAATGGCCCTTTTTCCAAACACTAGTGAGCATGCATATTCAACAAAATGCAAATATTGACTTTTCTGATAGCAACTAGATCAGATTGCTAAAGCGTCTAATGGGACCCTGTAATCCCAGTGTGAGAAACAGTCCTGACCTTCACGCTCTGTATGGTTGGTGCGTAGCTTACTTGCATTTCTGATTCCCCTAACCTCTAAGCACTTGACACAGCTGGAAGAATAAAGTAGACATGCAGAAAAGGGCAGTCTCAGACAGCACAAAAAAGCTTGAAAGAAAGTAAACAGACTTCATGTCTCATAATCTCTCCCTAGAGACTCAAGGAAAGGAAGAAATGTCATTTGCAATTGACTGCTTAGAAAGATGAGTGGTCACATAAGAGGACACTTTTTTCTTCATAAGCAAGGAAAGAGGATCATAACAAGTCACACACCTGAATGCTCAGCAGTCAGTATGTCCATCTCATATGTTAGAATATACAGGCATGTAAGAGTGCTAATGTTTTGAAGAGCATTGATCCAGACTCAGTATATACAGCCACGTGGATAGTAACTTTTTGAGCGACTCACTTGACCAAGAATCTAAAAAAAAAAAAAAAATCCCACCAAATTTTAAAGTGAGAAACATCTACGCTACCAGATAGTTCAAGATTAAAACGTGTTATCTGAACTAATTTACACTTCCAAATCTGTCCTAATCCAACACTTCAAATTGAAGCAAAAGTAAAGAAATGGAATGGAAAAGCCAGAGGATTTTTTACTAGTTGTATTATACTTGCAGTAAATGACACGCTAACTTCAAAACAATGGCAGTGGTGCCACTCCTCACTGAAAACAGGTGGGAGCCTAAATTCTCTCTTCACTCTAATTCCCCACTAAATTTGCAAAAAAATAGCACATTTAAAACTCCATCTATTTATGGCTTAATCCTAAAGTTGTGTGTCCATGTACATGAACATAGACACACACTCCTATTACATTTGTTCATATGTATTTATACAGAAACGTTCTGAGCAACCTTAGACTGTTTAAGGAATATAAACATTCTCTTTAGATTTTGTAATACTGTATGACTTCCGCCAATTTTATTTCACTAATCATACTTACAACACTGCATGCTGCTTTTATTTTGAGATGTCAGTGAGAATTATAAATAGTAACAAGATTTTCCAGTGTTTCTGGGGAAAGAAGGTCAGGTTACTGCTAATTAGATCAGAGTGCAAGCTGCATAAACGATCCTTTGGGCACAGAAATCATGATACCAGAATATTATTTTACTGGGTTTTTTCCCCCATTTGTAGTGCATTTTTACAGTGCAATTATCCTTAAAGCTACAAAAACACAGCTTTCACATTTTATGAGGAGGAATCAATGTGTGCTAATTAGAAACTCAGTGGCACTTATAATACAAATGGGATTTCTGTATGCTTTTCTATTTGCTAGAATTCTTTATTCTTCCCTTCCTCCCAAGAGCCTTCATTTAATCAGTTCTATGCAGGACTTGACAAAGCTAAGGAAAATGCTTGCTTTAGTATTCTGAGATTTACTCATTTTTGAATCATAATAAAACATTTTCTTAAATTTCTATTCAAGCAATGCCATCATTGATTTTCATGGTATTTCAAGAGAATGAAAACATCAAAAAATTGACTGATTATTGCTGGTGGGCCAGCATTCACAATTGTATCTGTGTTCTTTGTGTATAATTTGAATTGAGAGTAATTTGAACCTTATTAATGCAAGTGTTCATATTGAGACTTGGCCAGTACAGTGATTTAAGATTATTTTTGAGCTAAGTCTAGGCAGGAAGCCAAATGCTTAAAAAACTAAAAGTTTTTAGCCAGTGCATAGCATAGGTAACTAGATTACACATGCTACAAAGTCCAGGAAGCACAAAGAAGAGAAAGCATCCTACTATATCACTTTTGAATGTAGGAAACTGCTTATAGTATTTAGGTATGTAATTATTTTTGTCAAATCTCTTTGATTATTTAACCAGGACTTCATTAGCCTTGAATTTCTTTTAACACATCTCCATGTCAGACAATTCCAAGACATGTGGGGACAAAACCCTGTCCCAGACTGGAAACACTAATAAGCAGCTGTTTGATCAATTACTGATGCCCAAGCAGACAAATGCCTCCATTCGTAATTATGTAGGGCCACAGAGAACAACAATTTGTTATTACCATTCCTGTGACACCACATGGCTCTTCTTTCAGTATTCAGAAACTGAAAATTTGGCAAGTCCAAAGTCCACTCCTCCTTGGACTCTGAAACTGAAAGCTGTGTGCTCTATCACTTAAAAAAGGACCACCTAGAAGTGACTTCATGTAATTGATTAATTGATCTTTAAAACTTTTGGAGGTAAAAAGGCATATCCTATGCAGGAGAGGTTGTGTTTTGAAGCCCTGGACATGAAAAAACCAAATAGCTTGTTTTCTTCTGACAGAGTTTACACTTTCTGCATAATTGAAAATAAGAATGGCTAACATGAAAAAAAATGGAAAATGCCCACAGAAGGGGGCAGAGGTGGGAAAGAAGCATGGAGCTTTGTCTTCCCCGCTATTAGGGGAAACGAGCCAAGTTCCTGAATATTCACATATAAAATACTGTTTGATCACTGCAGTAACCATTCTCTGTATCAGTTCAATACTGAATTTCATCTGAAACATGAACATTCACGGATACGGTATGTCAGATGAGATTTAAATAGTGCCATATAAAATGCTTTTTATTTTCCTCTCCCTGCTAGAAATATCTTCCTTGATAACACTATGAAGAAATCCAGCCTTCTTATGTCATGTTGGTTACTCAAGTCACCCAACAATTGATTTTCTCCTTGATTATTTCAAAATTATAACACAATTATAGCAAAAAAAAAGTTATTCTAATTCCTTGACATTTGTACCAAGTTTTATCTCATTTTCAATATAAACCTGAAAATCATTCAATTCTTTCAGCAATCTGTAACTTAGTAATTCCACAAGTCATTTCTTGCCAAGACAGTAGCTTCCTTCATGGTACGCTGTGATTTTGGTTATTTATGTGGATTGAAAACAACAACCAACATATTTCTTTTTTGGTTGTTGTTGTTGTCAGTATCTCTCCCTTACATTTTAACAAACTTGAAAAAAAATATATTTTCAAGGATGCCCAGAATTCAGATGATTAGGACAGAAAGCTGGATATAAAGGAGAAAAGGATGTTTGTTTATTAAATATGAATGCAACTGAATAATCAAAGAGGGTTTCCATCTTTTCGTACTAATCGCTTGCACAGCTACAATGTAAACATAATTTTGTTTGACTAGAGATAATTAAATTTTAAGCTATAAACTACATATGCAATGCTTTAATTAAATTACACTCTAATTTAAATAGTTAAACTGCTTCTAGTTTTAGTCTGTACAATATCTATGTCTAGCCAACATCTACATGGCCCAAAAAGTGCAGCTTCACAAGATCCAGCTGCCTCATTTAAAGCCCATTAGTGTCATTTTGTACTAAAATTATTTTAAGAAGTTGCGCATAAATGGGGACAGGTTCCAGTGCAAATTTCCTGAGAAAAGTATTGCAGTGTATCTGGCAACATACTTTAGCTTTCAAAAAAAAAATTAACACACTAGAACTGTTTTAAGCACTGCATGGGGAATATCCCTATGATATTAAGAGTTACATTAACTTGTCTAATACCCATAGGATTTTGCTAGTTTATATATCAGGGTACTAGATGATTAATACGGTATCAGATAGATATCTGTACTGGATGCTCATACAACTAATTTGTTTTTTTCCGAAGACACCCATGTTCTTCACAGCAGGAAGAACAGAGAATCATTTTTCATATTTCTGCCATGTAGACATAGCAGCAGGAAACTTTCTGTTCATCCGCAAAGAAAGCATTTCTTTTAATACAATTCTTCAAAATACTTTTGAATCAAGAGAAAGAGAAGGAGGGAAAAAAAGGACAAAGTTACATTAAGTCTTGTCAGAATAGATTTTGAGAGGTTTATTCTTAAAGCTGAGGGCAGTTTAGTTTACAGCTGGTGCATCTAAGGAATTAGGTTCCCAGGCACTTGAGGAACTATTTATATTTTAAGGATAAAAAGGAATTTATAAAAGAAACCTACTTTTATATTTGTAAATAAAAAAGCAGAAAGACATTTGATCAACAGTAATCTCTGGCTAGAATCTTTCCAGAAAAGGGTCTAACAATTACCCAGATTTAAACTGCCAGTTAAAATAGATGCATTCATTCCTTGCAAATTCTCCTCAGAAACACTAGACTTCTGAGCATAATCAAAAGAGGCAGCTGGGTCCACCCTTTATGATAATGTGCCATGCAGCTTTATTAATCTGACCTTTGAAAATAAATGAGAAATTTAAGACTGCCCCACTATAATTGTTAGTGGCAGGCATTTTAGCAGTCTTTAATTTGCACTTCAGTTTAATATCTGCTTTCAGTTATGATGTAAACCTTAACAGGATCTGACAGCATTAATCGTGTTCTTGTGTCTGAAGCAGTGGCAAAAGAGTGTGTTTGGAGTAAACTGGAACATGACCTTAATAGAGAATGAAGTGCATCAACCCTTGATATGCAAGGAGTAAAACAAAAGATGAATGCTGTAATTGTTTCAATTGGTATCCGAGTAATATAAAGTGCTGCAATTACTGGGTAGGCCTGAGGATGTGGGGGGTGAAAAATCACATTCACCAGACTCAGATCAAGGCTACATCAGTTCTGATTGTCCTTTACATTGCCTGCAAGAGACATGCGATATAAGAAAATATGTTCCCAATATGATCAATCGCATTCTTAAGAATTCACAATGAAAGCAGTAAGTTATTGTTTTTAGATGGTATGAGTAAGGAAATTTCTTCTGCATAACAATAGTGTTCTTATTTTCTGGACAAGTGTTCTTAAGATAAAGGTTTTATAGTCTATAAACAGCACAGAAAAACAATCTGCAAGTCATGTTGATAGCTATCAAACTTGTGTTATAAGTACACAATAAGAAAGTAGCACAGACTTGAATTTAAACAAAAAACTCAAACCCAGCTATTTCCAAGAATGTATTGTAGAATAATGTAAATTAAACACAACTTATGAAATACCAGTATGTGTGATCTATCTTTTGAATGTTCTGTACTCCTCTCAGAATTCACTTTCTTTTAGGACAACCATTCCTTTCTTGTAAATACTCCTGTAGGAGGAGTCTAATGAATTACTCTATTTTTTATTTATTTTTAAGTCTACACCTAAAAACGCATGCTTACAGAACTTTTAAGGACTCATGTAGATTTTTAGAAGGATCACAGTATTTCTTCTTCAGTGATATATCATACTCTTTTTTTCCAGTAAAAAGGTATAGAGAACTCTTTTAGATAAGCCTAAACTAAGATTATACTGAGATCTGATAAAGTAAGGGTTATATGATAGAAGAATAAAAAAATAATAAAAGTTGCTTTCCCTAAAATTAAACCATTGGTTCTTCAACTATTACATTATATACTCATTTACAAGTAAAATGTAATAGTTTCTAATGTAACTGCATTATGATAGCTTCTCACATTAAGTATTCTTTCTGAAAATCCATTCTAAGAATTTTCAAGAAGTGTTAGGATGCGATCTTGCTTCGACATTCAGCAATACTACCCTCAAGTAGCTCTTCCTTTCCTTCTGATTTATTACCTCCAGTCAGACCAACCACCTTCTACATCACAAGTCCTGCAAAAGAACCTGCCTGCTGGCTATTCTATGTCAAAGTCCACTGAGGTACCAATGGTGCAGGTACAAAGCCAGGAGAGCTCTAAGCTTTATAGACAACAGCCTCTTTTGCTAGTTCTCAGACTTCTCTTGCTAGTGTAAGCAGATGAGTCTTCACTACACATGAGCAACTTGACATGCATCCCCTGCAAACATTACTGTAATGTTTTTATTATTAACAGTACAGAATCCAAGAACTTTTTTTTGTTGCATTGCATTCCCTTTGAGTTTAGGGCAGGTCTTCAGTGCTCAAGAGCTACTTCAAAGTCCTTCAGAAACCATTTGTGGTTTGTGTACCGCTTTCAAGGAGAAGGAAGAAAAGCAAAGTGAAGCATTTTTTGAAAATAAACATCCTTCAGACTTTTTTGAAGAGAAATCTAGATCGTGGTTAAAGACATAAGAATCTTAATACATATGGAAATTATGAAGCTTTTAGCAGCAATTTTTTTTTACAAACTCAACACCAGTAATAGTTAAAAGACAGACTAACATAGTGTTCTGTGCTTCATTCTCTCTCCTCAGCCTACACCAGAAACAGCATAACAAACTCTCCAAGTCATTTACAATATTATTCATATTAAACTGTAGCTACTTTTACATGGAAGCTTCTAAACCAAATTTACACAAAAAAATAAAATTCAGACTGTTAGTCAAACTGTACTTCTATTGGAAATCATTTGTGGATCACACACCATTATAACTCAGACTATGAATACATTTCAATAAGACTGTTACATTCATCCTTTGAGCGATTTCTCTAAAACCAGTGGAGTCTTCCCAGGAATGAATGTGTTCCATTGACTATTGGGGACTTTTTTTCCCCCTTCCCAGAGTTTAAATCTTTTTTGTTATATCTGTTCAAGTGAAGTGTTTGTGCACTACAGAAAGAAACTTCATGAATACTACTGTGCATGTTCTCTCCAGTCAAGTTCTGTAAGTCTACTTCGAAATATATGACAGGGATACCCATCTCCTGCATTAGGCTCCACAATGCTACTACACACAGATATAAACATTATACCTGTTGTCAATGTAGATATTTCATTTTACAGAATCATTTCCTAGAACTTCTACCCCTGAATATTTTCCTCCCAAATAGCATGAACACTATGCACAAAAAATAAATGCTTATTTTCCTCCCTAAAGAAAATCAAAATGAAATGTCCATTTAATTCCTAGAACATTTAAAGGATTTCAAGATATTTCTGACCCTTCACGTAGCTCTAGCTTAGTAGCAGAAATAATGAATACATGCAGTTAAGTAAAATTACAAGCATTTCATTATTCCAATGCATTTCTCAATAGACAAGGACTGCTGTGATCATTTTGTGTGGCTTAAAACAATTTTTCAGACTCATTCTAGCTATTTGGCTTTCTAGCTATCTTTCTAATAGAAGTTCTTGATGGGGCAAAAGACTGTAACCAACTAAATACGATGTTACTAGCTCCAAAGCTGAAATACGGACAGTTATACATAATATAATCCGTCAAGAAATTCTACGTTATTCATCCCTAGATGCCACCATTCTAAAACTTCAGATAATATTCATTAGTATGGAATGTACACTTGTATTTTAACGCATGTGAAGTGCTGCAGTTCTACAACTGCAGCAGATATTTATTACATTTGAATCAAGTCGTAATCGCATGCTATTGCTTAAGTACTTCTAATTACTTTCATGACCAACGTAAAGAACAGTTATCCCAAGATAAACTAATAAGTCAAACATTCTTGTGGTTTACATGGCATTACTCTGGTAACAAGTCTGATGAGGCTACTGTGAAAATATTGCATTGGCAGATCTCATAACTGGAATACAACTTCAATTATTAATTTAACATAAATTAGAAAAGATCCTTACAAAGCTTTAAAGCTCAGGCTTTCAATGTATATTTTCAAATCTGGGTAATTACATTGTTATCAAAGTATTATCTGGATTCACACTGAATCAAATGAAAGGACTGTAAAAATTGAAAACAAGAAGTGCATCATCACTTCATGAAGTTTTACAATTGCATGACCTTACTGAAAATAGTGGAATTCTGCCATCACAAACACATCAAACAGACCTCAGACCCACACATTTTACTTCCTCATAATGAGCTTCAAGTCTATGCAAGAAGAAGACGGTAAGCTTAATTGTATTAAAATTATTTTCACAGAGGATTATTTCTTCTCATAACCTGTCTGAACAGATTCAGAGCCATTCAAAACACTATTTTTTACAAGTGTTTATCATACTAAAGCCATTGAAAAATAAAATTTTCTGTCTCAAAAGCCCGGTTAACAGCACTGTGTCTGCAGTTTTAGTGTAAGACTGTGGAAAGGAAAAGGAAGGGAGAATTCTCTGAATGGCAAATGGAGTTGCATTTCTTATGGCGATTCTTAAGAGACAGAAGAGATGGGAGTTTGAGCTGAGTAGGCACTGGAGGAGAACAGAACAGCATGAAGGGGACAGTATTGGCTACATCGAGTTCAAAGAATCCTCAGACCACCTCTTTAAAGTTTATTCATTCAGCTAAGTTGGAACATAACCATAAAGAAAACATTAGGAAAAGAAATATTTAGTAGCTGCATTCCGATGGAAAGAACACTCTTGGACATACATTTACTAACTTGCCTGCTGTTACATATACTCTCTAAAATGCTATAAATTTTTATGATATGTTCTGCTCTACCGGAAAAGGATTACTACAGTGCAATAAATGAAAACATGAATCAACTCAGTCCAAGAGGACTGCAGTTCAGATTGTAACGTTATTCACGTAACAGAATTCTGTTGAAGTATGATTTTAGACTCATGTGATCAAGCAAACATAATGAGTCACTTGATACATTACAGACAGTAATGAAGCAGATTCTTTACAGTAGTTAATTGGTTTTACATGACAGAAGATTCGGATGCCATATATACTCATCAGGAAACACACAGCTCCCTTTGGTATCAAAAGCTGTGCCAGACAGGCATACGGCAGGAAAGACATAGCAGGATAGGCAGTTGTCTCATCTGTTGAGATCTAGAAGTATCTCACGTTACACTGGCGCTTTTAAAATTTATTGATTTAATCAAGCCCTTACTGACTCAGTCCCTTAAATTCATTCAGTTTTGAACATTATTAAGCTTTTTCTCACTCCTTCTTGTCTGACCATTATCTAGATACGGAAAAAGACTCCTATACCAATCTGGAAACCTAGACACAGCCACAAGCACTGTGCAGGCACATTACTTCTCAAGGAGCAGAATGCAAGATGGGGAAGAGATGCCTATACAGCGTCCTCTTTATTTTTGCTAGCTAAAGATTCTAAGAGGAACACGTGTTTGTGTTTTCCAAATGAAACAGCAAAATTGCTTCAGACAGACCCTTTGCAATCCCAAGCAAAGTATCAGAGGGTTTAACAATAGACACAAATAGAAATTTCACAAAAGTTCTGACTCACATAACAGAGTAGCAATGACATCCCACCAAGACAGACCTCCTCCAAAGAGTAGCAGGTCCCCAACAGAGATGCACTCCATTCTGTGGCTGGCCCTTAAATGACCCCAGGGCAGCCCCACCCTGGGTCCAGCCCTTCCAGCCACCTGGGGAGCACAGGTGCAAACAATTTGCCTGTGCTCCCCAGGCCAGCCACAGCCCTTCCTCCAGGTGCTCAATCACAGACTCAGGCCATGGCTTAGCATTTCCCCTACAGTTTGTTAATGATATCAGAAAAGTCCAATGTTCGTAATAATAGAGAATTAGACTTTTTTAAACCGATCTGTCAGTCAACAATTATTTCATACTTGTATTATTAAGGTAAGCATGAAGTTAGAAGGATTGAATATAACTAGAAATTGAGGTTATAATTAATACGTGGCCAGTCAATGTTCTCCTGTTTAGTTTTGGATGTTAATGATGTTCAAAACTCAGATCAATAACAGCCTGCAATAATTTGAACAGCATTCTACACAAATAGTCTCTAAACCATGGCTAAAATAAAGCACAACTATGTAAGTTAATATCATTCAAATCATTTACATGCACATCTTGGAGAATCATAGAATCGTTTGGGTTGGAAGGGACCTTGAAGATCACACTGGCCCAACCTCCCTGCCACGATCATTTGCAAATGTTATGAACAGCGATCGCTTGCCAGCTCTTTACTGGAACAATTATTTATATACCTTTCAGAAACTGTTCCTTAAGTTGCTTAAATAAATAGGCAAAGCTAGACAAGTTGTGCCAAGTATCATATCACTGTTCGATATTAGAAAAATTATCACCATACTCTCACTCTAATTCAGAACTTTTTTAGAGGTTTTTGTCCTGGTAGAGTTTCTCTAGTTTTGTTGTTGTTATGTGGTTTCTCGAGTTTTGGATTTTTTTATACACATATTACACAGTGCTTTGCTTAGAAATTAATAATTAGTTCTTATAGAAAACTCTGCTGTACCATAATTCAAAATAATGGTGACTGAATTTGGCTACTGAGCATCCAAACCGTCACCAGGTAACTGAAATATTTTGTGACTCAGTGTACTGTAAATATGACTCTGAGCAAAATGACTATTGAGAAGTTTGCCAAAAAATTGTTATGTGCCACTAGTCAACCTTCTGATTCTTAGAAATCAAAGCTTTCCAAAATAATGCTGTCAGAAACAATTTCTACATCAAAATTCATAACGTACTCTATTAAAAGTACTTAAAAGTCTCCAAAGTTACATGTAAGCTAAACTTAATTTATTTTGTACTTACATTACAAAAGTTACAATTTTGCACACTGCTTACATACTCAAGGTTTCTGATATTGTTAGACATATCTCCTATGCATCTTGAAAACAGCTATTTTATCATCCATTACAGGTGTGGAATAAAATGACGCTCATTTTTCTGAAGAAGTTTGGAGAAGAGAAGCAACGAAGGGCAGATTGTGACTTCAAACCCGCATGATTGTTTCCTCTGTTACTTCCTTCAGGTCAATGACACGTTTTTGGAGAATTTAACTAGTAATTAATTTTTTTTTCAATTAATAAATGCTAAATAAACAAACATGAATTAAGTGCTCAAGATTTGTATGCATAGCAGGTTATACAGAACATTTTTTATATCTAAGCTTCACATATGTATGCAAACATATTAAGATTATATTTTTGTTTTACTGTATCTATATATACAAATCCATGTACTTTTAAATGTTCTATTTCATATTTATACACAAGGATAAAGAATCTTTTTCAGGTCTTAGCACTCTACTTTATTCACACTATTGTTATTAAACAGAAGGCCTATGTTATGAAACTGATTTCATTTGTATTTTGCACAGGTGATAACCGTTTACGTGCAGAAAAAACTCTCAGAAGTATAAGGAAGTTTGCCAGCACACAGAAAAATTGTATTGCTTTCTGTTAAAGCAGTGTTTCTTTTTTCTTAAACAGTGTACAGAATCTTCTATTATATATTAAATTAAGGAAAAGAATATCACAGATCAGAGAGAGATGAGATTAGTGTCAGAACAGGGCATGTTTGAATATTGGCTTCTATTTTGGTGTGACTGACTTAGTGGTTGACAGCAGAAGTAACAGATGGGAAAAACAAGTGGGTCAGAAAAATGTCAGGACAAAAACCAAACACTGCAAAACAATAACAGCATCATTAGTAAAATACAAATAGGAATGAGATTTATTTTATAGCAGTAGATGAAGTAAAATAAAAATTTGCTAGGCATTTATAATACAAGAAAGATTTGGAACAACGCTGGTTACTGATGTCTTGATCCTTTAATTCTGCTGCAATATTTTCATCTTATAAAAATACAATCCTGAAGAAGTACTGAATAAAAATTACATACTGAAACACAGATACCAATGGAAGTTATGAGGCACACCAGAGCCTCCAGAGTTTCATTTGGCTTGCCTGCTTAATGTGAGCTGCAATTGTCCTCTGAATTAAGATAATAACGTCAATTTTTAGTTTCAGAAGATTGAAGGACCTGCAGAAAACGCTTTCTCCTCTTACTGTATATAGTAACTGCAAAATGTAGAGGGCATAAGGAATACTGTTGCAACCCTGTTCTGAGAACTCAGTGAAAATCTACCTGCCTCACAAGAACAGGTACAGAACACAATGCCTTCAGATAACGTACATGAAGAGTGGGCGGTCGTTGACAATAGAGAAATGTTTAAGAAATAGCATTAATTTAGCCCTGCTTCTTCCGAACAAACCAGTATTTTAAGCAGAAAATAAAATTAACATCTTTTACACCATAATGACAAGTCAAATACAAGTACGTAGGTCGCTCCAAAAGTAACACGTCCTATTAATTTGCATCTTCAGCTTAAGCTGCATGCATGGCATACAGTAAGTTAAGTTGATTAAAATTTTCCTCAAGAGATCTTACAGTTATCACAACGAATTTTGTGCATCTGAGTACCAAATTCACTGGCTCTTTGGAAATGATATCTTAAATGATACCTTAAAGCAGTTTGATGCTGTAGTTGCTGGCAATATTGAGAAGTGTTTATTTGATTAGTTAACTAAACTAACAGCTAATGAATATGATGAGCACTCCTAAGCAGCTCACTAGATGGTTCCTACTTAAATTGTTCCTCGCTGCATAATGACTGTACACCTAGCTACAGCGGGGGAAAAACACTATCAAATAGCATTATAGAAATGTGTAATCATACATGCCAATAAAGAATGTCAAATTTCAGTGTCTATCTTTGTAAGAAAAGACTTAAAGTTTGCAATTTCTCCAAAGATAAGTATTTGCGAATCTCTCATTTCTGTAATCTAATCTGAGTTTTTTCCTAATCTTTTATATAACTTGTGTTAATTCATAGAGTCAGAAAGATTTTTGAGCAATACATCATGGATACAAATCACGGCATCACAAAATAATTCACCTTTCTATTGTATTATCGCAGACAAGAAAACTGTAAATCAAATCTGGATGAAATTCAAGTTTTCTTTCTGGTTTATCATACCACGAACGCTCTTCAAAGGAAGAACCTGTGGTTCTTCAAATGGTGTAAATTGTATCATCGTGAAAAACATGATTGTACTGACACAGCTCCACACAGTCATCATATGTAGCTTGCCTTTACATGTCCTTGTGTAGTCTTAGTGTGAAGGAAAGCGAGGAAATTGAGATTAATGTGTACTGTGATATATAAATCAGTGAATTTAGAACAGCTAACACAGGCAATATGATTATGCATTGCTTCCTAATGTAATAAAAGATGTAGGTTAGTTTGTCACTTAACTCCCTCTTCTCTTAGTAACCTTTAAATAGTATTCTTTCCTTTTCTACCTTCCCTTTGTTTTCCTTTTCAAACCACCTCCTAGCCTACCTCTATAAGCACCTACAATATCAAGACAACGTTCTCTGCCTGTGATGGCAGTTTCATTGTTTGCTTAACAAACTTTTAACAAAGAGATTTGGTTGTTCTCTCTCTTAACAGACTTTGTACTAGAAAGATATATGAAAGCCACACTTTGGGGTTTGGAACGCTATTTTCTTGATACAAGGCTGTTTCTTTAACCTGGATATTCTATTTCATGTAGTTTTTTAATCACTAGCACAAAATAAGGTGCAGTGACAGTATAAAAAAATTGTGCAAAAAAACAGATGACTACTTTTGCAAGGCATCCTGCTAAGGACATGATGAATTTGTGAATAAATTTTAATTGCATCCAATTACAGATTTTCTGAATAGAAAGCTGAAGTGATTGTATTGACGTTTCGTTCAAGTATAACAAGCTTCCGCAGTCTAGTTCACAAACTCAGTGAGAAGATGCAGTCCATCCCATCCAGAATACAGCAGTCAGCCTTGTTCAACTCAAAGATGTCCAAAAATAGTACCTCAGTATATTTTATCCCCCCTCATTGGATATATTTTTGTAATTTCCAATACCAAATACTTAGCAGACACATATGTATTTACCAAAAATGAATGTTAGATTTTTGATAATTACAAGAATCACCACATTCTGAAAATAAGTAGTGCTTACCTTTACTTCTTGAGCTCTCCTGATTCTTTTCCTGCTGAAATTAAAAGTAGAAAAGATGTATTAAAAGATGTATTTTTTAAATATCAGTTACCACATAAATTATAGACACATAGATTCAAAACAACTAACATACTAGTTCATCCTCCTTCCTGTTCTGAGATGTCAGGTATATTGCAGAAAGATTATTATACTGCCTTTATTTTATTTTTTTTAAAAAAAACCTCCACTATTTTTCACAATAACAGTGATTAAGCACTGGAACAAATTACCCAGAAAGGTCACACAGTCTCTGTCACCTTACATCTATCTTGGGAGCTGTTCTAAATTCAACTGGCTAAGACCCTTTACAATGTGATGTTATATTGAAGTTAGTCCTGTTTTAATCAGCTGGTTGAACTAGGTAACCGTTCAGGTGACCAAAACCCTAAATAATTCCATGAGATGAGGAGGGGTGTCCAGAACGCCTGGCGTAGAGCTTAACTGTCCTCAGAATTAGGGAATTTCATCCCACCCGACAAAATGGCTGCTGAAATGTGACAGGAGCAATGTCGGCCAGCCTGGGAATTGCAGACCTGGCAACTTGGCCTAGTGACTCAGCAGGGGAACCAGCAATAACCTTGAAGCGCAGCTGGACACCAGAGAACCACAGGCATCCTGAAGATACCATCAGTAAAGACAAAACAAGAACCAGAGGAACAACTTATCACACAAAAATGTGAAAAATAGCCTGGGATAGAGGAAATTGGCCTGAAAATGTCAGTGTCAACATGAGAAATAATTTTTTGTTTAAAGAAATGAAGAAACATCATAATCTATTGGACGTCTTAGAAGGAACCTTAATGATTCTATTATTTGTTTTTTTCCTCCCCAAATAGACTGAAGCTTCACTGGAATGCTGCATTAACTCTGTGATGCTGCAATGTCAACTCTGCAATGCTCCACGCCCCATGAGTCTGATCACCTTTGGAGTGAGACTCTGTCCCTTACTTTGGTGTCCTTCTGGGCCTATTCCTGGAGGTGGTCATTTTCTCTGAGATCAGTCCCTCTGAGACTGGTTTTCTTAATAAGACTGATTTTAGGCTACTATAGCCTGGACTCCTGTTCTGGGATCGGTTTCATAAGTTTGGCACCAGTGATAAATACATATCTGTATTATACTTATTATGTGCATATCTACCATATTTCCTGTTATAGCATCAATAAATTTGCCATCTGTATATTCATTTTGATAGGTTTGTTGAACCTATAATGCTAATCTCTATTTGCTGCTATATTACTTTATTCTACTAAATCTACTTGCCTTCCTACTGGCTCCAACTGCTGCTACTGTATTAGTGCTATTCCCTCAATACCTACACCAGATATACATGCTTCCTGGTAATATCTGTAATAGTTTGTTATCTATTTACATGCTTGCCTTATTAATCACAGTGTACTTGCTGGTGGTGATTATTGGTGGTGTGTAATAAATCTTTAGAGATAGAGCTTCCGTGTCTTTGTGTAGCATGAAATCCTATGAAATTACTGTTGTCATCTTTATATACCTGTGGGCCAGGTAATCTGCCCTATTGGGTCATGTCAACAGTAAAAAAATATTTGCTGCATACCATGATATTCAGTGGTAAAAATACACTGAGCTAATTGTCTTCAATGACAACAGAAAAAACTACGTGAAGTTACTCAAGACAGCAACTGTCCCCAAAATTTCAAAGTTCGATTTCGGGCAACAGTTGCTCAAGAAAATGTTCTCTATTTTGTGTACTGCGAAGTATTCTTCAAATATTTTCTTTTTTATAAATTCACATTAGGAAAGGGGTGTTAGGAATAGGCTAAAAGGAGATATTTTTGCTACAATTGGAATTTATACCTGGTATCTTTAACATTATATAAACTATTAGTAACAATGTGAATGTACTGAATACAGTCCAGGCCTAATTGCCCTATTATATTTCATCTATAAATTCCAAAGATTTGTTATTATGGTGCATATATCAGCTTCATTCAATCTTAAATATGGCCAGATTGTACATGTAAAGCCAAGGAAAGACATGAATATCTGCACCAATACGTATGTCTTCCTGGACCACATAATCCCTTTTCTGAACAGGTAAACATTAGCTTTTCAACAGTATTTTTTTTCCGTTACTAAGCAAATAATTTCAAGATAAACCTTATTATCTACATTTGTCCAACTAGTATAGAAGAATATAAACTGAAACCAATCCTCTGCACTCACAAAGCTGTTTGAATTCTGACAGGGAGATTGAAAACAATTCAAAAAGAACAAAGCTATAATCAAAAATACAAAAGTATCTTATAATTCACAAGGAAATGAAAATGCGTAGCCATCACTAAACTTGACAATGAGGTGATCTCATCTCCTTTTGTAAGACAATATGGCTAACGATGCAATCTTCCCTGCAACCCAATCTTGCAAATCTAAGGCAATGCTTGTTTTTCTCCTGTCGTTCCAAAACAACAAAGTGGGTCAAAACCTGCATCTACCTGGAGAGAATATTTGCAAAATTCTCCATGGCTACATGAAACATATTGGTTAGACTTAAAGAGTAGGGGGGGGGAAAAAAAAAACTTACTTTTGCTTATATTGACTATAAAACGTGATGTACTAGATTTTAAAGCATTTTCACACACAAGCCTAATGTTTCCTGAAGAGAATGCACGATGAACAGTGTTTCCTGAAGAACACGATTATGGCCTAAATTTCCAAGTAAATCTAAAGTACTGATTCTCCTGTCATTCTATGTTCAGTATTGCTCAACCCCTTTGACTTTTCTTTTTAAACTATAGTCATCGTTTGGTTAAAAAGATCTATCCAGTAGTTTCTTCTAGTCTTCATAAAGAAGAATATTTTCCTTTTCATTTTCTCTCTCTTTAGAGGTCAGAGAGTGAAATAGACTTTGCTCTAACAAGCCAGTGTAACTCAGAGGAATCTCATTGTTAAGCAGGCTGAGCTTATTTAAAATAAAAAATAAAAATGCGGCAAGAAGCCAGAGCTAAGTTATGTTAGCATTCAGACACTGCAATTTATAGGCTCGGAGGACACTGTTTAGCCCTACAAACCTCACTGGTCTATTTTACACTTTTTCCATTCTTTTTGTTTGCAATTAGAAAGAATGGGATTTTTTTTTTTCCCAACAAAGCTGCAAAGCCTATATCTGCTGCTTAGACTACAATAAGTAGATTCTGAAGACTAATCCAAGCACTGATTACAAATCAGAGTAGCCTTGCAGGAAAGCAATCTTAAGAATCTTTGTTTCAAAGAAGAAGAGAAACACTAAAAAGGATGAGAAAGATCTTTTTGGGGAAAGAATGTAACAAGTTGGGCAAACATAGGAGGGCAAAGAAAACTATCTGGATGAAATTTTAAAATAAAAAAATCATTTTTTTTTTCAAATGAAATCTTGTAAGAATTATGTGACTCCTTAAAAAAAAAAAATTCAAGGAAAGAATGCATTAGCTAAAACGCCTTTCATTTTCTTTAATATCATTATTTTTATTCCAGCTGAAGCTTCTTGAGCAGCATTGCATGGCTTCATTTTCTCAAAAGACTCAAATTTTAACTTTAAGCTACCATTCAATCTACAAAGAAAACCTTTGCTAGCAGATCACAGAACAGCCTCCGTGCAATATGCCTTCTGCTAGCGAGACCCTCAGTAGCAGCAAAGCGCATCCAGATAGAAAGTCTGTAAGCCTGAAGTTATTTCAAGGTTAACCAGTGATTAGAGTGGGTAGAGCACCTCTGAATTGTGAATTAACCCTCTGGCTGGGTAAGGTTTGCTGTAGTTACAGCCTTCCCAACTGAAAACAGTGAAAAAAATAAAAAACTAATATTGAAGGTGCATAAAAGATGCCTCTTCATTGTTTTTAAAAAAATACAAGAATGTGGATTAATGTATGTACAAAAGCACTAGGAAGCAGCAATGTATCTTAGCGAACAAATGTTATAAGCACCTATAACTTAGGAAAACAAAGGTTAGATGTTAAGGGAAGCAGGAACTCTTCCTAGTTTAAAAGGAAGAACTTGGGAAAGGTAAACAAACAATTGTTCATCATAAAACAAATTTTCACCTGCATTTGTGCTACATGCCGGGGGTTTCATATTAGTTGCCCAAAAAATGACAAAATTGTTACCCATTTTCCATTAGAAGATATATTAAAATGCAAATATCATTGCATTCAAAAAAACGTAATTTCATTTAAACACTATGTGGTGGAAGCTAATAGGACCCCTTTTACACACATTTATTTTATGTTGGTCTTGTATTGCATTTTGATGTATAAATAAAATATCTCCACCTCACTAGATATCAAAGAAACGTTATAAATGAGGGCTGCTCCTAAAGTAATGCCTTCTATTTTATGATGTTGGCCCACAGCATCAGAGGCCGATGTTGGTGGGATGGCAGCAGAGGCCGAACCTTTCCACCCATTTCCTGTTCCATGTTGTTGCCGTGTGACAGATGGCAGCAGAGGGGCACTCTGACCCAATGGAGTTGACATGGGAGTGTGGATGGAGCAAAGGAGTGGAATCAAATTCCCCCATGCAGAAAAAATGGCACCCATTGACATTCATTGATGCTTGCTGAATGTTTATGGAGATCAAACATTGGATGTGAGCACAGTGAGGCGGTGAGTGCTGTGTTTTAGCAGGGGGCAACAGTGACAGGAAAGACAAGCCGCGTTCCGGATGGCCGTGCACAGCTGTCACACCACAAAATCATAGAATGGTTCAGGTTGGAAGGGACCTTAGAGATCATCTTGTTCCATCCCCCCTGCCATGGACAAGGACACCTTCCACCAGACCAGGTTGCCCAAAGCCCCATCCAGCCTGGCCTTGAACACTTCCAGGGAGGGGGCATCTACAGCTTCTCTGGGCAACCTATTCCAGTGTCTCACCACCCTCACAGGGAAGAATCTCCTCCTTATATCTAGTCTAAATCCACCCTCTTTCACTTCATAGCCATTACCCCTTGTCCTATCATTACCTGCCCTTGTAAAAAGTCCCTCCCCAGCTTTCCTGTAGGCCGCTTCAGGTACTGGAAGACTGCTATAAGGTCCCCTCACAGCCTTCTCTTCTCCAGGCTGAACAGCCCCAACCAGGATGACTACCAGACTGCTGCTGATCCTGACCACTGTCTTCTAACCCGGTCTTGACCCTGTCTCGCTGCTGCGCACCCTGGCTCATTGGTGAGCTTTCACCAGCCTCATTGTTAGACTTGGCTCCCAGCACACCTTCCCTTGCAGAACTTCAAGCTCTTGCTGCTCCCTGACATTCCCCATCCCCAAACACTGAGCCCTCCTACATAGTTCCTTCCTATTTTCTGTACAATGTACACTTTTGTGGTGGCAAACTTGAGAAAATAGCAGAGAAATTAGGTCAGCACACCTGGATAAAAAGTAGCAGATTGAAATAAAAGAGACAAGAATTCTTCATGGTGTGTGTGTATTTAACATCTCTCTGAATCTCACATTGCTTGTGTGGAATTTTTTCTTCTCATCTCCATGGCACGCTCATTCTAATGGTAAACCTTTTGCTATAGGAGCTTCATCTTCCCTATGTATTTGTATAGGTTCTAGCATATTGGCAAACATATACATGCATATTTTTTACAGTTATGTTCTCCTGTTCTTCACTACTTTTTGTTTCTGTTTGCAGGAGGCCAAGAAACCACTAGATGGCGAACAATTTCTGCAAGATAATGCCCACGTCTTTACACCATCTTCTGTCCTCAGCTTGATCACTGAGGCAGTGAGGTGTAGTCCCACGGCAGTTCACAGGAATCTGGGATGAAGGTGAGACAGTCCTGCTCCTCCCTGCCTTGTCCTCCCTTTAGTTGTTTAGTGTTCATGCAGCCGGGTGTGGAAAGGGTTCATGGAGGTGATCAATGCAAAAAACAACCTAGCAAAAAACCAAAAAGAAGGTAAAAGTGAGCTGTTTCCAGCCCTTTCGGTTTCATCAACCAGCTTACAGCCCCCTTGTGCAAAACAAGAAGGTTTATTCTGAGAGATCAGCAGTCCCAGTTTGGATTGTTTCATGCTGCTGAGCAGTGGTATTATGTATTCTTCTGTCTGGCATAAAATTCCAGGGTTCAGGAGGATAAAAATATTCTGTATGTATAAGAAAGATCATAAGATAATCTCTGTAAGTTACTGAAGGTAACATCTGTGACTCCTGGTTTTCGATCTGCAAGAGACATGGTGTATAGACATATTTCCAAAATGTAAATCCAGCTGTTTAAAAAAGATTTTTAATATCAAAAATCCACCAAGTAATCAGACTCCACTACGTGATTAACTCTTCTGGTCCCTATTGAAGTTCTGTGTGAACATGTGTTTTAGCTTGGGTTTTAGTGGAAGGAAAACTAAGTCAAATTATCCCTTTCAGATGAAATACTCAATCCAGGGAAATGAAAGGATCTGTGACATACCGGGATTCCCCACTCTGGTTTCTGGCATCACTCTTCTGTTCAGTCCTTTGGCTATGGTTGGTCTGATTACAAGAGGTTTATTTAGGAGAACTAAGCCTTCAAAAAAAAAAAAAGAGCAGAAGGCCATGTTATTTCTTCTTGGAAACTTTCATATGAGTGGGGACAGGTGCGGTTGTGTGAGCTGCTGATACAGTACGTTTTCTAAATGTTTTCTCCTCCAAACTATGGCATTTCTTCAACTTGATTTTTCTAATTCTGTGACTCTGTAAATGACCAAGGTCTTTCTTTCCACCTGCCTATGGCAATTCAGTACGAAATACCTTGATCTAGTTTTAAGCAATCAAACTTCCCATCTGTTGGCAATAAAAATGTAGTCATTAATCAGTTACAAGCAGTCAGAAACTTGCAGATTCAGTCTGTAGCTTAGAGTGGGACACACATGCCAGGCTTGTTGCTCTTACCTTCAGCCCAAGAAGGAATGACTTCAGAGCACCGAAGTCTGAAGTAATCCATGCTTGAAAGAGGGCAGGAATGTTCACGACGTGGTTGTTTTTATTTTGGGAATTAAAGTGGTTTGTAAGCCTTTTTGTAAAGGACAGGTTATCTGAGTAGCATCAAAATCTGTGTGCAGCTGCCAAGCAGTTCTGCAGTTAAAGGGTGATTTGGATTTGAGAACTTTGGCACTTTGTTGGTGAGGATCCAATGACTGCAGTGCAGCAGTGCAGGAGAGTGTTTTGTTTCCAATTCTGGTTTCACTGCAGCAGCTGAAATACAGTGGGAAACAAACAGAAACGTTTGGAGTTTGTCATTCAAAGAGGTGGAGCCCTGGGAATGAGCCAGAGCCTGGTGTTACCCACTCAGAGAGGACAGCTGAGGAGGTGGGTCTGTCTTATGACAGGAAGGTGAATTAACTGCCACAGAATTCTGCTAAAGTGTTAATAATTCTTTGTTCCAAAGCCTTGATTCTGTCATACATACTAGACTGCAAAGTCTGTGTAAGAATTTTCATCTCTGAGTAGAGGATATTAAAGTCAGTTGTCTAGAGGTCTTGAAACTTTTTAATAGAAAAATGTGTCACTTTTCCTCATAAATATTTTTCTTTCTCCTTTGAATTTCTGAAATTCTTCTACTTCATGTTATCCTTGACACCTCATAGAGACAGCTCTTTCCTACAACCAGTTGAAGAAAAGTGGCAGACAGCTTAATGTGGCATTTTCAAAACAAAGCAGAACTTGCCATCACAGAATTACAGCCAGATTTCCACAGTGAAGGTTTGTCTCCTTCAGTAGGAGATCTTAAAGTGTGTTCAGAACACAACTGTACAAGATAATGACAGGGAAATCCACTGCCGTCTCTTAAATAAGAAAACACCATGTCTAGCACCTGTCTGAAATCCTCGGTGTGCCAGTTATTGCAAGCTGCAAAAATACTCAGGGAAAGTCTGTGCTTGCTGCACTGTCACATTCTTTCCCAGGTATCAGCTTTGACAGTTGCTGGAGACAGAATACTGGGCTTGAGGGGCCTGTGGTCAATCACTAAATGGACATTTCTTTGGTCTGACTCCTTCCTAATTTTCTTGCATGTAATAACAGCTTGAAGCTGAAGCTGCAGAGTTCTTAACTGAAGGACAGGAGATGAGGACCAAAATCTACCAGACCTCCCTAAAGAATTTGGGCCTGGGCAACATTTTCATTACTACCAGTGTTCGAATTCCTGGCTGCAGTTGATAGTAATTAGATGTTCCAGTTATACAACTGAGGCACTTTCTGACTGCTCAGGATTCATGTTGACAATGAATTACAGCCTGAAACTCATTTATGTTGCCTGTTGGTGCCCACTTCTCTTTTCTGGACAATGCTGCTATGAATTATCTGAAATAATTTTTCACTCTATTCCCAGATGTCTTTACAGTTGTTTTGTAAAAACACATGCAACTAGGAGCAAGCCCAATCCCTCCATTAAGCAGGAATGTTGATTGCTGTAGAATCTGCAGATCCTGCTGTCCTGCCATTTTCACATGGAGCGGGTGAGGTACAAGGTCCTGCATGCTGGTCTTAGTGCCTGAGTACCATCAAAATCTGTGTGCAGCTGCCAAACAGTTTTGCAGTGCCACATCCTCGAATAGCCTGCTGGAAGGAATGCACTTATTTCTAATGGTAGCCTATTGGTTTGTAATGAGAAATAGCTTAGTCACACGAGAGAAAGCATTTAGTATGAGATTCTTGGAGAAAGTACAAAGGTATATTGAGGTTTGCAGGAGGTCTGTGTGTCCACCAGGAGGCACAGCGAACTTGGGCTGCGCCTGGCTGCACTGAGGGGAGCAGCAGTGAACCGAGGCAAAAGGTTTCATCTGCTTTTTGCATCCAGAAGAAGGAAATTGAGAGATTTCTACTGAGTATCTAGAATAAAAATGGGAATGTGGAGAACTGGCAAGGAACCTGAGTAATCAAACACATATGTGTCAAAGATATCCTCTGGTCAAAGGCTGTCAACTGAAATAGATTTTGTTGCTGTTGTTCACTTTCATGGGAAGTCATAATTGGTGTGACTGAAAATAAAAATGCTCATCAGTGTATAAAGCAATAAAGTGGCTCTTAATGTGTACATAAGGAGTTGTGTAAGAGACCTTTCCAAATTAGATACCTCCAGCTACATGTGGAAAAGTTCTGATGCTGCAAACATTTACACATGTGAATTATCATATCTGTTATATATTAAAAATATATTTTTAAAAAGATTTTAAAAAAAAACAACACACAAACCAGCCACAGACTTACCAATAGGTACTTGCACATTTGGGGCTGCCCAGGAATTTAGTTTGCAATAAGCTTATCAGGTCTGTTCTGCCTCCAGTAGTGTAACTGAATTCGAAACAATGATCCCTCCCTCTGCCAATCCAGGAGCATGTATGTCACATCTGGAATATGAACAGGGGTGTTTTCAAAGCTGCTACATTTCATAATTTTGATAATAATCAAAGCCTTCTTTCCATCATTCCAAAATCAGATGGCCAACTTGGAACTGAGACTCTGAAAAGAAGTGCTTTTCCCAGGCTTGAAGAGAACAGAAAGGAAATAAGAGCACAGAAAGGAAATAAAGAGAACCCCAGACTATTATTAAAGCCTCATGAGTGTATTTTTTTTTTTTTTTTTGCCAGTCTCATGACTTTCTGGGAACTGATTTATTGAAAGCCTTGGTTTGGCAGTTCTGTGCTTGGCTAGCTTGGGCTTTGCCCAAGTCTCCTTTTTTCTTGGCAGCACTTAAAACAGTCGAGATGCAGCCCGTGCTCCTTCATAATCCAAGATTGCTGTGTGCAATGAAGAGCCCTTCAGCACAGGAAATGAAAAGAGTGACCCAGTGCCCAGGCAGCTGCAGGGGGCTGCTCCCCAGCGTGGGCTCCTCGGTGAGTTTAGCGCATCTGGCACACTGTGAGCGGTGCAGAAATTCTGGCTTATTGTAAACTGTGCTGCTTCAGCTGGCACTAATCCAACCGCTGGAAACTCGGTTGCTTAGAGAGAACTCATCTGATCTTTCCAGTTCCTTCGCACTTGCACGAGCTGCTGCTGCACGGCAGACAGACGCAGCATGCAGCCGTCTCCTGCAGCAGCTCACGTCCCGCTGGAGCAGGGCTGCATGCTCCGTGACTGCTCCATGAGCTCAGCATGAAGGCAGCAAGAAAACAATGCTTCCAATGTATTTCACTAGCTGTGCCCAGCTGCTCTTATTTCAAGGCAGAACGTTGCTGGCGTATAGATAGCGTATAGGAGGTTTCTCTTGCGCTGCTTTTAGGGCTCTTGGCCAAACTGCTGGCACAGTGCTGGGCTCAGTAACCCGCAGTGGTACCACTGCTGTTCCAAGCTGCTGAGGTAGCACTCTGCCCTGTTACTTTATAACACACTTCTGTTTTGTTTATATAAGCCCGGCATACAGAATCAAGCAGCACCGAGGTTCTACAGCAGGCCAAATTCTTTGCTTTACACTGGCACCGCTGTGAGTTAGGAGAGTCCTTGCAGTGTGACAGCAACACAGAGCCTGGCCAGCCACCATGGCGCTGAGGCCTTGGGCAGAGACAAGGACAGGAGAGTCAGGTTCTGTGTTTGTGCCCTACCTGATTAAGAGGGATACTCTTAGTAATCCCCTTGAGAGCAAAATGTCTCCTAGAGTTTTGTTGTGAGATCCTGCCCTCACTGGCTTGCCTGCAGCTGAGACTTCAGAGGTGCTGTTTGCTGCACGTGATAGCTTTCAGGGGTAGGCTGGTGTCTTGTTAAGATGAGGGAAGCTGGAACTGTTCACCTGTGCAATGAAGAATGCTTTCCCAGAATTACCAGGTGTTCAGCAGAGGGGAGATACTTCCCTGCAGACCAGACACTGCAGACCAGGCTGTCTAGAGCAGGTTTGCCATTTGTGAGCTAGGACAGCCAATTAACTGCACTGAACATGTTTCCTTTTTTATCTCCTGATGCTGGCTTAATAGTTCAAAGGCTACGTATGAAAGGCTAAAATCTCCAGCGCTGCAAACATACGCCTGGTTTTGTTCAGAAGACTGCACTGCATCCCACTGCACAGAAAGCCACAGTGACATCACACAACAGCCAAAGCAAAACACGTTCTCATGTGTTATTACAAATACTCACATTTTTCTGAAGCAAAAATACTTAGGTTCCAACACAGGGACACAGAATTCTGTGCTTTTATTTGAGTGTATTCTATTTTAATATAAGCACAACAGAAGTCAGCAGATATGGCAACACCCCTATATAAACACCTGGGCCTGACCTGTGGATCTGTTGCAAAGGAAGAGTGCGGAGCATCCACAAAAGAAAGTGCATGAGAAATCAAAACTACACATATCCTCATCCGCAATGTGCATCTTCCTCTGCTTTGTAAGAAAAAATTCTGGAAGAAATCCTGTGTTCTCTATTTTTTGCTAGAGCTTTTACATCTTGTGTTAAGAAGGGTAATAGTGCCAGCTTAGTTTAGGGTAAGCAACATGCTGTAATCCGTCTTGCTTAATTTGCTGAATTATTTACCTTTACGGTCACAGAAATCTGTGAGTGGCTTTGCCTGCTACACAGGAAGAATTCGAGTCCACTGGTTTAGATTTCACTGAACACGGAAAAATCTAGATGGCCACTTCTGCAAACCAAAATGCATGTGAACAATTCTCCAAATACATCAGGACTGCTGGTGAGACTCACAGGCCTTGTGAGACTCACCTTACTGCCTGCTTTAACGTACTGCAGCAGGATGCAGTGAGCCTCTGAGTAACACATTACTTCAGCCACTATACGAATATTTTGGAATTTACTCATTTATTTATGAATGTATTGGTAACAAATCAGCTGTTTGGGTATCTGAAACAGATAAAGAAAAACATTAGCAATTAAAAATCTCTTCCAGGAATTTTGAAGATGTGATGGGAAGCAAATGACATCTATCATACAAACATCCCGAAAAAGGCCTGAACCTTTTACACAGAGATGCTCTGGAAGCTCCTGTCTTGATGAAGAAATTCCAGGATGTGGTGTTTCGGTGTTACCATAGAACTACTAATCAAAAAGATACTTAAGTCAAAATGTTGTCTTCTGCCCTTCCACCATGAGCAGGAGCAGGGTGACTAGGCTACTATTGAAAGATGAGCAACTCGCCTTAAAAGCTGAATTCTGTTCTTCCATACACAATCGTGTAGTGGAACTACTGCATCAGAGAACAAAGAGAATATTAAAAACAGCCTTTGTAAATGCAGAATTTTGGATGGAACTGTAACAGTCTTCCACAAGGACTGGTAGCACCTTCAAGGACCTTAACAGTTGGTGGTTGCATTTTAAGTTATAAAATTTAATTGCTAAGCAGAGCTATAAGCAGGACTCTAGCTCCACATCTGCAGGGGCTGTTGCATTTGGGAACAAGGTTTTCTGAGCCCTCTTAAGTTGTACAGTGACACCTGAAATGAATCTCTGCGTAAACGAATTTCTCAACAGCCTCAGTTGCCTGGGAGAACTGACTTTCTACAGAAATGAAGGATTTTCTGTCCAGTTGTGTAACTTGTGTTTCTTACATCCTCCTAAAGGGAACTAAGAATTGACCTTTCAGAAAGAGAGAGTTTGGAGCAATTATGTGCACTTCAGTAGTTTCTTTGAAACTTTGCTTTACAGAATTAAACCTTAGAGATTCTTTCTCCTGTTTTTCCTCGAGGCAAGTAGAGTTTGATCACTGACATGCTCTCTCTGTGGGCTAAACCTAGTTTTATTTCTAAGAAAATGTGAACTCATTGGAGCATATAACGTGCCATTCTGCATTATGTTCGTTGAGCCCAATTGTGTATATCTAACTGCTGCTGATTCCCAGTGCTTCTGAGAAGAAGCCAAAACAAAACAAACCCAAAAATATGTTCAGCAGAATTGGGGCAATGAAAAATTCATCCTAATTACTAACTTGTTCAAACCCAGTGTTTCAGGCTGCTTTTCTCTTTCAGTACCTCTTCCATAAATAGCATCAATATCCCGAGACACAGTAATTCAGGACAAGAGAATATTGCACTCTCTCTGAGATGCCTGCTGTGTGTTGTGACTTCAGCAACATCCTGGAGCGGTGAGTTTCACAGTCTGTCTTGTTATTTGATGAAAAGATAACACCTGGTTTCAAATATACTAGTTTTCAACTTCATAGTCCGTATCCTCTTGTACTAGAAGACTAAAGATACAAAAGCTCACAAACCATGTTCTCTATTTTTATGTTTGTGAGCATTTTGGTAGATCTTGATTCAGAATTTCTAGGGAATATTTACTAAAAAGGCGCCTAAGTAATACCATACATCCTATTTACAAAAATAAAATCACATGGTGAAACAAGACAGGATTTTGAAACGAGGAAAGTAAAGTAAAGGCAATGGGACAGCAACTACTCTTTTCCTAAAGTACAGCAGTAATAGTTTAGAGTTGTCCATTGGTTTCTTAGGGCAGGTGGCAGCTCCTTACCTTCCTAGGCAGTACTTCATTTGCTGGTACTTTGTGTCAAGTCTGGTGAAGGACCAGCAGCAGTTTAGGCTGCTGCATGCCAAAAGGTCACTGCATAATTTGAGTTGGTTTCTCCCAGCCACCCGCTGTCCTCTCCCACTGACCGTCCTACCAGCGGTTCCTTGTCATTAGTCGCTCATTAGTGATGCGCTTTTACATAGGAGATCACATATGAAGACACAAATAACACTTGTTCCCAAGGAAGAGATTTTACAGAAAGGGCTTTATTTATTTCCTTGGTTTATTTATTTATTTTCTCATTTGTTTTTCCTCCTAAGCCTCAGGCTTGGATGTTTGAATCTCTTCTTATTCATTTCATTCCTTGGGTAAAAAGTTCTAATTCACTAGATGTCTTCCACCCTCCATGTCCCATCGCTGTCTCCAAATGTCTTCCAATCTCGTAGCCCTTCTGGCTCCTGTCCTGTTAAGGAGGGGGAGCGAGGGCAGCTCGGTGGGCACGTGGCAGCCAGCCTCACTGAGCCCACCACCAGCGATCAGACCTGTGCCCCACATTTCAGCTCAGGTTGTGTGATTAGTTCATGTAACAACCAAACATCTTGTTGATCAGAGCCACATACTGCACTGCCTCAATGAATAGCTGTGTTTATTTCACAGCATCACGGAATGGCTGAAGTTGGGAGGGACCTTGGGAGGTCACCTTGTACCATGCCCCAGTCAAGCAGGGTGACCCAGAACCATTTTTCTGGAAGCAATATTGTTACCGCATAATGTGCAAGATGTAAGTCATTTCTACCTCCTCTGCCTTGCGTGAACTTGGTTTGCTATTGTGCTGCCTGTGCCTCAACACTGCTGAAATTCCTCCAGTCTTTTGTGGAATGACAATAGAAATGAGGTTTGCACGAGGGCTCAGCTGGAGCAATGAGAGAAAGAATTCTCAGCTATACCTATGCGATAGGAAATGATATAAAGCAAGAAAGGACAGACCTTCAAGTTAGCAAACATCCATCTTCATGCAAAGCTTCAATGGTTTTTTGACTTTTTTTTCAATTGGCTCCTCCCAGCCTTTGAGTGGGAGCAAGCAGAAACATGCTTTGTTTAATAGATCTAGATATATAAAACTTACCTATTTTTGTAATTTTAGCTTCAGCAGCATCTGAAGTATCAAATTTGTCCCAGTGTTGCACACTTTCACTGTCTGTCCACCCCTGAGCTTCATGAATGACTTATCATAGAAAATCATTAACAGAATTCAGACCTTACATTCAGTCTAAATAAAATTAATTTCTCATTTCAGTTGTATCATATTTCATTGCTTTAGTACCCTTGCTATATGCTAATCCACCTGGTTCTTCAACTACTAGCACTTCTTAAGGAGAGCCAAAGACTATCTTTTAATAATTTTTCTAAAAGCCGGTAAATACTGCTAAATCTTTCAGCCCTTCATCACATGGTGAAATGAAAAAGGAGCAGATCTTAAAAACTTTCTTGGAGAAGCAGCATACAGAAGTTCATAGCATCACAGAATTACCTTGCCTTTCTCCCCTTCCTTCCTTGTGTTTCTCCTTGCTGAACTTTAATCAAGGGTGATTTGTTCTGATAGCATTAAATTGCAACATAATATCTGCTGCAAGAGCATATGCCCTCTTAAGGCCAAATCACCTTCCAGACTCAGAATTGCATCTTTGTAGGTGTGCTAATGACAAAGCCCTGAGATTAATCTAGCTTCTGCAAATGATGACTCTTGATAGGTTCATCACTTGCTGTGCTAGGGAGGTGAAAAAATGAACCCGTGAGGGCACTCGCTGTTGCTTCAGCGATAGAGCTGTAGCTGCTTTTAATGACACATGCTTTTTGCTAGCAGCAGCTCAGCCTTTTTGTTCTTAAATTCCTTCAGAGCCCAGAATGTCTGCTGACTTGCTACTTTGTACTCTGTATTAGCAGATTAACTCTGAAATAAACCACTGATTTCAAAAGAAGCCTAGTGTTTAAAATAAGAAAGGAATTGTCTGTGTTCTCTGCTTCTCTGTGTAAAGTTCATGGTGTGACTTTTCTGCTATTGCTTTTTTTTTTTTTTCCCCAGCAGAATTTCATGATCAAGGACGACATGCAATTTAGCTGAAAATAACATCAGCAAAAATTGCCATCTGTTTTTTTCTAACTAGAACATTGTCTTAGTAAGAGTGGGTTAGGAAGACGTGTGGGGTAACCCCTTGGAAAGGGTGATGGGGCGCTTCCTTTGGTTCTGCAGGCACTTCTTCCATCTTCTGCGACGCTACTGGCACACGAGCCAAATATGTAGAAAACACAAAACAGCCTACTTCAATTTCCACTTTTCTAAATATATGTAAGCACCGAAGGAAATCCCCATTTTAGAAAAAGAGCCTTAGCCACTCTGTTTGGAAAGGGCTGAGGGGAAAGGTGGACTTCCTCGCTGAGGTCTTGACGTGCCCATGTTGGTAGGACAGGGAGATGACGCAGTCTTGAGATAGTACTTTGAACTGGAAACTGTTAACTCTCACAGCCTTGATTATTTCTGCTTCTTAAGAAGGAAGGAAGGAAATGTAGTAAAATTAGATGGTGCAGGACCTAAAAATACTTCAGTGACTGATTCCTATTAAAAACCTCTATATTTTAATATCATTTTGGTTGTTCACAAGATTGCGTGGCTGCATCTCAGGACAGCTTTACATGTAGTGAAGGGAGGGAGTGTGTGGGGACAGAACGAAAAGCGTTTGCTTTGGCTTAACAGTTGCTCGTATTTTTCAAGCTTTCAAATGCTTGCATCCAATTCCTCGGTAATCATATACTATTTTTTTTTTTTCCCCACAGAAGTAGTTCCATCAAAAAAAATGAATGGTGCCTTTAACTCTGCACATTACTTTACCTCCTATTTTATTTCATTATAAATTCTTCACATATTTTGTTGAAATTAATATCTCCAGGATTACCATTGACTTTAATTTCCAATGCTACAGACGCGACCCAGCCGCAGCCATATTACAGCTAAAATAAACACTGTCACTAAAAAAACAACGCTGTCACTGCAGAACAACTTGCACTTGTCATAACAATTACAACTATGGAGGAGATAAAAATGTGAAGTGGCCAGAAGCAAGAAGTGCAGATAATTGTCAGCTGTTAGATGACAACCTTATGTATCAGTGGAAGCATGTTTGGGAGACATGACACAAGAGCGGTGACATAAACAGATTTGTCCCAGCTGGAGTACAAGAAATCAGACAGCTTGCCCCAACCTTAATTGCAGAGCAGTTCAGTTTGTTCACTTGCCCTTTGTGCAGCTACCGACAGTTACAGAAAAAAAAAAAAAGATAACAGTAGTTAAAATAATGCATGGAACATCACGGGTGATCCTTACTTTGTGCGCAAAAATTAAATAATGAGCAAATGGTTACCACAGTGATACAAGTACTGATTCTCTTAAAATGAATCGTCAAGGTCCATATTTGACGCTCCTAAATGAGCACACTCCTCTGCAAGTGACTTTATCACGTTCAGTCTTGAGCAGAAAAGGTATTACAATTTGCCCCTGAGATAGGCTGACACCACTGCGGTGTCTTTGCTGTCCTACCAGAGACTGAGTACCTAAGAGAACAACAAAGATGTGTCATTAGCAGGTTTCCATACATCAGGGATGTTTGAGTGACATTTGGTAGTGAGGCTTTTGGGCTACTTAGGAGGGCCCTAGCCAGTACAAGGTGTCTGCTTGCAGTGGGAACAATCACCAAAAGAAGCAATGCTTTCCTTAAGTTCTTCCCTGGCAGGAACTCACTGGGCTGCAGGACAGACCTTTTGCCAACAACCTTGCAGATTTTCCACGGTAATGGTGGCTGCTGGCCAGCCAAGTCCCGATGTGAATGCTAAAGGTTAAGCCTCTTCAGCGAGGCTATTAAAACAAAAGGCAGAGCTGCTTGACACCAAACAAGCTGCCAACACAGCAGTTCATTAGCAGATTATCCTGAATGCTGTTTTACAGACGTTTTGATCAGGCTTTGAGGCCCGGGTTTGTCCTTTCTGTGTTCCTGAAGAGGAGGGAGAATCCCACTTCCCTGCAGCTTTTTGCACCCTGGGGCTGTCCTCACGCAGGGGATATCTAGCCGAAGAGATGTGGAATGGATGCCCTGCGTCTTCCTGGAGCTGAGGCAATCGGCAATAAATGTTTGCGGGGGTGCTGCAAACTGCAGGATCAGGGCACTGCAGGACACTGAGTGTGCTTCACACAGCAACAGTACTTCAGAACGGAAAAGGACAAATCCTTCCCCCACCCATACCGCATTTTGCCTTTTGAACTTGATCAAAGCCGAGACTATACAAATATACTCAATAAAGGCGACTTGGAATATTCAGTGCTGTTACCGGAATCCTTACATTTTTACTGAAATTCGGTATCTTAATAATGCAGGGAGAATACTTTCTGGGATTAGATACATCTAATTTTAAATGACAGACAAATTTAACACCAGACATAAAAACTCTTACTTCAGACATCTACTGTACTTTAACCAAATATTTAAAATATCTGTGAATTGGATTCATTGGTGACCACAAAATTCTTTCAGTTCCATTTGTTTCTTGCAGGGAATTTAAAGGGCAAGAGCTGCTGGAAAAAGAAACACAATGAATGTACATTAAGATAAAATATCTTATTGTATTCAAATATTAACAAAACATTAAATGATTTGGTTTGAGGCCACACAGTTAGGAACAGTTAAATTACCCTGCAATATTTTTGATGATGTGAGGTCTGCTTCTGTAAACATATTAATAGATGAATACGTGTGTATTGAGTCATATGCATTAATACTCCCAGAAAGAGTGGCTGGGTTCCAGGCTTGTAGACAAAGTCCATGTATAACTCGTCATGGAACCACACTTCTGTGCCAGCCGATGGCATGAGTCTTGATTGGACTGCAGGTAAAGGTGTATTGCATAACATGTAATATGCCAAAAAAATTTCCTCAAAGTGATCTTTTTTTTAGTTCTCCTTTCCAAAACGCCTTGTCCACTGAATGCCCCTCGGATTGCACATTTGGCCTTAATAAAAGTAAATCCAAACTCACAGTTGTGTTTTCACTGACCAACGCTTTCTGTCTTTGCAGGCACACTAAAAATAAGATGCATGGCTCGGAAATCTTCCCTGTCAGAATCTATTCTAGCCTTGATTCCTCAGATAGGGCAGGGAAAGTTTAGAATACATTTTTTAATGAAGAGCTGTGTGTTGGCATTACTGCTGGAAGATAAACTTTTACATCTTGCAGTTACAGCACTCTTATCAGTAACTTTATAACCTGCCTCTTAAAGAATTGTGTAATTTAAGTTGATGTGGCTATCTGGAAGCTCTCTTTATTGACTGTAGTTATTTCTGTAGTTTCAGTTTCATGTCTAAAAGGAGCACAGTCACCAGCTACACTTTTGTTTTTACTGCCCTGCTTTATCAGGCAAACTGCAATTTTACACCTTGTTAAGGAAGCAAGGTGAGAAGAAAATCACATTATACTGTTAACAAGGTAGATAAGACTATCGTTTACCTTGACTTTTTTGAGGAATGATATTCTTTGTGCAACAGGACAAGAGATAAAGCATATCCTAAAATGATAATGCAGACATTGAATGGAGCTTTTCTACACCTGCTATCAGCACGAAGCCATGACCTCAGAGCAACAATCCTATACCTGAGCCAGTTCACAAAGGACTCTTTCAGGGGAGAAGTCAGCCTCTAACTCAGTCAACTAAAGTAAACATTTTATCTGTGCACCGTGCTGCATCACAGATGATTTCTGATTCAAACCAGACCTCCTGCCTCGAGGTCACTGACTGGAGTTGGTCTGGCTTTCCATGGAAGAGCTTTTCTTCATTCCCCACATCTTGCTCTGACCTGCAGAAACGGCCATCTGAACCAGGAAGGGTACATCAGTGGAACCACGCATCTGCAGAGGCTGCAAAACACTTTTGAAGTTCAATGATGTGCTGCAAAACATTCTCTTCTCAACCTGGATGTTCCTGAGGACAGTAACAACAGATAGGAGGAGGAATTGGCATCTGTCGCTTTTTCATTGTAAGAGAAAGACAAAAACAAAGCTGGGACTGAAACTGCAGCCCGGGGGAGGAAACGGGATGTGCCTTCAATGGACCAGGACACTCCAGTTCTGCAGTGATGACTGCAAGAAATGAACGCCTATTGGACATACACAGCAACACGCATAAAATCACCACAATTAAACTCATTCAACGCTTTAGAAGATGCAGTTAAGCTCAGGCTCATCTAGTCCAACTTAATTTCATCACAGGTTGCTTGATGTAGTCATCTAGCTTATGGAAACATTCTTTATATTTGTCCCAGCGAGTGTAGGACTTGGCCAGTGGGGCTGCTCTCCTCTTCCTCTCCGTCCCCCCCACTGCCCCCAACACGTCCTCTCCTTTGGGAAGCGGCTCCCGCTGGCAGCTCCCCACGCTGCCCCCAGGTGCTCCCTCTCTGCCAGGCGGGCAGAGGCCATCTCAGAGCCGGGGCTCCAGCGCGTCCCTTCGCCCCGACTGTGCAGTTCGCCCTCGCTACCTGCCATGCCACCTTCAACTTCTTACAAATAAATTGCAAAGCACAGAGGGGGCCGGCACTGCCTCCGCCTCCCCGTCCTCCAGACCAGCCGTCTCCCGCTGCTCTCCCACCCAACCTGGGCTCTCCACTCCGCCAAGCCCTGAAGCGGCCGGAGGGCGGCGGAGGGACACGCCGACCCTCGTCAGGCCGCAGTACCGCGCGGCTCTCTCCGCG
>JAOWBO010000070.1:23154878-23189516 GCA_028564985.1 Crax fasciolata
TAGTCTTCCTTTTGTCATTGATATACCTGTAGAAATTCTTCTTGTTCCCCTTTATGTCCCTGGCTAGATTTAATTCTGTCTGGGCTTTAGCTTTCCTAACCCGGTCCCTGGCTGCTCAGACCACCTCTTTGTATTCCTCCCAGCTAAATGAAGAGTGTGTCAATCAGCTCCATCTTTGCAAAACTGACTAATGATGGTGATTGTGTTGAAAAATAGTATGTTGTAGCTGAGACTTTGCTCTATCAAACAGTGTTATTGTGCTCTTTTTAGCTGTTGTAATTTCCACGGAAATAAATAGGAGGCATTACTTTCAGCGTGACCTATATACTTACTTTGTAAATAACACCAGAATGATTATATAAACCACAATTCTTTATTATCTACTGTTATAAATCATCCATAAGTAGAATAAATCATCTTTCATCTCAGGATTTTTGATCTGCTTCAACATATCAAAATAGTTTTGAACCTAGAAGACTCCAACAAATTAATCAGACAAGTTGCATGGCTTTGCATCATTTTATGTTACATCATATTATATCGGTCTGATGAAACGTATCAATGCAAAACATGTCAGAACTGTAAAAAAGTCTTTCTTGTGTGTCCAACAAACTGAATTTGATGCAAACTTTTCAAAGCACAGATGACGAAAGCTTCTGCTTTTGTGAACTAAGAAGATGGCAGATGGATGGCTCCACGAACTGCTATTCTGGCAAATCATAATTTATAAGCTACTTGCAGTATATATCAAACTAGGCTCTGAAAAAAAAACTGACTTAAATATACACAAAAATGCTTTTGCACGGTAAAAAAAGCTCTTTTGCTTGTGCTATTTTCTCTGTCTCAAAACACAAATAGCATAAATATCTCTTAAAACATCCTGAGGTTGACAGTGAACAATATCACTGTTCAGATGACATTCTGTAAACAATTTTGGCATAGTGTCAAATTTTGTTTAAAAAAGAGCAAACAAACAAACAAACAAAAACCTCTTTATATTAGCAACAGGAGGACAAGAACAGAATGGTCAAAGGGTCTTTAAATGAGCAGTGAAGGCAAACATATTTGCTAAAAGGACCAGAGCTGATCTGTACAAGTAGATAATATTCCAGAACTAACAAAATCCACCAGATCACTTTTGAAACAGTAGTTTCTTAGTTCCATTTAAGCATGTATGGTGTTCATTCTGTTTGGCTTTCCCTTTCTGAAAGGCGAAGAGTTGATATTTACAAACCATGGATGTTGCACACAGAAGGAAACTGAATATCAGGTAATTCTGTGTTCTTAAAAATCAAACTACATACTTATATTGCATCTAGAGCCTCATTCATCTGCCTGCCTGAGTCATCAGCCTAGGATTTAGGCATCAGAGTGGACTAGTGATAAAGAAGTCTTTCCTTTTTTTTTTTTTTTTTGCAAAACTCAGGCAAAGTTCTCTTTTCCCTATTGGCTGTATTTAAAGAATAACTGATTAATTAATAGAATTCTTAAAATAAGCAAAGTGCTAATTAACGTAAAGCATGTAGTAGATCATCCTTGATAGAAGACAGAAATTAAAATAATTTAATAAATATAAACCACTAATTACAGAAAACTCTGATGAAAGCGGGAGCATAAACCTAATGCTTGATTAACATTTTATAATGAAAATTTGTCAGTAGTCATATCATAAAAAGTAGTTAAAATGCAGAAAAACACTTTTGTGTTCATTATCTTTAACGATAAGTCTGCAGTGAGGGTACTTTGCTACTATATATTACATTTTAATTTTTTATCTTACAGAAAAAAAGGATCAAAGGAATAATTATGATTAAATAAAGCATTTCAGTGGGAGATATTACCAAGATAATACATTTTTACTGTGTTCTTAAAACATATACAAGCTAAGGTAGTTGAAAAACAACCGCACATTAACTTACATTAATAAAATGACTTTAATTACAAGAAATCCGAATTATAATTCACAGAAACTACTTTGTTATGGGTGAAATAATACCATGGTCACAGCAAGTAGAGAGCAAGTGCACACCCAGTACGACAATTTGATAAGTCTCAGTCTGAGCAATGACATTCTGAGCACTTGTTTCAAAAAATTTTACAGAATCAGACTTCACCACAGACTCTCAGCAACTGCAGCACAACTGCAGGTTGAACGTAAAACACATACAAAGTGCAACAAGGTTTGCATTCGTAAAGCCATTCTGTCAAGCAGCAATAAGCAAGGCCTTGCCTCTACTTAGTACAGTGAGCAAAAAGAGGAGAATGCGACCCATTTTCACAGAATCACAGAATTGTAGGAGTTGGAAGGGATGTCTGGACATCATCTAGTCCAACCCCCCTGCCAAAGCAGGTTCCATAGAGTAGAGGTTGAACAGCAAAGCATCCAGGTGGGTTTTGAATATCTCCAGAAAAGGGGACTCCACAGCCTCGCCTGGCAGTTTGTTCCAGTGCTCTGTCACCCTCCCAGTAAAGTTCTTTTTCATGTTCAGATGGAACTTCTTGCATTAGTTAGTGCTCGTTACTCCTTGTTCTGTTGCTGGACACCACTGAAGAGCCTGGCCCCACTCACTTGACTCAGGCCCAGTAGATATTTACAAGCATTGATACGATCTCCCCTCAGTCTTCTCCAGGCTGAACAGCCCAAGGTTTCTCAGCCTTTCCTCATAAGGGCGATGCTCCAGGCCTCTCATCATCTTTGTGGCTCTCTGCTGAACTCTCTCTAGAAGTTCCCTGTCTTTTTTGAACAACCATGCTTGAAATATTATGCTGCAGATTGTTCTTGGATCAATCAACACATGAGCGCTTGCACAAAGGAAGAAAGATGCAGAGCAAGGTAGCAAGGCAGAAGGAAAAATGTAAAGCTCTTGAAATTTTCACAGAATCAGTGACATGTCCAGGATTAGTTACAACTGTATCTTAAGAGTCTTAGAGTAATTCTTAGAGGCCTCTGAAGAATATCTGGTGGTCTTGGAGTCATGAACACCTACTAAAAGGGACAGAACAGTGTTTGAGAATCCTAGATACTAGAGCGAAAGATTTCTTTCATGAAACGAACAAACACAACTGTGAAATTTACTGATTTGTTTTTCAGATTGCTGATTTAGATCCCTGAGGGATATGAAGAACAAGTATCAAGGCAGTCCCAGGAAGAGGAGCATGAAGCAGCTGTTCTTTGCATGGAGCCAATCACAACTCCTTGAAGCAAAGGGAAAGCAGAGAAGAAATAAAGATATGCAAAAGATGCAAATCATCCTTTCTATGCATACATCTTCTTAAGCAAAACTGTCTCTGCATGTTTCCTAAAGTTGCAGCCTGGTGTAGAAAGACTTGCATGCAGCAGGCTCCAGACAGCTCCCAACAGACATAAGCACCTTAGAGTCAGGCCCATAGGCCCCAATTACTAATGCAGTTGAAAAGAAGCTGATAAGCAGTTTTGATTTTTATGTCATCTTTCAGTTCAAGTATCCTTATTTCACAAAATCATTGCTTTTTAGTAGGATTGCAAAGTACTTTTCTATTGTCTTTTTATTTCTGATAAAAGATCTGGTCCAAGAGTAACGTTAAGTATATTATGGACCAAATATAAAAGTAGGTAAAGAGCAAATAACGTCGTCTTCCCCATTTTACTGATGCAGAGAAGAACCTGTTTTCCAAATTGTGTGGTATTTAAAATGGAAAAAAATCAACTAACATCTTCACGTTGCCATTGAGGATTAGTTCTTCCGTGGGCTGTCATCCTTGTACACTTACATTGCTTTCATTAGAACAATTGTCAGAAAATGACTGGCCACAGTTCTGAGCCAAGTGGGAAAAAACTTCAAAGGAATGCATATAGAGGCTTCACACCTCATTCTTTGATGAGGGTCCAAATCCATGTCAAATTAATAAGCAGTTTCATAGTATGTGAGAGAAAAAGTAATGAAAAAAATTGACTAATTTTAGATGCACATTTGGTCTTTTTATAATGCTTTGATCAGTAAAATACTTAATGCATGGTTAGCGGATGGGGTATATTGTACTGAAACGTACAAAATACTACTACAACCAAAATAGCTTCTGTACAGAGGAGTGTATAAACCAATTTGTCCCATCAACTCCAGGCTACAGCTGACCTTACAAAAGCAGGAGGTGCTATGGAGATGCTACAAAAATGATGGTTATATAAAAGTAGATTACTGTTATCTGTGCATATTTTGCAATAAACTTTAAATGCTCAAACTGTCGGTACAGAGTTACTTTCCCATGTTTGGCCAGACTTTCTTTCTTTCAACCTACTAAGAACGAACGAACACAGGAAAAGGTGCTGTAGATGAATATCACAGAATCCCAGAATGGTTGAGGTTAGCAGGACCCTCGGTATCCATCTGGCCCAATCCCAGCTCCTGCAGGGACCCCCAGAGCAAGCTGTCCAAGGCCAAAAGGTGCCTGGATGTGGAGATCTCCAAGCAGGAGACTTGATAGTCTTTCTGGGCAGCCTCTGCCAGTGCTCTATTGCTTGCATAGCACAGAAGTACTTCCCAATTTTCAGATACCTCATGGTACTGTTTGTGTCCGCAGCCTCTTGTCTGGTCACTAGGCACAACTTCAAAGAGCATGGCTCAGTCCTCTTTGTACTCTTCCTTCAGGTATTTATAAACAGTGATAAGATCCTCCCTGACCATCCTTTTCTCCAGACTGAACATTCCTGATTCTTTCAGCTTCTCCTCATAGAACGGGTGCTCCAATCTCCCTTTCTGGACATGAAATACATTAAGAAAGACAAGTGTATACATGTGTGTACATATAAGGTAATAATATTTAGTGTATATATTTATTTTGGTATTATCTGAGGATGCTAAGATTTGCATAGACAAAGAGGGAGAGAGATCTCTGAGAAGCCATATTTTAACATACTGAATTATCACTGAAAATTCTAAGGGGCCAGTATGAGTATTCCATTATTTTCTCCCACATGTGAGTTCCTAAGACTCCAGGTACTCTCAAGATTACTGAAAAGTATTATAACTTCATACAATATAGTTATTTTTCCCCTCAAAAAAAAAAAAAAAAAAAAAAACACATGCAGATGGGTTTTAGCTGCACAATTCCTACTGACATTAATGGGAACAAATTGCCTAAAACCCCGATTCGTTCTTTAAAATCTCATAGATGGTTTTTAAGTGTAATTTTCTAAAGTGTAATTTTCTAAAAACCACATAATGTGTTGCATTTTATTATTCAGCCTGTCTGAATCTCATTCAGATCTTATCTTTCCTCTTTGCAAAATTTTTTCTAGATAAAAGAAAATCTGCAGGAAGAATGACAATTAGAGAGTATAGACATGTCAGCGTCAACATCAATTACCTTCGCACAATCCAAGAACGCAAGTAGTATTTAGTCTGTGTTAGGACATAATTATGGGTAAGAACTGTAGTATATCTACCAGTATTGATTCAAACCAATCTGCTGAGAATTTTCTAATAATAATATGTTGTTTCTACCATTCATTTTACAAGGGCAGATAAGGTAGCATTGCAAAGGAGAAGTTCATGATATGAATAAGAATCAGCTGCATCTGCCCTTTTGTAAAGCATTCAACTGTATATTTTAGGAAGATATTCATTTTACCAGAGATTTAATGAAAGGTTATACTGTATTATCCATTTAGGGAACTAGAAGACAGAATTCAGATGATATTTTTTTCTACTGAATCCTAGAAATGTCTAAGTTAGCTCAGTATCTGACTGTTGCATTTCAACTACTTTTTCCAAAAAGATTCACAAAGTTGAGCCACATACGCTAATCAGATCAAAAATCAACATTATCATCATTGAAGTACACAAAGTATTGTAAATGTTGTAGTTATTTTCTCTTGTAGTAATTGTTTAAAGCAAGTAACTTTAAAAAAAAAATGCAAAACTGATAACAATACAGAAAATACCTAAAGTTCTAATCCAATTGATGAGTGTATTTTTTAATTATAGATCCTTTTTTATTTAAAAAACCTTGCAAAATAACTACTTTCTTTCCTGCTCCCAATCTATTACTGATACTATGAGACACAGCTAAAATAGGGTTGCTTTTTACTGATAGACTACTAATCATCTGAATTGCGAAGACTAACGTTCATTGGTTCAAAATTTCCATCCAGTTTCTTAGCCTTTTCATTATCCCTAACTTTACTGACCTTTTGGTAGTAACTGTTGTGTTTGCACGCTTTGCACTCAGAAACCGGACAAGTTGCCAGAAAATTCTGTGGTTGAACTTCTGATCCTTCCTGTAACTTCCATATTGGCTACTAGCTTCTGTCTTAGTTTCTCTAAATAGTGGAGACTTGTTAACTCTGTATAGGTATATTATCATAATTATTAAATAGAGAAAATGATGATGCCAAGCTTTGTGGTGCAGCCAACACACCTGAGGGACGGGATGCCATCCAGAGAGACCTAGACAGGCTCCAGCAATGGGCCCAGGAGAACCTCATGAGGTTCAACAAAGCTGAGTGCAAGGTCTTGCACCTTGATCACAGCAACCCCTGCTATCAATACAAGCTGGGGGATGAAATTATAGAGCACAGCCCTACCAAAAGGGACTTGCGGGTACTGGTGGATGGCAGCTGGACATGAGCCAGCAATGTGCCCTTGCAGCCCACAAAGCCATCCAAATCCTGGGCTGCAGCAAAAGCAGCGTGGCCAGCAGGGGGAGGGAGGTGATCCTGCCCCTCTGCTCTGCACTGGTGAGACCTCACCTGGAGCACTGTGTCCAGATGTGGAGTCCTCAGCAGAGGAGAGACATGGACCTGTTGGAGCGCGTCCAGAGGAGGGCCACTAAAATGATCCAGGGGACAGAACGCTTTCCCTGTGAGGTCAGGCTGGGAGCTGGGGCTGTTCAGCCTGGAGAAGAGAAGGCTCTGAGGTGACCTGAGAGCAGCCTTTCAGTACCTAAAGCGGGGCCACAAGCAAGAGGAGGACAGACTCTTTAGCAGGGTCTGTGGTGATAGGGCAGGGGGAAATGGTTTCAAACCAAAAGAGAGGAGATCTAGGCTGGATATAGGAAAAAAGCTTTTTACAGTAAGGGTGGGGAAGCGCATGAACAGGTTGCCCAGAGAGGTGGTGGAAGCCTGGTTCCTGCAGATATGCAAGGCGAGGCTGGATTGGGCTCTGAGCAACCTGATCGAGCTGTAGATGTCCCTGTACACTGCAGAGGACTTGGACCAGATGGCCTTTAAAGGTACCTTCCAACTCAAACAGTTTTATGACTCTGTGAAAATAAACGAGCAATAAACCGAAGACTTTCATTGCTTCCTATTTAGTGAAGTATTTATCAGACAGCAGTCACTAGAAGGAGAGGACAGATGCTAAATGATAAAATCTGCTCTTTGTTAACTATCAATTGTAACGGGATTGGTCTGTCACAACTTTTAGGGTCAGCTTGCTGCACTACAGTAACTACTGTTAACTTTAAATTACTTTTTTATTCAGTGGAATTTTCTCATGCGAAAAGCAATCCTGAAAATCAAGTGATGCAAGACCAAAATAATGTTAGATAAACAAACAAAATCAGATAAAATCTATTTAATAATGTAATATTAGTTCTGTGTTATTTGTATTGATGTACAAGTACAACATCTAGAAAAGAGTAATAGAAATTAACAGCATTTCCATGAACCACTCTAGAGAACGGGAAATTTTGCTGATGCCTCAGAAAAGTAGTAGACCTTAGTTTTGCTTAGAAATTACAGTTATAGGTCGTGCACCCATATTATAGGTCATATATTGACCTAATGACTGATAATTTTGTTTCCATTTCCTGCCATGGGAAGAGGAGAAGTCTAAGGAAAACTTAACAATCTCATTCCCTATTTCAAATTGCTATTTTGCTGATATATCCTTAGCAGGAGAATTCAAGTGCAAAAAAGTTTTTTGATAGAATTAACAATAAACATTAAACAAATGTGATTACTATCATGAAATGATTAAAGAGATGTTTAATACTGCTATACTTAGTTCAGGAAACATGAACAGTCTGCATTGATATTTTACAAGCCACATTAAATGCCAACACAGAAATACCAAAGAGCTGAAAAGACAGTTCAAGTTAAACAATGATCTCTTGCTCATTTCTTGGGTCACTGGCAAACAGTAACTTTTTTTTTAATTATTAAAGTTCGGGAGATTTTCATTTTAAATTTGATATTTAAGTCTTCAACTTTCTATGTTCTTAAAAGCATATAAGCATAGCCGTATCAGTGCATAACAAATCAACATAGGCATAAATAACAAACCTTTTAATTAAGGTCTCATTATACTCTCCATTTTCTATGTGTATCAAGGCTGAACAGAGCTACCAAAACCACTAAAGCTTTTAATGAGCATGTGAACATTTGGCCTCATCATTTGAGAAGCAAATAAAAACAGTGTGGATTTAGATTTTCATTAAAAAATAAGCAAATCTGGAACTGAAATTTTTTAGTGGAAAGAAATTGAGCATAGTGATGAATGCAGTGCCTGTCTGGTAAGATTTCTCACGGAAGAAATTATGAGAAACAAGCAGAATGCCCTAATCTTGGAGTATCTACACGATTCCAACTGTAAATATGAAAGTGGAAGAATAAAAATAAAAAAAAACGTCCTGCATATTCTAATCTATGCAGATCTGGAAGCGTCTCAAGGTAAGTGTGGACTTTTATTACTGAAGTAGTCTATGAGGTATGAGGATAGAAACCTATAAGGCTTTTTTAACCTGATATTTTGTTTTGTGAAAAATGAAGTCTCAGACTAAGTTAAGGAAAGATTGCTGAAGCCAACTAAATCAAATGTACTTAAACCTAATATACCTAAACAGATACCTAAGCTTCTTGCCGTGGTTTCTTTGTAAATCTTTCAAATGAAAGATTTAAAGCTCATCTGGAAAACAAATGCTGGAAAAGTATCTTACATATTGTAATAAGAAGCTCTTTTACTGCGAGATAACAAGAGCCATATTTCACAGGAAGCGCAGATGGGATGCCTAACCTGAATTTCTCAGTAGCATGAGATCAGAACTGTTCATACTGCAAAAGCAAAGAAGTCATAGTATCATTTCATCAAATATGATTTTATCCAAAACATAGCGGGTTTGTGCTAATGCTGCACATCACATTCTCATTAAAATTATCACAGTTCAAGACTACTACAATGTTCAAAACTGATTAAACACCTAGATCTGAAAATATAATTAGGGAAGTACAGTTTTCTGTGGGGATTTGTTATTGCATGGCTATTATGAAACGACTTGTAGAAAAATGCCAATTTGTGAACCATACTTCACATGTAAGTAAGGACAGCATGTAAAATAATAAACGTAAGTCTATGAATTCATGTTAAATAATATTAAGCATACATTAATAAATTGGCTTTTTAGATTTATCTTTGCAAACAGAAACAAATCTACTAGAAGTTGGAAAACCGCATAGACCATTCTGACATTACAGGAGAATTGATCACGCTATCATGGTGTCTACCTCTAATTTTTCAGAATATTAGATATTACTAGAAAAAGGCACAAAAGAGAAAAGTCTTTAGAGGCAGAAACCAGATAAATTTGATGGAGAAAGATCTTCAGAGGAAAACAGAATATGTTTTGAAAGGATGCATTGCTGTGCTTTATGATGTCACTGATTAATCTCCTCAGCATATAGCCCCTCTCCTCTGTCTTCATTTGTACAATAAAATGCTCTCAAGTCAGAACCCTTAAAACCACTTTTTTTTAAATGAGATCTTATTAAAGCTTTTTATTTCACAGAAATTATTCTTTCCTCAATTCAATTTTCATTCTCTGCATTGATTCAGGGCTACTGAATCAATATCACTACATGGAGAAACAATTTCCTGCTAATCTGGAATCCTCCATCTCATCATTACTTATGGCCTAATATAGCCATAGTCAGACTCATTATTTGATCATAGCGATTTCTGCCACCTATGGAGGCAGTCTGAGTGAATTGGGGTGGGACTGATTTCATTATCCCTAATAAGGCCAGACACTTCCAACAAATGCACTTTAATTATGAGCTGGGATCTTAGAAACATTTATTTGTGAAGTTATTACTCATATCAGGTTCATATTCTATGAAAGTCTTAGAGATGTTTTGGAACACAGATATTGAAAAGACAGACAAATGTAAAGTCTAGTGTTTAGTTAACCTGACTGGAGCCAGTATAAATAGAGCAAACAAATATTTCACCTCAATTTTATACTAAACCCCAAAGTAATTAATAGTTTTCTTACAAAAACATTATTGCTATATACCAATGCTGCATTTACTCAACTGAAAATATATAGCTGTATAGATGGAAACTGGTGTTTAAAGGTTTAAAGTACATATTTCCTCTCATTGAAAAACAGTATTTAACTAGCTCATTAGAATCAGAAAAATGAAAAATGAATCATAAACTAAGTGGATAATTATTTAGTTTTTTTTTTAAAAAAGGCAAGGGTATATCCCAGTTGGTCTGCACACCAGTAAAGCTGACTGCACTTTTCACTGTTATATACTATGTTCATCATTTTATATTTTTATATTGGATTTTGCATATTCTTTTTCACATTATAAGCACTGTGTATCCTACAGGGCATGACTTTCATTTTAATGAACAAAGATGATAAAGGTTAATTAAGATAAGAGTCTACATGTACCATCACCTTCTAGATTATGAAAATAGTTATTAAACCTTTGGGAAAAACAAATGAGAAGAAACAGAGGAAAGGAATAGAATAAAAAGTTAGTCTGACAAAAAATTTTAAGAGGTTAAATTGTATAATTACATCACTTTCATATACCACTACTTTATATTTCATTCTTTGCTTCCAAAGCTGACATATGAAATTAAAAAGGCAATGTTAATTGAAAGCTAGATTACACACATGGATGTCATCATCTCTTAAAATAATTGGGTGAGATTAATCTTTTCCACAGCAGTGATTTTCAATATCAGGAACACAAAAGAAAAGTACAGCAAGAGCACAATGGTAAAGCTGTACCTTTTCTCCCTTGTTAACCCCACAGACTCCTTGACTAAAAGTATACAGCTACGTGTTGCTAATGAGTTAGTAATGGAAGAAATCGTCAGCAGACAGCTAGGAAAAAAAAGTCACACTTGCTTTAATTCTAGGCTTTGACATCCCTTTTTCCCTCCCACAGAGAAAGACTGCTTTGAAGAAGGAACATATAAGAAATTTTACAGAGATATTTTACAGGCAACATTCCTAAGCCTTTTTTTAAAAAAAAATGTTTTGAGTGTGTAGAAAGAGATAGCAAAAATGTTTAACTGACATCAACTTATTAATATACAATGATTGTAATGAGACTTAAAAAAAAAAAAAAAAAAAAAAGAGCCATGCCTTTTGAATGCTAGTGCCCACAGGGAAAACGAGATTAAAATACAAGATATATTCAACCTCCCTGAGAAAAGCAAAATAAAAAAATTAATTTTCTTAAGACTTCTTTACTGTGGTTAGGCAAACAATTGTGGAGGGAACAAGTCTTGTTAAATGAAATTCTGGAGTTTGCATAGGACACAGATACTATGCTCAGGGAGCTTCAGAAGAAAGAGAATTCTCTTGTTACCTTAGAACTAGAAGCAGCACTGACATGCTCAAGAAACCTCTGCTCTCAGTCTTCAGAATTCAGGGCTGCACCTTATTGCAAAGGATTTCCCCCTCCGCTCCCCCCTCTGCAGGACAGAGGATTTTAGAGGATCAAGTTTTATGACTTCTCAGAGCCTGCAGGCAAACAGCATTTCCAGATGAAACACTATGAACTGTAAACCTTCAGTTGTCTGGGGACTAGACCACCCAAGAAAAGCCCAGATTATTTTTGAATCCTCAAGTACTACTTTCTCCCCATTTCTATCTTGGTCTGACTGAGTTTTACAGGTGTTTCATTGTAGCACAGAATGCACTGTTAATTGACAGAGAGGATTTCATAATCTTTCAGCAAAAAAGGAAATTGTAGGAAATGCATTCTATGCTTTGTGGTTATACATTTAAATTTAATAAAACAGAGGATCACACTTAAGACATTACATGTTTTTCTTTTAGCTTTTTTCATTATGAAGTCATTATTGCCCAAAGAATTCTAAACTGGACCTAATTCTGATCTTACTCAGGCCTCTGTCGATGAAAATCGGAGGTGAACTGGCTAACAGCAAACAGTGACTGTAAGAGAAGAGGGAGAGAGAGAAAGGGAAAGACGCAGGCTTTTCACAGGAAAATTAAAAGGAATATTCTAATTTAGAGAAATAACACAGAAAACACTGATTGCTGTGTATCTGACTCTGATCCCATTAACACTTCAGCAAAACAAGACAAAATAAGGGCAGGGCTGGAAATAGTTTTAATCAATACAGCAAAATTAGTTGTTAAAGGTGCCTGTGAAAGGGACACCTTTATTAAAAGCAAAGCATGCCCCTTTTGCTGTATCCTCTCTACCCACCTGATCAGTTGGGGAAAACAAAAACAAAAAAATAACAGCTCTTTTCTGACAGAAGCTCCCTTTCTTCAACAGGCCACAAGAACAGGCTGAATTCCAAATGTCCTGATTCCTTTCCTCCCTCCCTTATCTTGATTCACCTGAGCTTGGACCCACCTAGCCTGCCCACTCCCCCAGGCCAGTGCTTGCTCTTAACTAGGCATTATAACTGACTGGCCTGAATGCAGTGGTCTGAACTCCATAAAATCAAAATCAGGTCTGAGTAAAAGGTATTCAGGTGACAATGACTACATTTGCAGCCTCCAATGATTCTCTCTTGAGACTAAAAATGAGCAGTTCCCTACACAAAATGATATCATACACAATTAGGCATTGTTGTTAACATTACAGATTCTCTTCCTTACCCCATAACCTATGTGTATTCACCTGGCTTCCAGAGGATGGCTATGCGTGCATGCGTTAGATATGCATACTTGGCATGCCCTGGAATATGTGCATCAATGTACAGACTATATCCCATATTTTTCAGTCTCTGGCAATGATTCAAAAACTGGCAGTCAGTGTTCTGCTGGCTGCTTTCTTCCTGTTCATACCTGAAAATCTCACAGCATACATTTTTTCACTGAAGAGATCGCATAAATGTTGCTCTCTTTGTCAGAGCCATGCAAATCACAAGAACAAAACTCATCAGGATGCTAGAAATACTTCCTAACGATTTCAGGTGGGAACCTAAGCATTAACAAATTGCTTACAATATTCCCAGCAGCAATGTAAGAAGACTCCCAAATGAAAAGTTCCTTAGAAACTTTTGCAGTGTTTTGACTAACGAAGCATTGAGGTTTAACTGGCACAAGAAATGCAATTCAGATATCATCTAATATTTTGCAGCCTAACTACATAAATGTAAACCATGGCAGTTTGAAGGTGACTGAAAATAAAATTTTCAGGAGTGTTTTGTAATAGTCTTTCCCCATTTTAGTCGAAGTCAATGGTGATAGCTTACACCAAAGAAAAAGAGACAGAATTGGACCAGCATCTAGTTGTTCAGAAAAAAATGTCTGTAATCTATTTCCAGCCTGGCGGGTCCTACTGCTCTTGAGCCCCAGTTTGACTTCCAAGCAAAAGACCTCTGGAGATCACCTTGTCCTATCCAGGCACCTTCTGAAGATCTCCAAGGAGGAATCTCCACAGCCTCTTTGGGCAACCTGTGCCAGTGCCCTGTAAAAGTTTTGCCTTGTGCATAAAGGTTTTCCCTAGTTCTGAGGTTTTTCTTTATACACCCAGACTGCAATTCGTTCAGACAAAATGTTTAATTTTAATTTCTATGCACAAGAAGCCAAATTTGTTCATAATCCCTTTTAAAACAACAAAACCTTTATGATATGAATGCTGGCTATCAACATGAAAGCAATTATTTTTTCAACATGATACCTAAGTATTATCTTGACAGATAAACAACAGGACTGTTTTTCCCTGTAGTCTGATGTTCAGAGCTGCTGTGGCTGGACTACCATCCAAGATAAATTCTCCTTTGCTAGAGCAAGACTGATTACTCATCTTTTTAATCTGCACACTCATAAACCCGCATACATGTTGCCTGATCAAAGCAAATACGACTCTGCTGATACTCATTATCATCTTCTATTTGTAATAAGTATTCTACTTACATAACAGTCTAAGCATTGGAAATATTAAATGCTTGATTGGAGCAGAAAGTTTCCTTTATGATATTACGTACGTATTTTGAGTATGTGTGTCTGTGCCAGAACTGTTTTTAAAAAACGACTATAGAAACATTCTGCATTCCTAGCTGTTGTATGCTAATATTCATCCCTAATACCAAAAGCTGAACTTCCTAAACCATTTTCTTCATCTGGACATATTGCCTAGGAAAAAAAAAAATGCACATATTTTCTTTGCTTTTCAAAACACATTATCTCATGTTCTCATTATTCTTTTCCCTCTTCTTTTATATTCTTCTCTATCCTTTATTTTCTTTTCCTTTAAGTTTTATTTTCCTTTAACAGTAGAAGGCACAGAATGTAATTTGTTTCTGTTCTTTCTGTATTTCTTTTCCATTTTGTATATAGCTTTCAAAAATATTTAATTAACAAAGTAACAAGAAATGAAAAATTGAAGAAAATACATCTGTCATTCATGTACGTGTGTATATATATATATGTTCACATACATATGTGTGTATGCATGTGTGATTCACTCCAATATTAAACTTGTAATGTTTATTTCAAGTATTATCAGGGGATTTGAAGTATTACTACAGAACAACAACATTCTGTTAGTTCCACATATAACCTAATATTAATGTCAGAGACCATCTAAATCTGAGAAACTGTGTTTACTGTATCTCCTCTCCTGTCCTTGATTCTTCTCCAATTCTTCATGGGTTTGTTTGTACATTTATCTACCACATAGATACACTACTAGTCTCTCTCATTCCTTCTACATTTCAAAGTATTTTTCTCGTACTGTTTTGTTTTACTTTATTTAAAGCTGACAGACGAAAATGAACTGATAAGACAAAGTTTCTGATTTTGCAAAATATTCAGTGTAAAGACCTTCTGCTTATACAATTAAGCACATAATACATATTTCCTTGACTGGGGTCTGATGTATTCTTTATTCTGATGGAACAACATTTCCAAAAGGACAAGAAAATTTATAATGAAATTTAATTTTTTGTATTTGATTTTTCATCTGTTGGAAACTTTCTATAATTAATATACTTAGTATGCAATAATGGGCTAATAGGCAAATATTTTTGTCTTGTTTGAGCAGAACTCTCAGTGGCTTCAATCATTCCTTATATGCTGAGATAGAATCACATGATACTGGATCATGTTTTCAAACCTAAGACCAAGAAATATCTTGCTATTTTATAAAATGTATTTGGAAATTAAATTAGCCAGGTCTTGAAGCATTAATAGAAATTAACATTTAAAGTTTCTAGCATAAATTGGACTTTCCAGTTGAAACATCCAGATTCAGAAGAAGGAGGAAAAGAAGTTTCTCATGATCTTTGTTGTCCTGATCACAGGCCTTATTGTTCCCAAGATGTTGGTCCTGTGACAACCATGCCAAGCAGAAACTATGAAGCTCATCAGATATTACAGCCCTCTTCCTTTCTTGTTACTTTACAGAACAACTGTAGCAGTTTCCCTTTTAGTTACCAGAAGAAGAGCAGTATTTGTTAGATGAGAACTGTTTGGGGAGTCCTGAATTCACGACAAAGGTGTGGGAGGTGGGCAAAATTTGAACGACATACAGTGCTTAAAGCTGGGAAACCCAGTATCTCAGGAAACATCTGCACTATGCCATGGTTCAGAACTCCCAAATTCACAATTGTGAAGATCTACCTCACACAGACAAGTTTTAGTTGATAAGTTAATTTCATCACCGTGCTTCTTTATAAGACATTTCTCCCAGTGCTGCTTGGTCTGAAATCCAGGGAGGGTACCGGGACAAGTCACTGCCTTCAGCAGATACCAACAGTCACTTCAGGAGACAACCCTCCTGGCTCTCTCAGAGTTTCAGTTGGTAAGTGTAACCCCTAGTTTGTGAAACTAGAATAGAGTTTAGCTCACTATATTTGAAAAGTTACTGGGCTTTCAAATCCAAGCAGCTCCTGTTTACTTGTTAAGTAAAGTCTATATTTCTGCAGATACTGTTACCGAAAAAGTTAATTTCTAAAACATTACCCCAATAAATATAAACAAGACAAGGCTGGCATATAATTTAACCCTTGACCATGGAACAGAAGTGCTAGAGAACAATCAGTACCTTGTGGCGTAATCTTACTAGGGGCTGATAGGGCCTAAAGTCGTATCCTTCCTTGGCTGGCCACCCATCTGCTCCCAACAAAATGCATCCAAGAAGTAAAACAGCTGACCACCACATAAACATCTTTACAGGTCTGTTCCTGTCAAAATAAAATGGAAAAGTTCAGTGACAGACTGAAACATTATTTTCGCACAAGTCATTTTCTTATCAGTATTCAATACTCATGTAAGACATGGACTGAGGAAGGAGCCACTCCTAACTCAACCTTAGAAATTAATATACAGTACTATCTTCACAACACCTACCTTGTATTTCACTAAAACCAATCTCATTCTGAACCTCTGTATCAATAAAATTTAAGATTTCTCCTTAGTTATCATTGCCTTTCTTATTCTAACAGTTTCCACTTACATTTCTTTTGTACGCCAGCTCTAATGTACTGCAAGAGATATCACTCAGAGGATACCACTTGCAGAATAAACTAAGAACTGAGAGATTTGAAATAGACCATGTGCTCTATTACAGACACGTATTTTACATAAATAAGTTAAAGTTTGGTCTTTTATGCTCATTCAATAACTGGATTTTGAAGTGATCACAGAAAAGTTCTCTTTCGGAGTTCCCCTCATAACTCCACTGAAACAGAACTGCGGATCAGGTGTTCCAGTGGACCTTTGACCATGTTGTTATTACAACAAATCTAGTTCACGGACTTAAAAGACTGGAAAAGATTATTTCAGAACTCTGAGGACTCAAGTGTGTCATAAAATGGCATATTCCTTCACTGATTCTGTGTTACTTCACAGTATCACTGTTACTGAAACAGTAAGTCCATTACAAGGAAAAAAATAAGACGAAAGAAAGAAGAAAAAAAAGATCTATCTTGATTTTTAATCTTGGAGAAAACACCCTTTTACTTGTGTTTATTGAAAAAGTCTTTGAAAACAGTTTATTGTTAACTTTCAAGGTCAGAAGCAGATTAGTTTAGCAGTTATGCATATCAGAACTAGCTATGCACAGTTGAACCTTTGTCCCTTTTGCGCGCTTTTGGTATATCTCTCTATACAATGAAAATTAGCTTGGAGAACAGTCATTCCACAGAGGATGATGAGGGCAGCCACATTCCACCACTCCCATCTAAACTGCATATATTTTAACTTCACGTGGTGTAAAAGAACAGAAGCTTACAGTTTTGAAAATTGTTTGACCCTGAAAGGCTTCTCTTTTGTACTCGTCCAAAAGAAAAGAAATTTATTACATTCTCAGTCTCTGACTTCATTGCCTGGTACTTGAATGAACACTTGAAATATGAAATTAAATAGTCAGCTTTTAAGACTCCGTCTAAAATCCCTGAAGTATGTAGGGTGTCTGTCGTTCTTATTTGCCTTTTCAGAAATAAAAACTCCATTTTCTCACAGTATAAATTTTGTACTGAACTTATTGCACAACTTCAGTGGCTATTTCTTCCTTAAAATGACCTACCAAAAACACAGTTCTCCTTAAAATAATACTATATCTTTATTTTGAGAAAAAATATGCCCCTTAAGATTTCCTTCTTTTTTTAAGAGGATGAATTAAATATATGAACTAAACATGAGTCTTACAAGCTTCATGAACAGAAAGAAATGCACTGCTGTCTCCATACAGTCATACATAGAGCTACCGACCCTTTATTTCTATTTGGGACTCTAGCATAAATGGTAAGTGTAGGATTTATATACATCCCCCTTACTGGCCCTATCATCAACCAATCATATAAACATCCTTGCAAAATGGCATTCGGTTTCAAAATTATGCTTATATCACGCCCTACTGGAGCAAAGTGACATAAATATGAACCCATATTTCCATTAGTGATCTAGATCTTATTTACTTATGGATTATAATCTGATAGAATTTGATATTTCACTGCTTGGATAACTTTTTTCTGTATTTTAACTTCATGCATTACATATTTGCATAGTAGTTATCTTTGAGGGTTTTTTTCTTTTTATTGCTATATGTCAACTTTTATTTTTAATTTTTCTTTTCTGTTTGCTTCAAATAATGGTGGATATATTTGGTGGATTTTTCAGCTAGCAGAAGCTTTTTAACAAATCATAACATCCGAATATATGAATAAAAGCATGCTAAGTGTAGTATTAAGTGCACAGGATATTATTAAAATAATATATTTTTCACAAGAACTGCAAGTAAATGGGCTTACACAATTTCAGGGTCAAATGACTGATGTATTAAATGTTATAATCAACACTATGCAAAACTATGTCCCACAGGAAGCTGCTGAAAAGGTGTTAAGCATTAATAATAGGGAATTAAGAAATACTTTAAAATCTGAAAGTTCAAAAATTATACATCTTGTAGAAAGAGCCCTTGAGTACAAGCAACTTTTAGTCTTTTGTATTTTTCTGCTATTACTGTTTCAAAGAGTGGAAAAAAGTTCTGCTTTCATTTTCCAGGCAGCGTATGTATTTCTGAAAACTTTGGTACCAAAGGAGCGGAGGCAGGGATGGGAAGTCTCTTATAACTCTTAACAATAAGTGCCACATCCCACATCCTATGAATACAAATAGATAATTTACAGCCACTTGTTGCATGTAAATAATTACTGTGTTTTCTTTTCCTCAAGTACATGTCTCTAATTAACGAGTTTCATCTGCTATTTTATCGTTAAACTGATCAGTAATGTGAGGTCCTTCTGCGTCGTTCTCCATCAGCCTGAGATTTGGATTAGCAGTTGAGGAGGAATAAACTGAAGGATGCAGAACACAAAATGGTTATTCCCTATTTCTAATTGTACTTTAAGTTCTTCAGTTTCAAATTTAGATTTGCCTTTCTGGTTCTCAGAAAGCTGTCATCTTACTTTCTATCTCATTTCCAGAGCATTCATGAATCTGATACATGCTGCAGTTTTCTTGCTATTGACTTCTCTCCATTTCAGTTATTTTTGAAAATTGTTGATAAATTATTATTCATAAAAGGATTCTTTTATCCTATGACAAATTTGCTTCCGAAAACCCTTGAGTGAGGAAGGCTGCTGGAACAGCTGCACCTTCTGAAGTGGCAGCTGGAATACCTTAGGGCATCCTGCCTGCCTCATTTAGGTATGGGAACCAAGACCATATGGTCATTCCTTTAGCAAAATAACCTGTTCTGCTTCATGTAATTTGTACTTTGTGTTACTGGTCTATCATCCTCCTTCCATGGAATTTCCGAAATAATTATTATATTGAAAACCTCTTTCCATCAACACTCTCCCATGTATTCAGTTTGCAACTATCCATAGAAAAAATACATGGTTGTGATTTATCCATCTTATATTCTTCAAGCTGACCCACGTCACTAAGGGAAAAAAGCAAAAACATACTGTTCCGATCAGACTTGCAAAGAAGAAAGATTTGATCACAGCTTTCCACTGAAACTTATAAAGCATAAAAATAATTTTTTTTACATTAAAGAATATTCTGCTTTGTAAAGTAACTCTTTACACTCAAGTTAAAATGCGGTTATAGGATACATTTGGCACAAGGCAATCAAATTCTTAATTAATCTGCTCAACAGAGCAACTGGTGCTAATCACCTAGCCTGAAAACTTTCTTCTATCTTACAAGTGGTTTATACTGTAAGGTAGTTAAATCACTATTTTACTCATTAAAAAAGGGACAAAAATACCATAAAATTATATATTATCTGTTTACTTGGCTTAGGATATCGATTTCACAAAATTAAACTGTGTGTGTGTTTCCAGTTCTGGTAACTGATGCTGAATAATCTTCAATATTTCTACTACACTCAAACCATCAAATAGTATTAAAAACATGGATGGGATTCAAACCACAAATCTGAACTCTGAGGCAGATGGTCTTACATGAACTGTAGATCCAATGTCTTTGAACTTTAGCCATCACTGGCAATTCCCATGTAAATTCTTCTGTAAGCAAAGGCACCTTAAACTGATATGCATCAGGACTTGAACGTTAGCTTCGGTATAGATAAGCACAAATTACAGGTATTGATGGTATCTATTTCTGATGCACATCATCTGCTTTATCTTAAAACTAATGACAGCATTATACACAGTAAGTAAAAAAGAAAGCTGCTTTGAAAATAATTGTTTCATTTACTCTGCTCCATCAGCAACAAATTTTGCAGAGTAGGGAAAATACTGCTTATCTATTTTTGTTTGGAAGGGTGTGTAAAAAAGAAGTTCACTCTATTTTCTCAGCAATTAAAAAAAAAAGGCAAAAATTAAAGAATGCTACGTAAAAAGTTCTAATTGCCACAGTTACCCCTCCTGATGGAGACGTTTTTTTTTAATTCTTGAGAAAAAGCAATATGAACCTCTCCGTCCCTTTTATCTCCTGCTAATGCTTTTCACTCTTCCACTTTTCAATAGTTTCTGGAAAACAAACTAAATCCCAGTTCTGACACATTCCTTATGAATATTTCGTCATGATTAATGTATCATAGAATAATTTCTTTCAATGTTTATTGTGCTTCCTAAGTCTTCTCAGCACTTCACTGGTCATGTAATTTTTGTTCTTTGATTCTTCATTTGAAATTGATGGACAGAAAGAGATATTGCTATTATGAGAGTTTAGCAAATACATACTAAGCAGCATTTTACATCTCCCCCATGAAATAAGCTTTTCAAATAGAGACTGAAAAAATACCATATTATAGACAACTATTTCCAAATATGATAAAAGTTTCGATATGCGGTATATAAAATATGACAGCTGACTTAAACCAGATTTTATACACCAAGCTAAAGCATATACCTAAATATAAGAACGTCCTACCTAAAAATTTGTGCGTACTTAGAATTAATTAGCTTTACTTTCAAAGGAATTGTTTCCAAAATTCCTCACCTATTACGCTATAGGTTTGTGTTTCTAAAAGGTGACTAGATGGGAACATCAAGCTACTCTTCTTAAAATGCTTTCAACTACCATTCATGGCAGAAAGTATCTGCAAACAAGGTGATTTTTAGATAAACTTTACGGATTATGATGTTATAATATGTGCATATATAAAAACATATACATAACTAACTGGGATTATCCTTTGAACAAGTAGCAGCAGCTGTAGCCAGGCATACATCTCCCGCCAGGCAGCATCCCTTTACTGTACCTCTGACCAGAGCCCCCACATCCCCGAGCTCAGCCTCCTTCCTCAAAAACTCTACAGCAAATATAGCATCCAAACTGGCCATGTCATCACACCAAAGCCAGTGCTCTTTCAAAGGAGCCATGATACCAGACTCTATTAACACCACCACGATCTGCATCCAGCACAGTTTGTGCCCTTTAAAACACTCTGTGGAAAGCAGATCAGCGTCAGGATGGCAGCTCCCACCGCCAGGTCCTGCTGGCAGCTTTGAACAGAGCACTCCCCAAGCTGACACCCTGCAGTTCTCCTGCACACATAGCAACCACACTCTGAACCGCTCTCCAAAGTTGTGAGGTGACCTTAACAACGTACAGCAGACCTGGGGCTTGCAACTGCGAAAGGCAGCGCTGCCAGGGCAGCCGACAGCTCCTGCATCTGCGCCCCAATCTGTTCTGCCTCTCAGCAGCTTCGCTACGCCGTCACACCCTCTTCGTCCTTCACCCACGGAAAAAGGCTGGCACAGTCATTTTGAAGAAGCCAGCCATGAGGCTGGCTGTTTCAGCTCATGTGCTGAAACACGAGTTTTTTTTGTTAAATCTCATGAAAAGCATTCAACACCCTGGATGGATACTCCCTTCTGCTGACCCCTGTCCATCTCTCCCTTACTTCTCCCATTTTACACTGTAAAACCATCAGGCTGCACATGTGGAAGGTGGTGAGCAGATCTTTTCACTCCTGGCCCCATACGATCATGCTTGGTCTTTGTATAGACATGAGAAACGCATCAGGTGGCTCTAAAATGTCTCCCCCTGGGCACCTCCATGGTGAGCAGTCAGCACAAGGGCCTTGTCTTCTGCAGTTGTTCTCCCTGCCTTCATGCTGCTTTCACTGTCAGGTGCTGGTGGGTGAGGGCAGGAGCTCTGGCACCAAGCAACTTGGGGGGAGTGGGACTGAGAAGCACCCAGGGCAGGGTACCCACTCTGGAAGAGCTGTGCTGGAATAGAACTGTAAGGCTTACAGGCAGCCATTGTAAACACACAGCAAGAGCGAGCCTGGGGCATATCTGAAAGGCCCACAACACCAAGGTAAGTGGGTGCAGTGATGATACATCTCCTTGGAGCAGTCCTCGAGAGCAACCGAACAGCCACATGAACTTGGGTAGATGGGCTGCTCGGTAATTACTAAAACAGGATACTGCCCATGAGGATAAACAGCAGCACGAACGCTGTGAACAAAATGAGAAGCTTCCATTTATTAGATGAAATCTTAGCTGCTAATTTCATGCTCTGATTTAGTATTATCATTTTAAGTTTAATTATTTATTGAATGGCTGGCACCAGATTTCTTACTGTCAATGACCCAGGTTTAAATGAACTACAAGGAAATGGGAAATGGCAGATTTAAACCTTTTCCGTCACGTTATTACCACAATCTCAGAACTGCAAGCTCATAATTTCTTTACTGTTGTAGAAAGCAGAAGAAAATGGAGGAACTACTTTTCACATATCTCAGAGAAGCTTTCTATAATAGTACTGAGTTGTGCCTGGTAATCTGATTTTTTTCCCCAAGTCTTCAGGATCAGCCTCAGGAAACCAGCGGGTGCATTGATCATCACTGATGCATGCAAGTGCTAGATTGTGGAAGTTATAACGTCAGCAAGGCAGCCTCCTTCTTCCCTCATTAAGAAAGCCTGTTACTGCTGGTTCTTCAACAACCCAGAGGACGAATGTTCATCATCATGACAGGCTCTGAACCAATGGAATTCAATGTAAAAATTCAAAATACAAAATTCGCCGGTTTGGAGCTCAGGTAAATATTTTGGTTTTGTTAACGTACTACAAAACTTCTTTTTCAATTTCTCCCTCACAACAAACTAAGATTCAAGTAACACCTAACATACTGTTGTGTAATCATCGTACTCTGTTCATGCTAGAAAATAGAAATGAAAAATGTGAAGGAGAAAGTATTTATTTTTAAATAAAATACTACAAACATTAACTAAATGTAAAAAGACACAACAGTTGTTGACACTTCCATAGCATAGTTAAGCTTAGTTTTGAGGATATATACCATCCTAGAGAAGGCAAAACAGCCATTCACAATGTAAATTTTTTTAAAAACAAGCAAGCTGGTATGTTAAAGAATGAAAATCCTCCTCCATATTTGCTATTATACACTAATTTACCACTCCTACTTGTCTCTGTTCTCTATTAAACTTGCTCTGTTGAAGTGCTCTAGCCAACAGAGATGTAGAGATGTGTCTTGTATACGCTACTCAGCAAAGGGGATTTTTCAGTAACTCAGCTCGTTTTTGGCACCTCAGCCAATTTGAAGTCAACCTGCCTGGAGTCTGCAGCTCAAGGCCACCATGACAGTGACTAAGATTGGAACAGGCAGGTTTTTTCTCATCTTTAATGGCAGTTGAAGGAGTGAAGAAAATTATAAAGGAGTAAACAAGGAAAACAGATGCTAAAAAACAAGAATGTAAAGAGAGAAGATAGGCAGTTTGGGGAAACACGATTAGTGCCTCAGCAGCCTTCATAGCATGAGAAGATAACTATCAGCAGCGGGATGTGGGAAAGGGGAGACTACGACACCAAGGAACCATGAGCTCCTTGCCTCCTTCAACATGGACAATTAACACAAGAGTGTACTAAGTTAAAAATAAATTGCATTCAAGAAATGTTTCTCTCTTTGCTTTTCTTTTTTTTAATTGATAATTGATACTTAATTCTTTAAAAAGTCATTAGTGTTTAGAAAATTTGCGTTCACATAAACTTTTAGAAATTTAGATTACCTCAATTTAACATTAGAATATAAACCAGGAATCTTGTGCCTTTCAGCAAAATAGGTGCACACCTTTCTGTGAATGGCTGTACTTGTGCCAAGATTTGTTTGTCAGGACAAAAAGGTGGGCAGAGAGTGCTCACTCTCACCATGGTATGGATGCGCCCTTGAGTGATGGAGAGGATTACACACAGCAGTACAAGCACTCATAGGGAATACCAAGTCATCGAACTGCAGAGAAAAAGATGCACATGGATTTCAATATCACTGGATCTAGCCATAGTTCGATCAGTCACTGACAAGGCAGACAAATGTTGCAGCTATTTAAATGAACAAAGATTTTTCGTAGCTGAGGGCAGTCTGTCCTTATCAAGATTGAACCAAAAATACGTTTGCCCTCCAGCACCCATCCCCAGTGCCTTCATTACTGTAATTAAGTCACCTACAGATGAAATCCTGACCTAATTGAATATAACTCTAAAATCATCTTTTATTTTGTTAGGTACAGAGTTTTACCCTGTTTATAGAACTTAGTGATGATGCAGCTTCACAAGGACAGAAACAAAACTCTAATATAGCTTCACTAACTAAAATGAATAAAATTCCACATTGTTCATGATTGTCTTCAAATAATGATTGTATCTAATCATACAGATCCATAGAAATACGCAAACAGTTGAAAGTGTTCTGTATGTTACCAGCTGAAATGGTTGCAGGTTTTTGTTTTTTGGTTTTTTTAATTTAGCTGCTGCAGAGTTTTCTTTGCTTCTCTTCTTTCCTGCTCTGCAGTAACTTGCCTCTGTTGCAGTAAAACAGAAACAAAGGTCAACTTTTTTCATGAGCCTGAATTCAGCATAGTCAGAAAGAAGTACAGAAAATTGCAGTTGTTCTGTCAGTCAAGAGCTTTCTTAGATCCGTCAATCGAGGAAATGTCCAGAACCCGTCAGCTTAGCTGCATTCTTTGGGAATACTACAGGAACAAGTTTGAAGATATGACTTTGACCCCAATTTGAAATGAATCTCTGATACCTACTAGACTCGCTGTTTCACTTGGACATGAAATTCCACGTGAATAAAATAAGAACCTTCTCTCCTTACGTGAAATGAATAGACTGACTAGGGTATGATGCAAACACGTGCAGTTCTGAGGTTTTAAAGAAAAAAAGCCACCCTGGACTGTCATACTTGGTGAAACAAATTATCATTGTTTTTGACTGCGAGCTTTATCATTTATGTTGCACTATTTATAGCAAACTTACTACATCATTATAATTGATTTTAATATTTCACTGTAGTCTTGAAATTTTAGAGATATTTCTAATAAAATAATGTGCTTTCTCTTATTGTATGCTCTGAATCCCATTCATTAGAATCAGAATCTTCATTTCCTATTACATTTTAATTGTCTGATATTATTTAAAAGTATTATGATTTTATAGTGCTCCAATACATCTACTACACAAAAGCCTTCCAAATGGATGCTGGAAATCTGACAGCAAATAAAATGTAAAACCTGCAATGGCCTGATGATCGTGTAGCAAAAATGGATTGCATAATAAGATTTTCAATAATTCATTAGCTAAAAAAATATAATTTCTAAGAAGAATGGAATGAGCCTATTACAAAACAAAAATTAAGGAGCAGCCAGTATGTCATGATGAAACATTCAGTATGTGGAAGGAATTAATTGGGTCTCTACCATCAGCTTTTTGTTAATGTAATATATTAAGAAATTGTTATGTTCATTTGTTGAATAATCAATTAAAGAAAACAACAGCAGAATATTTTAAGTTTTTAATATTTTTAAGGTTTGATATTTTTATTTTTTTAAAAAAGTTTTATATTTTTGTTTTAGAAAGGCAGAAAAAAAGTTGTACACCTTTAACTTTATTTATACTCTAAATATACAGGAAAAATTATGGTAAAATTGCCTCTAAATTTTGGCCATATACAGTGCCAGGAAACATCAATAGCCTTTTAACAGAAAAAAATATATATACATTTCAACAAGAAATTCAAGCCCAGATGGCTTCGGTATGACCATCAGTAGGCACTGCGTATACAGGCAAGAGGATCCCATCTCTCTTCTCACCTAAATGCATCCCTCTGAAACTGCAACCTCGTGTAATCGCTCCACCTCCCTGAGACATGTTTGTGCTCCCTTTTTCATCCCACCCTTCCTCCGTTCCCAATATCGAAGTCAACCACACAGACTGTGGGATTGTCTTGGATGCCTCTGTGAAGCACAGCCATCTCTGACAGAGAGCCATGAAACACTGCTGAACATTGCAGCACGTTCCTACCGATCAGCCAGAAATACTGATCGCATAATTGGTGGCAAATGTCAAAGGACTGCAGCTTACTCAAACTCCTCACAGGCCCTTTATTGATGAATCAGTTACTGTTGGCATGAATGCATCCTCGTTGCTTACTCAGGTAAGCATCCCTACACAGCCAGAATTGAAAGAGCTTCTCTTGCTTCTGTCCATGTCCTGAAGGTCTGGGAATGACTGCCCTGCAATAATTTGGAACTTCTACTGTAATCCAGACTATATTTTCTGCAAACCAAAATCAAAACAGAGAACAAAAAAAAAAAAAAGTATTTTTGAAAGGCAGTTTAGTTATTTTGTGAGAGAGTATGTATGCAGAAAAAAGGTTTTCATCTTGCTCAGCAGCATGCAATACGATCTGAGAACTATTACTTTTAGATTTTTGCAGATCTTACGTGAGTACTAAGCAAAGAACCTCAGTGGAGGCTATTCAGATGAAGCAAAGCCTCCTTTTTGTCTTTAATTAATCACTCTCATATTAATCAGCTTTATGTAATAATTCTCACAGTCTGAAAATCTCTCATTCTGGCCCATGGCGGAAAAGCAGGATTACCTTGCTTAGATAGATGGAAAAATCCACCTTTCTTTTCTCACCTTCATCATCTTACGCATAAAATTGAAAGAATGAGGCAATCTGTATAGAATCAGAATAATTTTAGGTTGGAAAAGACCATTAAGCCCAACCATCTACCCAACAATACAAGTCCACCACTAAACCATGTCCCTAAGCACCACATTCACATCCCTCTTAAATACCTCCAGGGACTGGGACTCCACTGCTTCCCTGGGCAGGCTACGCAGTTGCAATGCCTTAACGCCCTTTCCATGAAGAAATTCTTCCTGATACGTAATCTAAACCTCCCCTGGTGCATCTTGAAGCCATTTCCATGTGTCCTGTCACTTATTACTTGAGAAAAAAGATCACACCTACCTCTCTCCAATCTCCTTTCTGGCAGCTATAGACAGCAATCTCCTGTCAGCCTCCTTTTCTCCACTGGCCCCCATTCCCTCAGCCAGTCTTGTTTTCTAGTCCTGTCACCAGCTTTGTTGCTCTTCTCTGCACACACTTGAGCAATTCAAATCCTTCTCATAGTGAGGGGCCTAAAACTGCACACAGTATTCAAGGTACATCCTCACCAGTGCTGAGTACAGGGGGACAATCGCGTCCCTAGGACTGCTGGCCACCCTGTTCCTGATGCAGGTCAGGCTGCCATTGGCCTTTTGGCCACCTGGGCACACTGCTGGCTCATGTTCAACCAGCCACCAACCAGCACTCCCAGGTCCTTTTCTGCTGGGCAACTTTCAAGCCGCCCTTCCCCAAGCCTGTATCACTGCATGTGGTTTTGTGGCCTGAGTGCAGCACCCACCACTCAGCCTTGCTGACTGTCATGCAATTGGATTTGCATTGATCCAGCTTTCCCACATTCCTCTGCAGGGCCTTCCTACCCTCAAGCAAATCAACACTGCGACCCAACTTTGTGTCATCTCCAAACTTACTCAGGGTGCACGTAATCCCCTCATCAATGTAATTAATGAAGATATTAAACAAAACTGGCCCCAGTACTGAGCCCTGGGGAAAACCACTTGTGACTGGCTGCCAACTGGATTCAACCCCATTCACAACAACCCTTGGAGCCCAGCCATGCAGCCTGTTTTTTACCCAGTGAACAGTACATTTGTCCAAGCCAAGAGCAGCCACTTTCTCCAAAAAAAGATCTGTGGGAAACAGTATCGAATGCCTTGCTAAAGTCCAACTAAACAACATCCACAGCCCTTCTCTAGTCTACTAAACAGGCCATCTTGCCATGGAGATCAGGTTAGGCAGGCAGGACTTGCCTTGCATAAACCCATGCTTACTAGGCCTGATCACCTGGTTGAACTGCATGTGCTGTGTGATGGCACTGAAGATGATCTGCTCCATGACCCTCCCTGGCACCAAGGCCTGTTATTCCCTGCGTCCTCCGTCCTGCCTTTCTCATAGGTAGGCATCATATTGACGAACATCCAGTTAACTGGCACCTCCCCAGTTATCCAGGACCGCTGGTAAATTATGGAAAGTTGCTTAGCATGCACTTCTGCCACCCTTGGTTGTGATTTCAAGGCTCAACGCTTGCAAACAGAACAGGAGAGCTCTCCTCCAATACCTGTTTGGTCTGGGCAGCCTCCTATGCTTAGAGCTGGCTCCAAATGACAACCTAAGCTTCAGCATGGAGAGGTGCCACTCCACACGGCTCCCTAGTCATTGCCCACAACACTGTGACAGCCTCTGAGTTACCCATGGATCTGAGTGCATGAGATAATAGCATGCAATGCACGTAAGAAAAAGAAAGCAGCATTATTAAAACAACCCAAAATTATTCCTTTTTTCCAAAATTTCTTGTCTTCTTTGAACATCATCCATGAAAAAAGAAAGCAAGCTTGGATCAGGTGTTCATTTTGCCCCAGTTTTGCATACTCTAAAAGCCCAACGGAGATGCAAATCTAGAAAGAGGTTATCTAAAAATTACTTCAAAAGAACCCTTTTGTAGAAAACTAGGCAAAACCCTTATCAGATTTTTTTTTTTCCCCTTTAATGGGATACCAGAAACATGCCTCAGAGGATAAATGTAGCTGTAACACTGTTTGCTCTCCAGTAGTCTTCTTCTAGAATAACATTCCCATAAGACTATCATCACCCAGTTGAATTTATGCCACAGGGACAAATTATCCCACCAGAAGCCCTGACAGGGAATCTTACAACTACGCCCCTTGGAGGAAAAACAAATAAATTAAAAAAGCAAAGAAAAAAGAGAAAAAAGTAGTTACACACACCACCAGTGACTAAAGCCAGAGGACTGCTCTGTTTCCACTCTTATCTTGGGTAATTATTTCTATAACTTGCTTTATGTCCACAGCAACACGCAAGTTTAAATCCTTTTTGAAGAGTTTTGAAGAAAGCTGATTTGTTAATTTTGGCTGCAGTTCCATGAGAGGTTTAAGCTGATCTCAGGCCATGACTGGAATGAAAATCACTTTCAATTTCCAACTGAAGACTAGTTGAAGGCTATGTTTTTGCCAGATCAGCTTCCTACTGCAGCTCACCACCTTCTCGTATGGACACTGTTGTTCAAAAGAATACAAACCAAGGAGTCAAAAGGATGGGAGGGATACCAGTGGTCAGAGAACAGCTCCATTACCGTTCTTCTAGAAATTCACTTCTTGTTTTATTAACACCGTCTCTTTGTAAGTTTTATGTTTAGGGACCATCTTTTTCTCTTTTTATTTTTAAAGAAAAATTTGGCTAATATCTTCAGAATTAAGAATCTTAATTCCAGTACATGCTGCTTCATATTTCTTAGCTTTTTAATGAAGGTTTATTTTTAGCTTTAGGTCTAGACAAACTAAAGGATGTCTAAACTAGTCTTTAGTAGAACAGTTACGTGAGCAGACTGTTTAAGTTTTGTGTGTGACACCAACTTTCTCAATATCTTCACACAACACTAGAAAAATAACTTCATTTTGACTAGACAATGACTGATTTTAAGTCATTCCACCAATTCCATTTAGTGACTGTCTGCAAAATGATGGATTAATATAGTCTAATACTTTTACCTTTCACTTTTCTGATAGATATCAGAATCCAATATGGACTTATCTGTTTAGCTACAGTGTAAAAATACATAGCTTATTCTCTGATTCACTGCTTTTCTTGCCCTATTATGTCAAAGGGAGCACAATAAACTTTAAATCACTATACTTAAAATATAATTGAAATGCTGTTTATACAAGCTTAGTATATGGACATCTGCCTCATATCGTTGTGACTTGACTCTGAAACCCACAGCAACAAGAAAGACTTTTCTCCTTTCAGGATGGTCTGAATTATCTCGGCAGAAGTAATAGATTTCCATCCTGCAAAGTTTTATTTTTACTGTGTGGCACTAGCTTATCTTGCAGCTGTAAACATCCCTTCTAAAGCAGAATTCTAGGTGTTGAGTTTTATTATTATTATTATTTCATTACATAACAAAAGGATATTGATGTTGATCATAACAGCTCCTGGTGAGCATCTAGTAATTTATTAGCCTTCCTTGGTAATAGATTCTTACCATTAATATTCTTCTGTTGTTAGAGTTGCCCACTGACACTGATCTCATAATAGTTCCTACAGATGGCCAGAAACAATGTGTGTGCAAGGATAAAGAGGAGGAAGCAAACTGTAAAACAACGACACAGTCTTCATTACAGAAGCATTCTTTTAATAATTAAGTGTGGAGTTGCACATATGGTGTCTGATTTACCCTCACATTTTCTCTAACGTATACCTGCTATGATAATAGTAACGTAATGTAGTTGTAACAGTTTTCAGTCAGTCTAGGAGCACAGCTATTTATTTTTTTCCTTTCTTTTTCCACAAGTAGTTACACAACATTTTCCACTTGAAACCAGGAGAAAGAGAAGTAGCTACGATGTCACAATCATTGATGTCATGGACTGACTTCCCTTGTGTCTTTAAAAAGAATAGCTACCTCATTATTGTTCTTCTTTGTTGTTCTGTTTCACAATTATTTCATGAAATGTTTTGTTGTTGTTGTTTTTCCTCTCAGCAGATGCTACAGTTTTTTAGTAGCAGTTTTTCTACTCAGATATGCCAAAGGCTTCTGCCTTCTGCTTAGCTACTTTACACTAAAATTTAATTCCTGGTGAAGAGAAAAATGGCAGTCTCCTTTCATGGAGCGAGAAAAGTAAAAATTTTCCGTCCATAAAATATTTTTTCCAAGTACTTTTCCTTGAAATTCTGAAGTTTTTTTTTTTTTTAATTTGTATGGAAAATTCCTTGACTTCTGCCTTCCTTTTCCACTCCGCTTTTTAAGTCCAGTACTACCAAATTCTGACCCTTCATTTGCAAGCAGCTACGAGGCTTCTTCTGAGCACAGATTTATAACAGCAGAAGCCACAATGAGTAGCAGGATTCTTACTCTCCAGCTCCTGGAAAGCGTAGCCTTTTCTCTTCTGGTCTCCATTTCTTGATAATCTTGAAAGGTGAGGCAAGCTCAAAAATGCACTGAATGAGAAATTTATGGCAGACACTCTCCTAAAATGTACTGTTCATGCCTGAAAACACAAAGATACCATTTTTTCACAGTGATTTTTTTCACTGCAATTATCTTTTCTGGCTTTTTAAAGTAGGATTAAATTCTACAGTTAATTTATTATGTGTGAGCCTTTCTCTGGATTGTTTCTCCTCCTCTTATGCTTATTAACAAATCTCAGATTGAATTTATTTGCCTGGATGCATAATTTTCATTTTGAAATTTCAAATCTAAAGCCTCACTTTTATCATTCATCTTTGTAAATTCACTTAACCTTCATTTTATATTGCATATTGATTTATCTTTTGCATTCTGTGTTGACTGAATGGAGCCTGTCTTATTTCTTTGTGCCTCAGTTTAACTTAGTTAAATGAGATTTTTGAACTTGTGAAGTTTTACAGTTGACATTTTGTATTCCGTACAAGACTGCAAGATGAACATATTGGAAACTTAAAAATTAAATATACTACTCCCATTGCCAAACGAAAAAGAAAAATCGGTCTACTCAGGAAGAGAACATTTGTGAAATAAATGAGTAGCAAAAACAGGGAGAAAATAACGTAAAAGATGACATAGGAAAACAGAAGGGCGTAATTACTGCTGGACGTAATTGCTACAAATAAAAAAATTCATGCGTTACATCCAACCCACACAAATAGTTCTGATGCAATTACCACAGGATTGTGATACAACCTATCCCTCAGACACTAGTCAAAAGCAGTGAAAATTTTGTAATTATTATTGGCTCACAAACCCAGTTTACGTGCAGAACAAAATAAGCTGAGGAGCTCTCTGTCCCTAACTACTCACTGACAGCAGAGATAGCAATAACTTTTCAGGAAACAGCGTTCCTTCTTGCCCTTCCTAAATACCCACAGCTTGTAAACCAGCAGACTTCCTCAAAGGTCACCTCAAAAATCCAGTTTCAGTGAGAAATATCTCACCAACACTAAACAACCAAAAACATTACTGAGTCTTTTCCTTTCTTAAAACCACCAAACTGAATATTAAAGGGATATTAATGGATATAAAACAATGTGCCACAGCATCCTTCCGCTTCATGCTGGGTTAGGAAAACTGATGCTGAAAATCAAAATGATCATTTGCAGCCTTAAGAAAGTCAGATGTACGGGAAGTTTAAAGTGAGCCTTCATTCTGAATCTTATTAGAAAAGTATATCAGTGACTTTTCAATTACTTTACGTATACAACATTGTGGCTCCTTTTGGAATAACTCCATTTAATACTCATAACAGATCTTCAGAATTCAAAATTTCTATGCAAGAATGCAATCTACTATTCACACTAATAGAAAAACAACAAATTTACAAGACACCCTGCCTATGCTTTAACCATTAGCAGCTTAACGATCAGAATTTTAAGGTTTCTTTCAACATTTATGCACATTGCAACTCCAGGAACAAATGCCCAATTTATCAAAACCACAAGACCAACTGACTTCATGTGGATCTTTTGTCTCTCACAAGGAAAACAGAGAGAATGATAAAAACAAAATCATTAGCTCTCTTACTTCACACAGTTCATGAAGGACCTGGATGCACCACATGAATTAATAGAAACTCTAACTCATTACAGTCAGCAAATGATATCCCAAACTTTAACGTGTATCTTTCTGTTAATATGAGAATTGTTATAGCTCAGAATCGTGATAACATGGGGAGTGCAGGGTTGTTATTTTTGATATTCATTTCCAAGGCTGTGAAAATAAAAGTCAAATAACCAGTGTGGCTTTATCAACTTTTTATGTAAAAATGTAGATGGAGTATGCAAAAACAAGCACGGAAAACCTTCAGAAAGTTTACTTATGCATGGAAGAAATTACTCAGTGCCTACAGCGGTGGATGAATGTGACTATCGTGCTGAAAAGACATAAAGGACACAAATATATTAAAATATTAGATTTTTTGTTCCATAGGGGGCATCAATTCTAAGATCTAGTGCCTGAAGCACTCAGCTAAAGCTTCAAATGAAAACCCCAAGGTGCAGCTAACACCAGTAACACCACCTCCCCTGCTGAATGCAACAAGAACATACAAATGGGGATTGTGCAAATAGTTGTGTGACAATAATTCTCTAAGCACAAAAGAAAAGAATTGGCCTGTTATTAGACAGTAGACTAAAATCTAATTATAGCTAAGCAGATAGTTTCCATTCACTTGAAAAACTGTTTCCAGTTTGAAGAATACTTTGCATAATACAGAAGTGAAATCTCAGGAGCAGTATTAATTGGTTGTGGTGTTTTTTTTTTCTTCTCGTGTTTCAAGAAAAGAATTAAATCAACACAAGCATCAGCATGTAGAACACTTCATAATGAATATCACTGTTTATCAAAAACAGCCTGGAGCAATAATCGAAAAATAAAAAAGGATATAATTTTTATTTTTAAATACTGCAAAAAACCTAATTGTTGCTGGATTTCTGAATTACCTAAGAATTCAAAGGTAGCAGAATTCAAAGACAGAAGGATAACATGTATGTGGGAGGACAAATGCACTTAAAATTCAAATTTTACTTTTCCAATATAGTGGCTGAGGTTCATTCATCTTAAAAGGCATAGGAAATAAGTGAAAAGTACGGTCAGTTTTCAAAACCCCATGATCCGGTGCTGTGTGTCTTCTGCTTTATTCTGAATCAGACTCTGTCAAAGGCCTCGGTAATACAGGAGAATAGCAATGTGATGAACTGTACTTCACTCTGAAAATCAGCACTCAAGACTGAAAAACATTGATTTCTCATTGAAGGAGAGGCTATAGATAATTTTGGCTGGAGAGGTTATAGCTAACCTTGGCTGTTGCAAAGCAAGAGAGGAGCCATGCAAGTTAACTGCATTTTACAAAGACATGCCAAAAATACATCTGGAAGAGCCTCTCCTCCTTCTCTGTGGACTTTCCACTGTTAACACAGAAGATGAATGGTAGTCATAGAATCATAGAATGGTTCAGGTTAGAAGGGACCTTAGAGATCACCTTGTTCCACCCCCCCTGCCATGGACAAGGACACCTCCCACTAGACCAGGCTGCCCAAAGCCCCATCCAGCCTGGCCTTGAACACTTCCAGGGAGGGGGCAT
>JAOWBO010000070.1:23197473-23222728 GCA_028564985.1 Crax fasciolata
ACTCCCTCCCGCCCCCTTTTATTATCATGAGTGCCTCTCGGCTAGGGGAGGCTCGGCTCCTCCGCTGCCCGCCTGCCCCCCGCAGGGCTCTGCTCCTGGGGGAGTTTGCCGCTCCCCCGTTCCGCTCCCTTTCCCCCGGCCGCCCCCACCTCGCCCCTGTTCCTCCCGGGCGCCAGCAGGAACCAGTGCAGCTTCCCCGAGCGAGCGCGGGGGATTAGCGTGCTTCCGTGTTCGAAGCAGGGTGCACGTTATGCAATATGCATAAGCTTTAGTATCCCAAGCAGCTCTCTGAGCGCCCAGGGATGTTGCAGGCTCAGCACAGCCAGTATCGGTGATCCCTGCCATCCCTATCAAGTTGCACTGCACGAGTTTTGGCATCAAGCTCCTCACTGGTAACCCCTGTGAGTACAAACTTGGTGCCCCGAGTCTTATTTCTGAATTAAACATAAGGGAAAAACCACCCTTGAGATATCATATCTCCTCTGTTTATAGGATGGGGGTCCCTTCAGAACAGCAGAAAACAACACTACGACCACCACCCAAAAAGAATAAAATAAAAAGGAAATAAAAGGCCTAAAAGTCAGAAATATTTGTAAGCGAAGTTAAGCCAAGTAACAGTAGGTTGAAGTCTCACTTGAAACTCTTTTTTTGATATAACCTTTTTTTTTCTGTTTTGAGATAACAGGTTTAGTTCCCCGATTTATTACTTTCAAATTAAGTTACCATTCATTCCAACGCTTTAAAAGAGTAGCTACTTAATCTTCAACGTGAAATCATTATGAAAATTAAGTGTCTACTCTTCAAGGCATTACAGGTTATCTGCTTCCAGCCTTTTGGGATGATGTGCTACAGATTAAAGTATTAAACTGTTTTTAAACCATCTGTGACTCAGGTAAGATGGACAGAGGTCAGCTCTTCTGATCTACAGTAGCACACTATGATAATTATACCTGCATCTACAGCATCCCTGTGTGGAATAAAATTATAGCAACAAAAGAAGGTAAATCCAGTACCTAAAGAACTGAAGTAGTTAACAAGAAATAATAAAATGGGATACTTGGGTTTTCATTCCCTGATGGCTATTTTGTAAGGGAGTTCTTACCAGACTGCTGATTAGGTCGTGGCACTGCAAGAGGAAACATGATTAACTTTTATACACAAAATGTACAATATAGAGCCAAATAGAACAGACTTTCATTGAGACAACCCTTCATAATTGCCAGTTATCATAAAGCCAGTTTGGCTGGCAGTTAACATTTCTATACCGCCGTGGTTCTATTTCTCTCCTCCTTTTACTCTTAAGCCCTCTCAGGTTGCTCACAAAGTACAGATGGAATAAAATTCCACTACTTAATGACAATTTGGGGGATGCAGAACTGGTGTTGAGCCAAACTGACTTCCTGATAGCATAGCTTCTCTAGAAGCTCTCCTGGAACGGAGGTAAACCCAGAAATGACTCATTTCAAACTCAGCAGAAACTGAAATCTAAGGGCAAACGTGGACCTTGCCCACCCACTTTTTTGCTGTTATCAAAGTACATGAAACAAACAGAAGAGCAGAAATGTTTTGTATAACCCAGCTAATCAAGTAGTCAACATCTATCAAACAATTCAAGGTCTGACACATTGGCTTTGCAAACTGATAGGGAAGGCCCTAGGAAGAATTCTGAAAATTGCAGAATATTAAAATCTTGTAAAGAAGAACTCTGACTCTTAAATTTAAGTACAAATAAAGACAGAGCGTAATGTAAGACTTGACATTCTTGGGGTTTTGTAATGCACGTACCTGATCATGCTCATCTTTCTCCTTTGGACGCTCACTTTGACATCCAGTTTATGAAACACAATTAATTAAAGTTATTTTGATGGATTTGTAGAACATGCATTTTCTAATTTTTCCCTTTTTAGCTCTGAATATGCAGCTATTACAGTTGATATACAAAAATCTTTATTCTTATCCTACAGCTTTCTACCTTCTGCTCAATGTATGTCTGTGTGATCTCCATTTTGTGTGGTTTGCTCTATTTTTCTGAAAAAAAGTAATATTGTGAATGCACTTTAACAACTTTAAGTTATTTTGTGACCTAGACATTGCATCATTCCTGTTTTCAGCTGAGACATTTTAGTTCACAGAGCGTTACAGGGGAGTATTACTTCACTTGCTGTAATACAGAGAAGTTAATGTGTTTAGCAATTAATCATTAGTCAGGAGAGGCTGTTGAGGCTTAGTAACATGGCCCTGATTTCCCTAACTTTAATTTGGATAGTTTAGTACAATCTTACAGATCCCACGTAGTATGCCACACAATTCTCACTCTTTCCTACACTGGAGTCCCACTGGCACAGCAGTTAGTTATCTTGGTTTTCATTTTTCTACTTTAAATACTGTATTTGGAGTATTGGAGTCATTCTTATATTAGCAGCTGAGAAGTCAAACAGTAAGTACTGAGGTTTTCTTGTAAAGGTGAGAAACATAGAGCAACGTCAAAATTGTTTTATGCCTATTAGGACTATCACTATTAATAATAAAGATTCTATTTTGTATTTATGAGGCACTGTTTAACACAGGATCCAATACAGCAGGAAAGTGTACGCAAGACAAAGAGAAGATCAAAGTCTCAATATATTAAGGAGAAGTCAATGCAAATAACAGTTGTTTAGCAAGCGATTCAGTATTTGTCCAAAACATTTGCTCTCATAATTTACAGCCTATTCTGTACCCACTGAATTTAGAACAACAGCGGCTTTCTCAGTCTGAATAATTTGGATCTGCTTTTCTACCACAGGTAACCATTTCTCCAGAATTATTTGCCTTGTAAACAGCTTTGGATGAGAAATGAATGCAGAATTAGAAAGTAAACACATTATTTCACAAGTGGCTATTTTTCTTCTCTCAGCTTTTCTAGTGCTATCACTTCTAAGGCTATTTAAAATCATTTATATATGCTTGGGTTTTTGTAGTAGCTATCAGTAAAGAAGAAAGGAAACTTCAGAGACTTTCACTGTTACTCACCCTTCAGCTTATTTGCCAGTGACTTCCTATAGCTTGGTACCACTCACAATCTCTGCAACAAAATCTTATTTTCTGGTGGCAGATCTTTAAGCATTCAAAGGGAGTAAAGTGTTCACATGATTTGCATTATCAAATTATCAGAGAATTCACAATACTGAAATGTGATACTACCAAGGATCAATTAATTTCTTGGCCCAGCTCAGCTGACAGAACAGGAAACTAAAAAGAACTTGTCTATACATTTAAATATAGTTTAATTTCTATTTCTTTTTGAAGTATTATTCCTTTTATTTTTTTTACTGGAAGAGGACAGCTGTCCCTTCAGCACAGCTGTTACTAGTGAAGACCATTGATTAGCTTGAAGTAAATGACAGCAAGACAACTCTCAGCCTGCTCTGACATGAGATGGCATGAATTAGCCTCCTGCTCTTGCTCTCTCTCACACACATGCAGCAAGAAGTTTGGAAACCTATCTTCCACTCAGCTTCTGCTGGTCTGATACACTCGGTGTCTGTTTAATGTTTTAATGAATTTGAAAAATGATAACACATGCACTAGAAACTCTGTGCTGATCAAAAAGCATGATAAAGTGTACTAGATCTGGCCTGCTGCTTTTGTAACAGCAGGGCATCATGAGCACCAGAACGGCAGACACTGGCAAACGGTATAGAGGAAAATTAGCTTGCTTGTGGCTTGGAGAGAGGTTGTGCCAGCCATCTGGCACAGGACATCGCCCACATGGCACGAGAATCATAAAAGCACATTAAGGTTACCCCACGTCCCCTCAAAGCCTGCTCTTACAAAGGGACTCAATTCCTTAAATAAAGGGAATATGCAATATTCTAGCCATCGGAATAAATCTGTGAAATGTACCAAAATAATTCACAAGATAACAGATGTAAACTTGGGGCAGGGGGGAGGGAGGAACGTAGAGAAGGGGAAGCCTAGATTCTGAGGTTAGATATGTAGATTTCTCCATTATTTCTAATGAAGTATATGCTATGGTTTCATTTAAATGTGTAGCAACTTTGCCATGATAATGATTCTGACAAGATGACGTTGTTGTGAATATGAAGTAGCAACTGATTAAACAGTAACAAGGTAATACACTACAGAATTCATATGCACATTAGAAATTACTACTCAAAAGTAAGTGAGAAATGAGGATACATGTTTAATTTCTTGCCATCCAGCCTTTTTTGACTTCATTTGTAATCAAATAATTTCATTATTCTATATAACTGAAATCTGAAAACCATAATACCACTCGACAGTAGATAACAGATTCTTTTAAGCACATACACAGCAAGCAGAAGATGCGTGTTTGCAGTACTTCGTGATGTTTATAAGAGATCTCTTAGGGCATCTATTGGGGAATCTTAGTACTGCACTCTAAGCATCGGAGCCTGCAGAAAGGGTAAGAAAAAAGGAGCTAGTTCTGTTAGCAGATTTAACAAAAATAACTGATTCTAACATTTTCCTCTTCCAAACGGTCCTCATTAGACCGAGCACAGCATTTAAACTGAACAGCCAAATAAGAAAGATATTTCAGCACCGATCTGGAAAACTTCACAGCTGAAAGTATTCACTAATGGAAATTGAAGTGCTAATACTCTACATTTCATAATTTGCCATCTCATTAAATCTTGAGTATTTACATATGTACTGAACTGAACATTTCATGCTGTGTTTATCTAGAACACTGAAAACAATTTTTTACATTAAAAAGTTCACTAAAAACCATAGTGAGGAGTTTATCTCATAAGGATTAGATTTTATCAAGAACAATGAAGTTTTTGGATTAGTCTTATTTAAAGTTGCTTTTCCCACTTAGTTCTTTTTAATTTTGAATTTCTACTTCTGGAGCTTTGTGGTAGTAATCCTGACATCTCTATGCATTCGCCACGACTTATGTCTGTCTGCTAACTTGGAGTATTCAACATTTCTGTAAGTCATTTCCTCAAAGCGCCGTTCAGAGGAGATTTCTGGGGACAGATGCTGGTTCTAGTCAGTTTGAAATAGAATAAAACGAGTTGTTTGAATTTATAGAAATGATAGCTTTTGAAATTTTATCAATGAAGAAGCAAGTGCCCTGTACCAGTCCCATCTTCATTAAGCTGGATTTATATTTAAATAGAATTTTTGTCAGAGCCTTTGTTTCCTCTTAAATATTTTTGTGTTTTCCAAGGCACTGACCTGTAAAAGTCATTTGTAAGCTCTATGTAGATCTGATACACTGGGGGTTTTTGTTTTAAAAAAAAAATTAAGAAAAACAAAAACCACAACAGGCCTAACCTGAGGCCCGCTGACAAATTAATATCCACTATTACTCCATTTTAGGTAGCTAAGTAACTTTTCTCCCACCAATACAAGCTCCCTTGAGCAGCAATGGATTTCTTGCCTCAACAACACATGAAAATATTATTTTTTGAAACCATGAACTGCAACCTAAAATACCATCCTTTTGTGTTATGCGTTATTGTAGGAATGAATCTTCACAGAAATTCTCAAAGGACATGCACATTTCCATAGTAGTATTCAAATACAAGAATGCTGCTATGTTCTCAAGTGCCCCATGCAGTCTGTTACCTTCCATGAATTGTCCAAAAATTACAGAACTAGAAAACAAAGCCTTCTACAGTTTGAATGTTCCTTCACCTGTCCTAATTCCATGTTGCAGAGTTGGAACCTGACCACTTGCTTTCACGTGGGTTTTGCTAGGGAGTAAGCCAACCAGAATGATGACTGCAGGTGTGGAACACGGGTCTAAATGAGCATACAGAGATATATAGCCTGATACACTCCAGCCATAAGCCTTATCATCTATCTGATTCTATCCCAAATTGTACTAAGAATTAATGGCACCTATTCTTGCAAAGAATGCCCTTACTGACTTTGAAGCAAGCAGGTGTATGAGCTGTGTGGGGTACAGGACACTTCATGTTACGCAATGTTAACACAAAACATGATGTCAATGTTATCATCTTATGCATCACTTAGTCCACAGCTCTACTCAGTCAGAATCCTGCTTTGGCTTTCCAGAGAGTGTTTTAACAATCTGAGTCGATCATGAAATGAAAAACAACAAAAAAAGCTAACAAGTTCAAGGAATATGGAAATTTCTTCTCTTGCACCCCAGTCTCTGCTTTTCCCCTTGCCGCTAATTTTTAACCACTTTGCCACTGCTGCTGTACAGAGGAATGGGATGGCACAAAAGGAGTAGCATGCTGGTCTCACGTGGGCAAATCCTAATGCAAAAAGAGTTCCTCTGTACTTCATCTTCCCCGTGATGTAGTTCACGAGAATGAAGATGAAAGCTGTAGGCTTACATTTTACATCAATTTTGTTTTTCTTCCTTTTTCACAGGTCAGTATATAAACTCCGGCACCTGTTTCCTGCCACCAGAGTAATAAGGTGACATTACGAGACACACATTTCTTAAGTAATATGAGGGATGGGAAAAGGTTACTTGAAACTCTTCTGTTCTTGTACATCTCAGCAAACTCTTTTCAGGATCCAGATCACTCTCCTCCAAAACTTAGCTAATTTAAAAATGACAGACTTTTAATTACATATGACACACTGTCCAGTTAAATGTAGAATCTATTTTCAACAGTACGGTATTATTTGAAAAGTTGAGATTTATCAAAAATAAGATTTTCTCCAAATGCTTCCCTCAAAAAGGAAAGAAAGAATAAGAGTGTAAACTGAGCCTTTAACAGGCTGTAGTGCAGATTTTTTTTCCAGTGTCTGTCAGAACATTCTGCCATTCTTGTAGCTTTTATTAGCCAGAAACAGACAGAGGAGGTTCTTCATTCATTGTGAATTTATGGAAAGTTTTTTAAAATAGATTACCCAGTCTTACATGAATACAATAAAATTTGGAAAAAAATACCAGGAGAAAGAATTTATGTTTTCAGAAGCAGTTATAAATCAATAGTTCAAATTCCCTACACCTGATCTACATGTATTTATCCTCATCACAAGGTTATTTATCTTACTGGTATTCAGCAATACAGGAGAGATGACTCTGGTATGCTTTCACAAGGAAAGAAAACATGAATGCCCTCTTTTTCATTAAATGATGAGAGGAATACTGAGGCTGTTCAAGCAGTCACAAAGAAAATCTGGGGCAGTGCTGGGAACAGAAGTTTCCTATTTCTTATTCACTCCTAATCACATGATAATCCTTCCCTATCCATCAACACGTGAATGTAAAAGCAGTCATTACACATCATACTCAGATATTAAATCATCTCTACTGATAATGAAGACGTACAACTGAACTTCAGAAAAATCACAGTGTGCACCTCTTTTGATATGAGTGGTATTGTTTGCTTGATATACTCTAATAATATTGACTCAGGAAAACTATTTATATATTCACTGTCAAATATGCCTGCTGTGCTTCCTTGCTCAGTGTGTGCTACAGAATTTACATGCACAGAATTCTCTCACTGAGAAAGCCCAAAGATGCACGCAGTGCTGTCGTCCTGTCAACAGTTTGGAACACGGTCAAAACACATGCAACACTTCCACATTTGAATCTCTGCTAAATCATGCACTTGTTTTCTGTCAGGAAGTTTCAGGATCCTTAGATTTACACAGTTTATATCATATATCAAAAAAAATTAAATGCTACTTCCAAGTATAAGTATTTAAGATAGTGATATTCATAAAAATACTTTACGTTTTAATAGAAGACTACTATGTTTCTAATTAAATTCCAAGTTTAGAAACACAGGTGCAACATGCAGACTTCATTTGCACTTTCCTTTGAACATTTCTATCACAAATTCTGGTCACGCAGATGACAACTGCTTTTCCCCAGCACCCTTCTACTCAGTGGCTAGGTAAGGATGAGTCAATGTCTATGGTATTTTACTTTTGAAAACTATTCTCTTCCATCCCAGGTCTATCTATCTGCCATCTAAATTATGATCCAAAGTTAAAACGTATAAAAATAATCAGAAATGCCCATTAATATATATTTAATCATCAATAATAAACACCTACTCTCAGGCACGCTGCCAGTTCTTTAAGGTATTTCACATTTTCAGCCTTTCTTACATTAAAAGTATGTTTTCCATCGGTTCTCACTCGAGTTTGATGCAATTTTGAGTTTCACTACCTCTGTGAAGTCTAGCCTCAGCTGTTTTCTGTTGGGCATCTGAAAAATAAGGAACAAGTAATTGCTAGTTGCCGTGGAGGAGTCTGTTCTCAAGGACTTACTAAGCATTGCAGAGGCAAAATAGTATTACTCAGGCAGCAGCCTAGTGGGTGAAGCCAAAAGTCCTCTCCTTACTCCATGACCATGCTGTCCCATTCACAACATAAATTCAGACTATTGCAACTAATACAATTCCTTTAGAAAGTATTTTTACTTAGAATATAAAGCTTGTTCATATCTTAGCTCTTCTTTTCTACAGAAGGAAGTAGGGCAAGAATTTCTCTGTACACTTTCATTTATAATAAAGATTATAATTAAGCTTTAATTATTAGCCTAGAATCCATCATACAACGCAAAAAAAAGCCCAGAGAAAACATCAGTCTCATGTCAAAAAAAAGAGCTTTCATTTCAACAGAGTACAGCCGATGGATACAGGCAAGACACTATAAGGAAACAATCACTTAGCAGAGCTAATTAATTAGACCATCGATGAATTATTTCCAAACATTTTATAGACAACACTGTAACAGCAGCATCAACATTTTTAATAGTTTTTTTTTTCTTTCTTTTTAAAGAAAAGGATAATTTTAGGTAACTGAAAATATTTTTGGGAAAATCATTATTATTTTGAAAAGCAATATTGAAGAATTTTATAAGTGCTGATTTAAAAAATTAGCAAGGAAGTTTAAGTCTGACTGAAAGTGAAATAGGAAACTTGGTCATAGAAACAGTAACAAGCAAACAGGAAAAATATAAAAGCAAGGCTGCGACAGAAAAGACGACATTGAAAAAGAGTTGTGGGGTCAACGGAGAGGAGGACTTGTCTTTTTTTTTGAGAAGTAATGTCAAAGCAGATGCCATTTTGACTATGAAATAAGATGTCTTAAATTTTAGTTAATTAAAAGCAGAGATGGAATTTCATTTTAGTGATAGGAAAGGTTGCACTGTAAATATTGTGCAGGAAGAACCTGCAAAATTTGTTCTGGGTACAAGATAATAACATGAAGATGGAAAGGATGAGAGTTACATGGCACAATGTACACTGAAAAAATGTAGCAGAGGGGTTTAAGAGCTCTGTTAAACAGAGACTGTGTCTTTGACAGTCTTGGGGGGGTGACTGAGAAAAAAATCTTAAGTTGCCATTTAGACAGGGCAGTGTGGAGAGTAGGTAAATTGAACCCATTTAGAATTGGCAGTATTAGAAATGGGGAGATGACAAGGGGGTGAAGGACAGAAACACAGGATTCAGGGGCATACCTCGAGGAAAAGGTATTCTGTGAGATCAGCGAACAGCAAAACAGGTTAAATGGCAAAGCCAGATCACGGTCAAAAAGATTCTCCAGACATTTGAGTGCAGGAAGTAGTCATACCGTGAACTGACAAAGCAGCAACAGAAAGAGTTGAAGGATCTGATATAGCAGCTGAGAAGCACATGATGTAGCACGTGAGAGACAGACACTGATCAGAATGACATTCCTCAAACAAGTGGAGAGCGAGAGAGGGGGAACAGGTAGGGCAGTTCAGGACCTATGGCAAAGGAAAGGGAAAATAGCTGTGGAAAGGTTACTTTGTGTTTTTGAAAGGTTTTTTACCTGTCTTTTTTGAAAAGTCCTTGGCAAGATTTACTTTCAAAGGAAAGTAGAGGAGACAGTCTGAGGGATGAATCACTACTGGTGAAAAGGTGGTTTGACTGGATGGCAAACTGTAAATAAAAACTATTACTGTGAGTTGTAGGACTAAGGAAACTGGAGAGCAGACAATCGCCCAAAGCCCTTCTAAAATAAAATCATTTTCAGCTCCAGCTATACAAAGGCATATTAAGAGAACTATTTAGACCGGCCATAAAACCACAGCAAAATTACATTCTCTTATCTAAAGCTGCTTTTTCACACAGGGCCATATTGTCATCTAAGCCTCTGTGGATGTAAACCAAAACCAGTAGGTGTGAAGTTCCTATCTATCCCGGCTGTGGCTGCTAACCCCATCACTGTGAGGTGGCAATGCCTCAGTAGCTTGGTTAACACTGGCTCAGGTACAGGTGTCAGTCTCATTGCAGAAGCCAAGCAGAACTGAGATACAACCTATCAATCAGCTTTATTTGGCATAAGCATCTTTAAAACACATTTCTAAAATAAAACACAGTACTAAACTGTGTTATGGGCTTTTGTCTAAATTGTTTGCAAATCCAGTGATACAATTCTAGTCAGTCTCCACTGTCTATTTTTAAACCAAAATATGCAAAAGCAAAATTAAGTTCACTGTGCTGTTAATATACTGGAGCATCCCATCAGCGACGTAAGAAAAACCAGATTTACATAGCTCAGGAAAGGTCCATATTAACATGAAAATAATATAACTTCTGCTCATTTTCAAACATTAAAGCAGTATTATAGCAAGCCCTTTTATTTGCTGCCCACAGACCCATTTAATGAAGTATGCAGCCAGTGCAGTGGATCTATTTGACTAGGTATGAAACACTATGATGATTGCAAAATTGAATACTGGCTGGAAAAGGACGGTGCATTATCATACAAGCAGAGTAGCCAAATAATTTAGAATATTTAGGCCTGTAATGAAATCTCTGTGATGTATTTACCAATTACACTGTCATCAGAGATTAACCCTTCACATTTTAACACATTTCAAACCTATAAGCAATGACTGTTTAGTAAACTTCACCTTACTACATGGCTAACCTGCTTAAAATTCTATCCTAGCCTCAAAGTCTTGCTTTCAGATCCTTCATTCATTACCCATTTGAAACAAATAATTGATTGTAATTAAACACAATATAAGGTTGCAACACAACTTGCCCTTATTCACTCTACAATTCTAAACCCAGCGGTTATTCTTAACATACCACTAATCAGTCTGCAGAGAGTAAACTGTCTACAGGTCAGCTCACACAGCCCATTTAGCACAGATGAATTTTTGCATAGCATTACAAAAACCATCACAAGGCACTCTTCAGTTCATATTGATTCTTTCCATTTGCTGTCTTTGAGAGAATTAAGTCAAATTCCTACTGATCTAAGCTGTGATCGATTTTCCCAGCTGACTCCATCTTACGGCTTTTGTTCTGCTGTTTGCTTTGGAATTCAGAGGCTGAGCATTTCTTGACAGTAGTATTTGTTAGCAAGCTAAACATTGTTCCATTCTTACCTACAAAATGTCTTTTTACTAAGCTTCTTATGCAAGTACCTTATTTTAAAAATACATATAAATAGAAGAGAAGAAAATAACTCAGCTTATGAGTGAATGGAAGTGACAAAAGATGAAGGAAACACCTGCATTATTTTGAATGCTCATTTATTTTCCTCAGTTTAGTTGTTATTTGTTACATTTAGAACAGGATTAATTTTTATTTTTAGTTTTTTTTTTTTTTTTTTAAGGTGACACACATGCCAAGAGGAGAAATGAATCTGAAATGACACTATAAATTAGCTCTCAAGGCAGACTGGAAATTAATTGTGTTCTGCAATACCTCTCAGGGTAGTTTAAGGACATACTGGAGAATCACAACAGTCAAAAGAACTTCAAAGGCAGCTTGAAATTGCAACACTGAATATGGGAGGCTGGTGAAAATGGGTAAGAAATAGAAAAATAAATTTAAAACCATACGTATTGTTTTCCCATATTTTCTCCACCAAAGCAGGAGATCTGGGTTAATTCAGTCTAGTGAGTTTTAGGTGAGACTGTTTCTTGCATTTGACATCTCAAAATGATACCTCAAGAATTCTTACAAGACAGGCAAATTCAACTGAGTGGTTAAAGGGACTCCCTGGAGGACTTGAATCTCAAGTCAGAATTAGAGTATCGTGAGAAAGATCACCAGGGACATGAGAAAAAACTGAAGTCATGCGCATGGCCTGTACCCACAAATAACACAAAGAGTAAATCGCAGGTGATCTCTGAACTGTGACTCGTGATGAGGTCTGTCCCTACCAAGGAAATCACTTTTGTGAAATTTAAATCTCTCACAATGTATTTTCTGGAAACAGGACTTAACAGTGTACCTTCCTAATTAGTATTAAACCCATTAAATTATACATTGTTTGATATTTACACTCATGTAAGAACTAAAACAATAATTCTTTCCACTGCTCTCAGTATTTCCTTCCCTCTAATAATCTGGTTAGAGGGAATCTGGACCTTTTAATTTCCTAAACTGTTGAAGGACAGTCAAAATATTTCTGAGCAGGTACCTTTTACTTGAGAAAGCATTGCTTTGTTAGTATGGAAGCGTTCGTTTTGACAGTTACAAATTTTAGTCTATAAGCAAAGGCTTTTCTAATAAGGCTTTAAGATATCACACAAATCTTAAAAGCATTAGTTTAAAGCAACTAGATTTATTTTAGGATTTATGTCAACTTCTTAAATTCTGTTGAGTCAAAATGATCTTTCTAGTAGATTTTATACTTTGAAATACCTAAATAGAAGACTTTTTGCACAATAAATCAGCATTTTATTCCAATTTGAAAAACAATCATATAAAAAAAGTCATGAGCTTCTCATAGAGAAAAAGATTCTAAATAGAGATAATCCCACCATGATCTTTCAGCTAACTTGATGTCTCAGCTTTTGCAGTTAAGGTTATCCACTGGTTCATCTTGGTTAGAATTCTGGTAAGAAAATGTGTGATTCCTTCAAACACAAAAATAATGTCTATGTAAGTATGTTTAATATTTTGTCTCTAAATGCTGTACGCTGTTTCATTGCCTACAGATACTGACTTGCTTCCAAATTTTGCTGTCTTTAAGTAGCCAGGAAGGCATCATAATTCAATCCACAGCATGCGTGGCACAGTTCATCATGTGGAGTTTTATACCAGTAGGAAGAATAAATTATCATCTGCAACAAGACTTAGCTGTATATAGCTGTATGGTTCATCTATAATTGCTATTATTTGGCTACATATTTCTGCAGCATTACCCGATAAAGCGAGAGCTGACTGAAACTTCTGAAAGTATTCAAACAATTCCCTAGAAATCTTGAAAACCTCAACCTATATTTTGTTTATATTCTGTTGCATAATATGTTAAACTCACAGTAGCTAGCAAAGTTGTCATACACTAAAAAACTACAGACAAAATCCTCAGCGTTGTGACTTTGCTGTCATTGGAACCTATGCTGTTGATTTCTCATGAAAGATTAAATCAAGTAGGTATAAAAATTGCTTAAAACCCACTCCAGTGCATTTTCCTTTTTTTTTTTTTTTTGTTCTGTTTCTTCTCCATCCCTCATTAGCACCAAAGTAAATATTGGCCAGTATCCATTTGGTTACTATACTTAATACTATGATGTCTGTTTTCAAAGTCATGCAGAAAAACACGCATTAGCAATTTACCTGAAATTACAGATAGTCATTCACTTACTGATATCACTTACAGTCAGTCAAGATGCTTGTGACTATCAGTTTTTGAGAATATCACATACGTGGGTAAAAACATCCCAGCTAGTGTGAAATAGATAAGGTTAATTAGCAGAGCTGGCCAGGACAATTAGAGAAAGACAGACTCAAGTACAGCAATTAGATCAGCTGCCTAGGATAAGGGAAGGCAAAGTCCCCTCTGTAAATCAGGTTTCCCCCAGAAAAAAAGAGTTGCCTATTAGTCAGATGACTTGATCACTGCCATTTCATTTCACAAGAAATATACCATTTTTGCCTTGTATTAAATGTCAACAATTAATCTCATGAAATAAAATATCAGCCTTAGCAACCATCTCTGATTTTGGCTTTCTTGTTTCTAAAGAAAAGAGAACAGGAGAAAGGACCAAGAAATTAAATTGTTTTCCCAAGGTCACCAGGACCTTGGTGACAGGTACTGACTCACGCACTAACAAGGCCATTCCTAGCTCCTATTTAGCACAAAAGAGTCTGAGGCATTGTCTAGCTGCCTTTTGTATCAATAAAACCATATCTTACTTGGAACTGGTATTCTAGTGTGCAATTAGCTTATACTTTTTAATAAAACACAACTGGCTGCTGACTTTAAAAAAAATTCCAGACCATTCTATAGCAAGAACAGCTCATTCCCAGTCTGCACTGACACACAGACAGAAGACTTTCACTTTATTACACGAAGATCTGATTAGGGCTGTTCTAGTTTCTATAGAATACTACACAGATACGACAGCAAAGCTCTTTGCAAAAGTTACATTTGCTAATGATATTACTTCTGCTCTGGAGCCATTTTGTACCTTTGCACGTCTGCACACTAATCAACATTTGGTCCCTCACATACTACAGCCTCGTGCATGGTCTGACACCAACCCACTCACTCGAGATGTTTGGTCTGCTCTAATCTGCAGTTCCTTCTGCATCGACCAAACACTTCTGTGAGTCATCACTGCCTTATATTCCTGATATAATCTGATGTAGTCCTCCAGATTTCACAGGAAGGAAAACCCTGGTGATCTTAAGCATGGGGCAAAGGTTTGTTTTTAGCATTAAATGAAGGATATTTTTTGGGTTGGGATTCTAAAGCAAGGAGGCATTTTGATTTGTAGGAATCCAACTCTTCAGCATCTCAATTTGTATGTTAGCATTATGTTCATGCAAACAAGAGGTAGCTTCCAGATACCTTAGAGTCTAACTGAAGAGTTAGATAGCTAATAGTAAGCATCAAGACTGGAAGAATAATCATCCCTGTTCTACTCGAGCTCTTCCAGCAGTGTTTGTGTTGATTAGATAAATGTAAAATAATTAGAAAACTCTCAATATCAATGTTTAGCTGTATTTTGGAACACCTTATCATATTCTATTTTGTCTTGCTTCATATAGCTCAAAATTTCATGCCAGCATTAGCAGCTGTGCTTTTTGTTTCAAAACTGAGTTTTCCATTATCTTTTGTGCATTTTTCATCTAACATGAAGCAGGGAGAAACTATTTGGTGTACTATATCTGTCATACGCAGTACTCTGCATAGTAAATGAAGTAGTACAGTCTGTGGTATTGAAAAAAGTAACTCATGGAGCAATCTGTAGAACGTTGAATATTCACTCTGTGTTGTTTTCCTCCCTTCCTCTCATGTTTACGTGACTCAGAATGTGAGCAGCGTGCATAAAAGCATTTTATGTAGAGCTGTAGGATGCCACTGAGAAATTCAGATCAGAAACTTTAGAAGAGAAAGTACTCTCCTGAGAGATGTGGGCATTTCAAATTTAATCCCCTAACCCAACTCGATCCTTTTTATTCCAGATGAAAAACTGAAGTTGTTTCCTTTTTAGAACTTGACATGTGCTTAAAATGAATCATCTGATCGCATAGTCTTTCCTTGCAGAACATGATTAGTTCTTCTGATTTTGTGAGCTGTGACTAACTGAAGAATTAAAGAAGTTTACGAACTATTTATCTCCCAGCTATCTTAAAACAGTGCTATAAAAAACACTACTGACTTTGATGGTGTCTTGGTAACAATCATTAAATAATTAAAGTTCTAATAAACTTACAAATATTGGAAGCCATGCATTTTCAGAATACAGAAGAGCAATCACTGATAGAATTACCTTGGTTGTATCATCTTCATTTTACTTAATAACCACGTATTTTTTTTTTCCAGTTTCAGTGCTAACCTCAAAGTTACACCTGTCTTACTCTCACCTCCTCATTTTACAAGTTCTTGAACCCTATTATAAAGTGTTTGAGTTTTGTCAGGTAGCAAGCATCGTTTGTTTCTCCAGGAGCATTAATGCTGCTATCCTGCCTGCATCCCTCTGTCTAGCTGCACTAGTTGTCATCCCTCAAGGTTTCATCAGCATCACTGAGTTTTTGCTCACTTTCTCTTCTAAGAAGCAAGTTTATGGGAATGGCTCCTTGAAATATGCATTCTGGAGGATGGTGAGCATTTTTAGTGGAACATCAGCAACTGGAATATTTCTTAATTACAGTATTTCCATCAGGGTCAGTAAAGCACACTGAAGAAATCATGCTCTAATAGACATTTACTTTTATCCAATAAGAATTCAGGTCAAGTGAATATAACAAAAACTACTAAGAATTAGATTAAAACCAAGAACTGGATTAACCCCTAAGGAGGTGTAAGAACTATAAACATCACAAAAACGTGATCTACAGTCAATGTCAAAAGTTATGGGAGAGAAATGCAAGGCAGCACTCCAAGTGATCTGCAGTGACCATTAATGTGACTAAAACGTGACAGAGACATCACTTCTGGTAGTGATGGCTTAGGATACAGTTCTATTTCACCAGTTGTGTTACTCCTACAGAGATAACCAGAAAGTTTTAAGGAAATTTGAATATGAATTGAGAACAGTGTTCTTGTTGAAACTCTTGAGCAGTTTTACAGAAAAAGTGGGATCAGAGCATAGAAGACTAATCTCACTCATTCTTCAACAATAGCAGATGTTTTCTAAAGCACCATTGACTTAACAAAAAGACAGGCATGTCTAGCAGTTATCAAGCAACCACCAAATACTTGAATATCCATATAAAACATTTGATTTTTCATCTATTTGAGATGGGGAAAAAAGGTGAAAGAAACCACCACAGCAACTGGAATTACATTTTATCACTGCATTATGTATATACTTTTGACTGTTCTGAGTTGTGCAGCTCTGTTTTGTTTGCTAGTCCACTGTTTTCTAGTTAAGCTAGCTGAAGCATTGTCACTATGATCTAAGTTCTGTTGCTTTGTTAGCGTATTACCCAGAGACCATATTAAAGGAAAACAGACTCCTTCCTCGCGTTAGTCCCTATGGTAGCAACACTGAAAAAGCAAAGGCCTGGGAAAGGCAGCAGAAGAAAATCTCAGAGAAGTAGAGAGGAGAGTAGGAGTTCAATACAGCTGGTTAAGTAAGTGGACTAACTAACAATACTTCCTAAGGTGATAATGCAGTGTACAGATTTTACCCAGCTTGCTCATGTAAGAAACAGTTCCTTTCCAACCCCAGACTTGCCTGTGATATCATAACTCTGTGGTGCAAACCCATCTTCCAGCTATGGACAGCCCAAGTCTTTGATTATTGATTCTGCTTTATGAAATATGAACTTTCTCTGGTGTCTAGCTGATTTAAGAGTGATTTACTTATTTATTTGTATTTTTAGGGCTTCTGGTACAGCTACCTGGGGAACAAATTTGAGAAAGAAACAAAAAGAAACAGAAAGAAACCCAAACAGTTTAATTTTGCATGAGAACACTTTCAATCTGTAGATTGTATAACTTGCTTTAAATTTGCTAATGTTTTCATTACCTTAAGCAAATGAATTTTAGAGTTAATACATGCAAAATTTCATCAGGTGACATGAAGGCCAGGTTTGCAATCTCACACAAGTTTCCTGATCCTCCTCAGAGTGTTTGATATCTCATAACAGAGAAATCATTAAATCAAAAAAGCTGTGAAAGTTTTTTTTCCACATCCATACCTAGGAGAATTGTACCTGGATACCTGCAAGCATTGGGTTTTCGTTTGTTTAGAGGTTGCTGAGGTTTTTTTTGTCTTGTTTTGATTTGGTTTTGTTGTTGTTGTTTTTTAAACTATTTTCCTTACTCATGGAAATGCTTAACCATGTTTTAATGTGACAAATTATTAGATATAAAATTATCATATTACAGTCATTTCAGTTGTACAGTTGCAGGCACCGTACAAACATCATTTATTTTATTAAGTTTAACTTGATATCTTTCAGTTGGATCAGGTATTTCCTATTCTGAGAACACTTACAAGTCACTGTTTTGAGTGCCTCTGTCAACCTTCCCTCTTTTTTTCTTTTTTTAAACCAAAACAGTCATGTGCCTCTTATCTTTTATTTTTAAACTCCCTTCAATCTTATTAAATCCTGTGCAAGAGAGTATAATGGCCAGATGATTCAATGGTTCCCATCTGTACAGCAAAAGCTTTGGTAGCATCAGTGAGGATTTCTATCTAAAATCCTCTCATCTAGGCAAGATTATTGTGTAGTCTATTTGGGAGACTACAAAATCATAATTCTCTGAAATTCAGAGGAAAAAAATAAATCCCATACATTCAAGAGGATTTCACCCATCCTGAGTCTTGTTTTACCCTTCTTATGAAACAAAGGCATTCTAATTTAAAAGATATAATTTAGAATTCTTTTAATGGAAAACTATATCTTTTTCATTTTCTAATCCTGCCCTGCATCTGTAAAGAAGTAGGACAAATTGAGATTCTGTGCATTTCTTCTGAAAGAGTTTATTCTGACAGTTTCATGTTAATCTCTTCTGCCCGTTACTCTTTCTGAAACACACACTTGATGTTCCCTGAGCACATATGCTAAGTTTGCTCCTTCATTTCCCCTCATTTTCTTGAATGTTGTTGACCACAAAACAATGCTGATACTTCAGAAGGTACAGACTTTTCAGCATTACGGTATTCATCAGATTAAAATGTACCACTTCCAAATTTCATGCTTTCATTTTCCATCGTGAATTTTAGATCCCCAAAGACCTATCTTTGTTTTTCTTTGCTTTGCTTGCTATGGTATTATTTGTGCTCAGAAACGATCTCTACTGTGATAACAACTATGATTAGGTTAGCATTTTTCAGCCTTCAGGCAGCTTTGAATAGTGATGAGAACTGTGCTGCTTGGATACCTGAAAATAAGTACTGCTTCTTTCATTTGATCTTACACATTATCTACAATCTAGAAAAGGAACAAGTAAACATTTGTTTACCGCTACCAATCCCACCGCAGCACAGTCAGAATGGTGAACTTGCAGTCGAGTACATCTTAACTGAGGTTTTAACTTGGTGACACCCTCACGATCTGCAATATTCTCCACGGAGGATGCAGCTTCAGGACATGAGGCCCAGCAGACTTCCCTCATCTCACTCTGCTTTCCCCAGGTGTTCACGAGCTGCAGCCTCTTCCCACAACCTCCTCAAAACCACAGCAGTTTTTAAGGGGATCTTTATACACTGCGCCAAAAATATTGACAACGTTAGGAAATAGCTTGCAAGGTTCTGCCCTGCCTTATGACTTCTGCCAAAAGAACAGTCCTTGCAAAGGCTTTGTATCTCAGCACGCTATGGAACTTCTGTGTCTGCTCTAATCTATCCAAATTTCTAATATGGCCCTGGGCTCCCCTTTAGTCCTCTTTTCTGAGCTTGAGTTGTTGTTCAAGTGAGCACAAGCATGCTAAAGAAACTGAATTATGACACCAAGGAAAGAAGCCTTACAGGGAGAAAATTAGAAAACAGTAAACCATGTTTAAACTGGGGATATAAAATCGTAAGTTGAGCTCCTACATAAAGAGGAAGATGGGTATAAAGGTAATTATACGTCACAAACAAAGGAAATACTAGTCTAACTGCTAAAATGTAAAATGACACAGAAAGAAATTTAACAAGAGTCCAGTTCCAGTAATAAATTCTTAGAAATGTGTATTAAATATACGAATAAATTGAATGGTTCTGTGAACGAAGCAGCGAAATCGCTTCAGACAAATTTTTGGCAATCCCAGGAGAAGTATCTAAAGGTTTAATAAGAGACATAAAGTGAAATTTCACACAAGTTCTGACTTACACGACCGACGAGCAGCAACCTCCCGCCAAGATGGCACTCCCCAGAGGAGCAGCCGGTCTCTGAGAGAGATGGGCTCCCCTCAGCAGCTGCCCCTTCACTGAGCCCAGGGCAGCCCCACACAGCCCCAGCCCTTCCGGGCAGGTGGGGGGCACAGGTGCAAACAATGTGCCTGTGCTGCCCAGGCAGCCACCGCCCTGCACCAGGTGCTCAGTCACAGGTTCAGGCCACAGCCCAACAGTTCCCCAATACAGGCAGAAAGCTGTACTATACACTAGCTACTTACTAAATGGGACACACTGAAACCGATGGAGGATGAAAAAGCACCAGGTTGAAACTAAAAAAAAAAAAAAAAAATCCAAAAATACTGACTACAAATATGCTCTTCTCCTAGTCTGTGCCTATATCCATCAGCTCCACTCACATCTTCTGTCTAGTCTTTAAAATCAGATTATAAGCACTTATAATTTCCGATGAGTTGCTGCACTCATCTCTTACATCAGACTGTAAAAATAAGGTGGGTTTCTATTAGTTTCATAACCTCTATTCATGTCTCCGTGCTCGACAGAGAATATTTGAGGGAGTTTTTTGTACCAAGAAGTTGATGACTAAATTGAGTCAAACCTAGTTAACTGAGTTAGCTAATTTTATGCATACATATCTAGTCCAGCAATGTCTGTGCCAATGTTACTTTAACATTCAAGACTCTAAGTGTAATTAAAAGCAACACCAGCTTTAATAGCACTGTTGACATTATAGCTTAAGGTCTTCTTTGTGACAGAGAAAAATCCATAGCCCTCGGCTTACCCCCACCGCACATACACACAAATACAACCACAACAGTGACAAAGGCTTCAATTGTGGCACAGCCATTCTTTCATGTTTAGTATTGCTTTACCATAACACATGGGAGCAAAAGAGTACTATATTCCATTGTATATAGAATATTACAAAATAACATAGGGAAAGAAAAGGCAAGGTGGGCAGCATAGCCGGCTACATCTACAGATTTTAATCTCTGATTTTCTAACATCTGAAATTTTTTAAATCAATACTTGAGCTTTGGAGTCCTGCAAGACTCTTTGCATTCAATTAAGATAAACAGATCCAAAATAAAAACACAGCCTGCCATGGTTCAGTGCAGTTCTCATTTTCAAGCTTCTGTATGCAATAAAGATTATACATTATCATCGTTAAGCCAATTCAAAGCATTTTTAAGGGCCTCAAATGTTTCTGCTGATACTAAAGGTCCCTAAGCATATTCCTGATTCATTACTGTTGCTGTTTTAAAGATGACTGCCAAAAACATGACAGGAATGATAAAAGAAAAAAAAAACAATATAGAATTAAAAAATTCCACGTAAAGGCAGCATCCAGATCAGAAAGCTTTTTGCATAAATGCTAGTTTTTGCTTTTTTTTTTTTTTTTTTAAATGTGTGCATATATACACATAAATACACTCACACTATATTCATGCATCTTCATAAACAGGTCATTGTCAAGACTGAGTGAAGCCTCAAACGCAAGATTTTTCATTTTAGAATGTTGTAATATTCATTTGTTATTCTTACTTCGTTCTTGATGACAAGATTATTTTTGTTGCTCAGATCTTATTAATCATCCTTTAACGGAACTCAGATATCTGCTATTCTGTTTGGAGACAAACATTAGGATATAATGTGAGCTTAATTCTAATTGCTTCATTTGTGGAAGTTAGTTTATTGACAATTCTAGAAATCCCTGGTGAATTAAACCATGAGATGGAGAAAACTGGACGCAGAAGAGATGGAAGTGTCTCCTGTTTCACACCAGCTCGCATATCCCTTGTCCAACTGAATATTTACTCTTGGAATACAATATTTTTGCACTTGCTTTCATAATGTATTTCTCAATCAAGCAAACTGGTTTCTGCCAAACAGCAGCAAGACACGATAAGGCAGTTTATTGAGGGCAATGCCTACTCAGATTCCTGTAATCCTCAATAGCTCCCCAGTTCCCAGTATCCTTTTACCTTTTAACATCTTTTTAACATCCTACACCCTAAGAATATACTGTTAAAGAGTAAAACAAGCAAAAATAATCACACACTTGGGGAGAAGAATGTCTTTTTTGGATCACTTAAAAATGACCAAAAAAAAAATAATCCTCCACAACACTGTTAAGAGACAAACCAAAAAAAAAAAAAAAAGAATATCATGGGTCAATACTGTGTTGACCAATCCAAATATACCCCTTATACTCTGACTTTATTTGAAGAGTTCCATACTTTCACCTCAGTCACTATGACAAAATAAAGCTGATCCTTCTGAACGTGAAGCATGACTCTGCCTCATAATGGGTAATAAACATACATCATCTATAGGCTTATTTTCCTTAAAAATGGTGATAGTGGACAGTGTTTGCTCTACTATTGATACTTACACTTGCAATATGTACTTCTGTACATAGATGCCCTGATTTGTAGATAGATACATATGGATGTACGTACATGCATATGTATTTTGTTCTGCGTGGTGGTAACTGTGTGTTTGTTCTGCAGTCTGAATGAGCATGAAGGTTAAGCATTGCAAAGATTTGTGCCATAACCTTCTAGTCAAAATATTTTATAGTTTGGCTTTTGTAAAGAGATTAGAAGTTGTATGTTAAAATTCAAAAACCATTAATCAAACAAAAACCACCAAACAAACCACCTGAAGAGAAAGACAGAAAATTCCCTCAGGAAAATAATCAATGGCAATTATTCATAATAAGACCATTTTTTTAAATACAATTCATATAAGGTCAGTATAAAAAACATTATTAGATGGTAATGGTTTTTAATATGAGCTCAGAGGCATTTCAGTTGCGGCATAATTTATTTTGAAATAAATTGTACTAATTTTCCCTAGCTACGTCTGGTATTGCTTACCTTGCTACCTACCCCTTTGTGCAAATGCCTGATATTTCTAATCATATATAGCAAACCACATTCTTTGTGTTTTCCTTTTGAAAGTGATGAATGACTTAGCTCTGTTAGAGAGCATGAAGATCTACACTTTTTCCTTGAAGGAAACTTAGATACAAGGCCATGTTACCTTTATTTTTCATTTAGTATATAACCTGTAGTCAGTGACAAATTTCCCATCAATTTCTTTTCACACCAATTTGATTGCTCAGCAAGCTTCTATATAATTTCTTAAAGTACTCCATTTTTAACTTTGGATCTCTTTAGTTTCCTTTACTACCACCTGAAAATACAACAACTACTTTTTGCTTTCTTTACTACATTGAAAAGACTCATATTTCGCATAAAATCATAATTGGTACAAGTAAAGGAAGGCTTTGTAAAGCCAGACTACGAAGTATAAGACTGGAGGTAGAACATGAATTAAAAGGCTGTCACCAACAAATGGAAAAAAAAAAAAAACATACTTAGAATATAGTTTCAAGTATCATATTTGTCTAATTAGGATCTAATCAATCAAGCTATAATAATTCTCCTCCTGCCCCTGTCTCCGAGGATCTGTAATGAGCACTACAATATTCATATTCAATTTGATTGAAACAGATTTTGCACACAAAGTTTCAGGAGGCAGCATATCAAATGCCCACATATAATCTCAGCGTCAAATCCATTGTTTACTTTCAATCTGTTTGTAGTTTTATAACCAAATTAAAATCTAAACACCATCCTCCAAAACTAGATTTGTAAAAACAGACTCCCACATAACTCTGCCTAAAGGGTACATGTCCTTCGATTAGAGATAAATTGAATTTACATGTATTGCAAATAATTGTTAGAAGTTGCCTTTATCATTTTCTTGGCAGTCGAAACCTTGTTTTACATTGTGTGAATATCTATTTCAGCAAATCCTTAAGCACTTTATAGCAACAATCCGACACCTAGGATGTTTCTTTGGGCTTGCACCAGGCTTATCATTGTTCTAATTGTGTTGGAATGAACTTTTAAAGAATGTTTAAAAGCACAGTTCTAGTGCTCACTTTGTTTATTCTCACTTCGATAGAAATAGATAGAAGCGTGTTAGTTTGAAAGACTCTGCTTAGAGACCGTTGACTATAGGGAATCTCTAGGGAAGATTCATTCTCCAGTGGGGAGGAAGAGACACCAAGGCGAGATAAGTGTGAGCAGCAGTTCATGGGAGCCTGAAGCTTCTGCCATCTAAGCAATATTTAAAAGGATCAAGCCCATAAGGAGCCCTACTGCAGAAAAGAAAAGCACAGTTCTAAGGACAAAACTACAGACAGGATTGAAAGTCAGAAGGCCAAGAACTGACTGACACCAGGCCTGGAAGTGATGAGCTTACTTTTCTCTTACCTAACCGTACCAAATTTTTAATATAAAAATTTTTAAATTGTCTACTTTATAAAGCCAGGTACTTATGTTTCACCTCCTTTTTGAGATGCATTATCAGGAAGAACTGGAGATACATGCTTCAATGCTCTGGCTGTTACAAGGCCTATCCAAAGAGCAATGCTACCAGGAAATTAAAAGCAAGTACACAAATAAATGCTTTGGTGTTAAATTATAGGCAACAATTTTGAGGACATTTTTAGGAAAAGGTGAGAGGAATTTGAGTAGTTATGTATATGGAAAGAAAATGTAAATATGAGAAAGAGAGAAAAAGGCCTGATGGTGCCAACATGTGGTATTCACGCATCATAATCTCCTGGAAGAAAGAGGGAAACTACACCTCCTGCATGGAAATGAAGTGTAGTTGTAAGTTCACACACAAACCCCCTAGCAGTAGCACATGCAGACTCACAGGGAAGACTGCATAATCACTTGTTTCCAAAGGAAGGTGAATTCATACTACAACGGAAGCAAATAAATGAATCCTAGTCTGGGGAATAGTAGGGCTAGAGGGCTAAAGGAGAAGATGTTGCCTGTTTACTATAGCTAAAAAACAGACCAACAGGGAAGATAACTCATGTTTATTTAAAAAAGAAAAAATAAAAAGAAAAAAAAAAAGCAGCCTTGTGAAAAACAAAGCACATAAAATTCTATTCCCATGTAAAAGGAAGGCTAATACTGGCATAAACGAAAAAGGTACACACTGGCTATAAATTCAGTCCAAAAAATCCCCAGCAGTCCCAGGACTAACACTGAAAGGTATATTTAGGCTGCGAAGGGCTCCCAGCCCCATCTACTTCAAAATGTTAATTGATCACCCTATGAAAGTAACAATTAAATGCCTCTCACTAGTCTATGAGAGGATTGGCTTAATTTATTCCCGTATTCCTATTTCCCATGCTTCTGTGCCAGTTTTTAGGTCAATTCAATAAAAATAAATAACATGCACTTCTAAGAGTCTTTGTAACATTTATTTAAAACAATTAAGTGTAATGTTTAATACCAAATTTGCTTCCTGGGGCAAAATTCTTAAATTAATGAACCTTTCAGCTTTAGAGATGTGCTGAAAAATACTGGTATAAGAAGTATCACATCATGCTGCATAAGAAGGAGAAAATCACAGGCGTTAGGGACATGGAAAGAAACTCTGCCATGCCACAATGCATAAACCACTTAAAAACAGCTACTTTTTTTTTTTTTTTTTTTTTTTTTTTAAAAT
>JAOWBO010000070.1:23227934-23302165 GCA_028564985.1 Crax fasciolata
GGAGGTTGGTGGCCCTGCCTGTGGCAGGGGGGTTGGAACCTGATGATCCTTGGGGTCCCTTCCAACCTGGGCCATTCCATGATGATTATATGACGATGGTTGTTATCAACAGCGCTGGATACAGCAGGAGTACCCTGGGATGGCAAAAGATGAGGCACGGGCTGGCAGTGGAGACACTGGAGCTGTCAACGACTCACCAATAGTGAGCTGAAGAAGCCCAGCTCCGGACAAAACCGGTTTTGAGGGGGGTAAAAGGACAAAGGAACAAGTATCCAAGGTATGTGAAATGTATAGCACATTTGCAGAATAATGAAGAGGCAACAAGGTACTAAGTTGTCATTACAAACATAAAAATGCCTCAAATTTTTTTGATGTTCTAATGCAAAGAGGAAGAAAACATCACCAGACATCTTCAGGCAAAAGGATGCTGAAAACCTGCCACATTTACCCTCCCTTCTTCCTCCCTGCCTCCAGCAGCAGTGAAAGATTAAGAACACCAGGGAACTGAATAAATATCAGGGAGTGGACATTTAACTGCATTATTTCCTGTACTATTTAACTGTATAATTATGGTTTTCTTTTCTGTCATAGTTTCTTATTGTTTCTTTCTGTAATAATAAAATCTGAACTACAAATAACTGTTGATTAGGTTTTTGAGATTCCAATTAATGAAATGATAAATTTTGACTTCATTTAAAAGATGTTTCCATTCTGCCTGTAACAAGATGTTGAGCATATTTGCTTTAACTTTGTCAAACGTGACAATAAGATGATCCCAGACAATAGTCAGCTAGTATGCATAGAACACTTTATTAATATAAATTTTAGATGATTGGAGTCAGTAAGCAGTCTCTATTCAATGTAAACAGAAAGGCCCTGCGTATTTTGAAATGCGTATTTTAGCACTTCAGTTCTAGGCCAACACAGACACCTATTACACAGCTTTCATTGTTTTCCTTGTTTCACAACACCTAGCAGATAATTTTATGATGAGAAATACAAGATTATTGGTTGTTCTGGAAACCAGACCTTTAAATTTGCAGCCATCCATTTCTGTAATAATCATCTGAAAACAGAAATATACTCTATGCATCTTTCAGCATGTATATTTTCAGTTGGTCTTTGAATCAAAAACACCAAATACATTTTTCTCCTCAGAGAATATCTGAACGCCTCATGGGATTGTTTACTAAATATAAACCAAGTAACCAAAAGAGAAAATTTAGAAAAATATTCTGTTTGTATAGTGTGCATGCAATAATTTTTTCTGACTGCCTTTAGTTACTGTGTCTGATGATTGCACATGATAGCAGTTCTACAAATGGTGTTTTCATAAAGCAATCTGCACCTCAGAAAGTAGGAGTTATGGGCACTCGAACACTTCAAATACCTCAGCTCAACTCTTCACTCCAGTGTGTTGCCTTTTTAACTCAATTTAGCTATGCACTAATGAGCACAAAGTGTAATATGTACACATCTGATAGCAAGCACTACAGTTTTTGTCTGTAAAATTAACAGCACAGCTTCAGCAAGCCCAGCTTTTTGGATGCTCTCATTTTGTCTTTCATATGCAGAAACCTGTGTAGAAGATAGGAATTAGCTAGCATAAAGGAAAATGTAAAAGGCCTAGTAGTAGTGGGGAATTGGATAATCGTAATCACAGGAGTTTAGGGGAACTTTGTGGGAGATCAGTTAAGATTTCAAAAGGGAACAGAAGCAGGGATGGGTAAAACCCACCTGTGTTCCAGTTCAGAAGTTACCACCGTAAGCTGCTCACAAGGCTGTGTAGTCCCAAGACTATGGACCTTCTCCTCCTGTGCAGCCCCAGGCCAAAGCTGGGCAAAAATCCAACCACCAGCCAGAGTAAGAGGAAAGAAAAGGTAGTAAATAGGTAACTTCTGAAGAATCTGCTGACAATGGAGAATGTACAGGAGGTCAAGAAGACAGAGTACCACAAAACGAAGCAAAGATGACTGATTGAAGAGAGACTTCAAGAAGATGGTCCCTGGCAAAGATCAACACAGGGAACAGGGGAGCATGAGAGACTGTGGTCACCTGTTATGAGATAATGAGGAGATAATGGTTGAAACAGTACATATATGTGTGGAAAATCTGAGTTCAGGGCTCCACCTGTGTGGTAGTAGCCCAGCATATATGCTGTTAATTATTTGAATAAAGCAAGAACCTAAGGAACCCATCTGACTCTCCAGCAGTCTTGAACACCTGTCCCTTCCATCAAACAAATTGCAACAGGGATCATGTTACATGTTTCTGGGCTATGCTTTTACAGCACCTCCAGAGGGGATTGGAGAAAGACTATTTTAGTGTGCACTGCGCTCATTAAAGTATTTCTTCCCTAAAGTGCTGTTCTCCATTCAGTTTCCAGAACAGATGAGTCTGAGCAGGAGGAAACCTTTTGCTCTCATATAGAACTTTTAGAAGTGTCAGAAGACTGCTAAACTAACAATTTAGTAATTGTGTGATTGGGAAAGATAGGGAGGAATTTGTGCAGATCCTGATTTACAGCAGGTATTGCGTACAATTGCATCTCAAAGACTCTGATATTTGAAAACCACTATGTCATTTTCGTCAGACTTTGCTGAACTGTAACTTGCCATCTTGCAAATCCTTGCTTTAAAAATACTGTATTTGTGTCATTACTGTTTCTGTATGAAATATATGAAGATTCTGGGAAACTAATACGGATAACGGATGCTTTTTCTAAGATCAAATCAAGATGGTAAATGACTCTTGTTAGATAGACTTTTTAGAAACTTTTTAGACTTGTTAGAAAGACTCTTTGTTCTTCCAAAGCTGAGTGACAGCTCGACTAGCATTTGCCAACATTTGCTCTATGCTCATAGGGAGCTGCACCTGCACATTAATCTCTTATTTAGAAACATAAGCCTAGCCCTGTAAAAGTATTTAATATGTTAAGGCCCGAATATAGCAAAATACTTCATCCACAGTGGTTTAAAAGAGTTCCTCAATCCCACAGGGTTCAAGAAGGCTCGAGTATACGCTTTCATGTATCCCATCTGACAGGTGCTAAGCTCCTAGCTACAAGCACTTAGTGAAGACAGCGTCATAAGCTCAGATAGCATAGAAATGGTTTCAGACAGCAGTAATTTCAGATGGATAACCTGGACATGTTCAACTGGCCTAGCTATTGCGTTTGATTTTACAGGTACATTGAAAGCCACTAATACCTGCTCCGTGTCTACACAGAGATGCTCCCTGAGACAAGCAGATAAATCAGGCAGCGGGCAGTCTGGCTGCAGCTCTTTGTAGGTTATTTCCAAGATGATAAATTGCCTTGTACAGAATAATTCTTAATAAAGCTTAGATACCGAGTGGACCCAAGAGGCTTCGCCACACAAAATTGCATACAATCCAATTAAAGAGCTGCACAACTGAACATTACCTTGTGTAGTAAAATAATAAAATATTTTTTCTCTTAGCCCTAATGTGCTTTGAATGAGATCACACTAACAGTGACTAAAAGTGGACAAGAAACCTTTAGTAATAAAATATATATTAAATCTAATAATTATTTTAGAACTTATATCAAACAAATTTAGAGCTTAACTTCCATGTCTGTTCCTTGATGGTTCTTTTGTAACATAATGAAAACAATGATAATTTTGCTTCGCACTGAAAAATATCAACTGATATCTTATTTTAGGAAAATAAAGCAAAACCAAACAAGAACCAGTAACAACAACCAGTATCTGGGAAATTACAGTATATGTTTACTATTCATCTGGAATTATTTTATGTGAAAATCAGCAACATTAAATAAAATTTCCTTCTTTGTTTCTGATCATTAATTCTACACAGCCTAAACAGATTTATCCTGCTGAATTCATTGAAAACAATATTAAGCTGAAATATATATTGAGGTTTACCAAAAACCGCACCACAAAAAATTATGAAATATTAATGCGCAGTTTTGTATATCATTTAAAGATTGGAGTACAAAATCCCACACTCTTGTAATTATATACCTACAGCATTTGGCTTTATTTATCAATTATTTCACCCCTCTGTTATTAAAGATGACATATTTGCCCCACTAAGCAAGATACAAAATACATTCAAAATGCTTGATCTAAGATAATGATGTGGCTCAGTTAAAATACTGTGGTAAATAAACACATGTACTCCTGCACAGACAAAAAAAAATGTTTTTGTCTTATTTTCCTCTTTCTCTCTCCAAAAAAAAAAAAGAAAAGAAAATGAAAAAGAAAAAGAAAACAAACAAACAAACAAACAAAAAACACAACCTCAGTTAAGGGGTTTTTTTCACTCAAAAAGAATTGTAACAGAATTGTGATGACAAGTTATGACAAATATGTTGTATAATACTGAGAAATCTAGGTTATTACTGCCAATAATGAAACAAAAATCTTCTTTACTCAGTTGAGGCTAACTGGAGAAAATGCCTTATATGTTCCTGTCTCCTGTATTTCCTCTGACTGGATGGACTACTCTGCTAATAACTGAAGCTTTAGAAGCCTCTGTGCTGAGAAACAGAAAATCTGAAGGCCACAGCTTTGAAACACAGGAGAAAATACAGCTCCACTCTTTGTGCTCTGACTGCTCTCAAGGAGCTAGGTAAAGACAAGATTCCTGTTCCTGAAGGCAGGGAGCACTGCAGAACGTGGCCCAGGGATCCAGCAGCCCTCAGAAAGTCAAGGAGACATCCAGGAAGGACAGAGAAAACAATATGGCAAAGAGAGGTCATAATTTGTAACAAACAGCACCGTAACATCTCATAATAACATATGAATGAGACACTGGAACAGGTTGCCCAGAGAAGTTGTGGATGCCCCCTCCAAGGAAGTGTTCAAGGCCAGGCTGGATGGGGCTCTGGGCAACCTGGTCTGGTGGGAGGTGTCCTTGCCCATGACAGGGGGATTGGAACAAGATGATCTCTGAAGTCCCTTCCAGCCTGAACCATTCTATGATTCTATGATAACATCAATCAGACTCATAAACCATGTAAAGCTTTACAATCATAGATGCAGTGCCAGTACTTGTTAGATACCTTTGCTTCCTACCTTGCACTTAGGCTTTGTCTGAATATCTACAAGAATGGAGATTCCAGCCTCCCTTCATGGTGTAACCAACCTCTGTAATGCAGCAAAGATTGCTTTAGACCAAAGTGAACTAAAAGTAAAGCAAGGAATGCAACAATATAAAAGATATCTATACCAGCCCATAACTTACAGGATGTTTACATTAGGCTTTCTTTGGAAATTGCTTTCCAAAAAAAAAAAAAAAAAGGAAAGAAAAAAGCCAAAGTCTTTATTCTACTACTACTTGTAATACTTTATGTAAACAGACTTACAGACTTTAACACAAGAAAATCCTTTTCAAGGCACACAGTCTGCAGGGAAACCTCAGGCTACATTGGACAAGGGGAAGGGAGTTATTTGGCTGAAACAGCAAGAACATCAGATAAACATTTTATGATAAATATCAGTCTCCATGAAGTACTTCTTAAAGTCAGCAGTATTTGAATTCCTTAAATAGGCATCACTTGCATCTTGGATGACTCTCCTTTCTCAGCTGCAAACATTAAAAAATCTCAAATTATATAAAGGTTAAGCAGTGACAGCATTCCCTCCATTTTCCCATCACTGTTACTCCTCCAGTGTTCATTGCCCAACAATTCCATTTTAGGTACAACAATTAATTTTACTGGAGATTGCCCAGCCATTGTCCTGTGACTGCAACAAGGACAAATGATTTTCACAGAACATGAACACAACCACGTTCTCTCATACGTGATGGGAAAAACATTGTGTAGAAGGAAGAAGGATAATTTGTTGTTGTTCTTGTACTCTGTGTAATTCTGTCATTGTCTTAATACCTGTTAAGGTACCAAAGATATCAAAGTCTTTTCGATACCCTCTTCCATAGGAAGTTTTACTGTAGGCAGCAAAGTATGACTCATTTGCAAAGAGCACAGAAAGTGCTTAGAAGTAAAAAGGAACACTATTCAAAAGGCTCAGCTACCTTTTGAAATACCCTTGAGAACAATTTGCATCTCAGTCCTGGCATTCTCCTTGTAAATTAGAAGCAAATTCTGTAATCTTTCAGTAAATAAAACAATGTTTTTCAGTAAAAGCACATCTACTTTTTCTATGAAAGGAAGATTTTTTACCTCTAAATTGCTGTTGAAATTGCAATCTCCTGCGTATCATTCAGCTGCCTTCTTTTCACAAACATCCAAATAAGGTCTGTATTTGTAATGATTGTCCTGTGGCTCACTTCACTGATAGTCTGATTATTCTGTCTAGAAGCATAAATCGTTTTCATGCCCTTTAAATATCCAGTTTGTGCCAATCTTTAAAGAAAAGAAAATCTAATAATAACGACAAATAAAACTATCAAATTGCATTTGCTTTTTAAAAGCCACTTTGCATACTACTTAACACATTAATTAGTTTTTCCTCTATTTACTGGAATGCAGTTTTAAAACACTATCATCAGTGAACACATGAATTATATTTTTTCTTATCATTCATTTTCTCTATATCTGGGTCAAAGCTATAAATATTCTTTATTTACAGGCTGAAAACTAATTTAATTAACAAACGACCAGAAAGACCTCAGGTCAGTAACTTTCGATGACCTAGTTTTGCCCAACCAATTTAATTCCATTGAAACTGGTGAAATTATTACAATAAACATGGCTGTAGGAAAGCTAATCCTGTATCACAATATTCCTCCCACTACTCTCTGCAGTGCCTGGGGTGGAATTCTGGTCCCACGAATCTTGAGCAGCTCCCATCAAAGTCAAAAAGCTAGAGGGATACACAGCACATGTAAGAGTGGAATTAGAGCTGGGTATTAGTCACAGGCCTCCCAAAAGCACTATCAGGTGTGAATGTCAAATAGCCATGCAAAACTGACTTTGAAATATCAAAGAGCAGTGTGCAAATAAATATACTTCACTACCTTCATATCAATATTTAATATTTCCAGTAAGATTTAATTTGTAATAAGGACTGCAAAATTATTCTCAGATTTTTTTTCTGTATTTCAAGTTCAGAAATATCAATAGATAAGCAAAGGTCTTTATGAAATAGATAATGAAAAATTTCATCTTTAAAGATGAATCAGAAGCCAGCAAGTTTATAACTGTACTAAAATACACAGCTCAATTTTTTCAAACATACTAAGCAAGAGAAATCAATATTTGCTCCCGCTGTCTGCCAAATCAGGTTGTTTGTTTGGGTTTCACATACATAGGGATTTTACAAAAAAAGCCACCACATATGTAACCAAAGAACTGACTCAATTTCTGATAAAAGCAAAAAAGCCTCTTACCTACTTAGCTTAGTACATCCTTACCAAAACTTTAAAGACAGCAGACAGTGATATTATACACAATATATTCTAAGTAAACATTTCTAACTACCAGTACAAAGCAGAGAACTGTTAGCTCATGGTACTCAGCAAAGAAACAGGCACAATAGCTGCCAAAGTTGCCTTTCACTCCTGCACTCACAAGGCTACCTTCACTCCTGGAAATGAAGATCACCCGGTATTGCCTTGCATGGTGTGTGCTCCCCACAACCAACCACACAGCACATGCATCTGCTCAGTACCCTGCCTTGAAGCAGTGTCCCAGGAACTGAACCTATTCCTCCACCCACCTCTCCAGCAGCCTCCCCATCCCTACTTGGGGACCCACTGGGAGCCACCCAGATTTCCGACGGAGACATGCCCGTTCTTTAACACTAAATGATGCCTGTGCATTGACTCGCATGACTTCCAAGCAACTCAGAGATGAATGTGGAATATATAAAAAGAGAGTTGCTGTATAGCAATTTTCCTATTCAAGCTTTACAGCTTCTTATCCCAGCACTATTTATAATATATGCTCAGATCTTCAAACACATTCAGCAGTTCCTTTACAGTGTAGGTTTAACAGTACACTGTGAATGCCCCAACAGACACTAAATGCTGTCAATTAAATGGAAAATGTATCTTGCTCAAGTGGTTTTTTGTTAGGAAGAGATAGGCACTTGGAAATCAAATGAAAATTTCATTGTTGTTACACCAGCCCATAGTTAAGATATTGTTAATAAACCTAAGTATCTCCATTGAAATCCATCTCTTAGCAATGTTAGTTTGTTCAAGAGAGGAGAATAAGGAGAAAGGGCACCGAGGGAGCACATGCACTGAAAGGAATGCAGAAAATCTGCTCAGTACTCTACACTTCAGACAGGAAGAAGATCACAGTAATAAATGTGAAGAATCCAAATATGTGGCGTGCTGTGACTATATATAGTCAACATACACCACCGACATGAGTAAAATACAGATTTTTGTTAGAAACAGGTTTGTTTCCCCCCATAATTTTGGGGGGGAAATTCCATACTATTTGTTATATTTGGTATTTGCTTTCCCTTCTCCTCTCCAGTTCCAGGGGCTTGCCAGCACTAATTCACAAATTTCAAATTCATTTACAAATTAAAGAAGAGAGCAACAGATGATTAAATGCAGTAATCACTGTAACTGTTCTTCATAGACAGTTTCATTAGAGGTTCAAGCCCAGGATGAAGGAAAAGGAAGGAAAATCTAGGGAGATGGTATATGCTTACTATATTTTGATGAATGTAAATCAGAGTGCCTTAAAACTATTGTCATGTAATCTCCTCCCAGGTAACTTACTTTCATATTTACTAACAAATTTAGCAGGTTCCAGTGTTGCAAATTGAGTTCTCTAAGTGAAAATGAGAAATGATTTATCTAAATTAGTAAAAATGTTAATTCGTTAAGTATTGTTACGCTATGTATTATTACTTCTCTGCAACATTTTTGCTGCATATTGTTACTGCAGCAATTCTGCAGTTAAAAAAGCACTGCTTTGGAGTACTTCGGGGATTGTCACAGAATATGGACATTAGAGTCCTATTCTTCAGGAAGGAAACAAACAGCAGCAGCATGACAGCTAATACATAAGTCATTGAAATGTCACTCAGCACCACAATCCCAGGGAATAGCCAAAAGTCCATGAACAAACAGAGCACAAGGCAGAGTGTTGATGTGCTAAGCACATAGGCCTGGATTTACATCTTCCAGAGACTGGGGTGATCAAACGTGACTTTAAATGAAGATTTTGCTGCTATGGTAATGATGACTAAGGAAAATCTGGAATTTAATATCACTTTCTTATCTCAAATAAAAGGATTGTATGAACATTGTTTTACATAACACTTGTATAAATATATGATGCAACAGATTTTCATTGAACCGTACTTCATTGACAGCATTTTAATGATTTATTCAGACTGTACTTGGCTACATTTCTTTCCACAGTTTTAGAATTTTCCAGAGCTCTGAAAGACTGTGAAGAGAGAAGTATATTATTCAGGAAAATGCAACGTAAATCACTAACTGAAATTCTTACGAGAATACATGTAGAGCTGGTTCTCTGACCACTGTATGTTAGTATATCCACAGTGCTCAGATTCATGGCTCAAGTTTCATACGCTGCTAGACTGACAAATACAATATCAAAAAAAAAAAAAAAAAGGCTTTTTAAGAAACATTATTTTGCTGCTTTGGGTTTACAACGATTTTAATTTAGAATTGAACCCCCTAGAAACAAAACTAAGACAAATGAGTCACTGGCCAGCAGTTGGGAGATTCCCTAAAATGGGACAGGGTACTCTTTTCAAGTTCTGGCACTGAGGTTCTTCTCAGCCACCCAACTCAACTGCAGTTAGAAGTAAGAGGTTAGGGATATGCAGCAGAAGTTGCGTGACTTATATGCCGTCATAAAAATTATAAATAAATAAGGCAGCTCGGCTAATGAAGAACCTTGTGAAAGCAACATCAACTTCAAAACCTCTTAAAAGAAATTTAGTATGCTGCTATAAATACAGCTGCTTCTTCCTTTACTTAAATTGGGTTTCCAAAAATAATTGCCTCTTAAAACATTCATGTAATTAGAACATACAGGAATCAACCAATTTCAGTTTTATCAAGATATAGATAACTTCGCTTGAGTTATGTGTGAGCAGAGCAAAGTATGGTGCTTACAAAAATGTTGTATATATTTTCTCTGTTTATGTAAGTACCTTATAAGAATGCTATAAAAATAAAATAGCACAACAGGAGTTGTTTGTTAGATTTCAACTGTTTACTAGAAGGTGAAAAAGGTCACGTTGATTATCTTAAAACAATGAGAAAAGAAAGAGTACTTTATGATACTTGTGGAACTTATTCACACGAACCAGAGAATGTATTTAATGGTTGCACATGTTTATTCTTGCTAGTCTTTAGACTGTATAGCATTTTGACATTTAAATTGGAGATAGTATTTAAAAATTATTCCTCTGTATTGCAATAAATCTTACAGCATTTTGCTTTAATTGGAGTTGCATATTAGGGTTAAAATCAACTTACTCATGAACAGTGCATGAAAACTTAATTAAAGACCACTAAATTATTCATATTTAATGAAATTGCCAGGAATTCTGTAGAAAAGTTCAACAACATTTATCATATTATTACACTAATGAACTTGTTCTTTCTAGTTAATGAATAGAAGTTCGTAAGAATTCATAAAAACTTCTTAAAGGTCAATGTATCTTCAGTTGTATTAAAAAAGGCACACTGAAATACGTTCCTAAGTCTTACAGAAAATGTATGAACTTTAGAAAATATTAATGAAAGCAACATAATAAACAACTTTTTCACTTTTTGGTGGGAAAATGGATAGGTGTAGAACAATAATTAAGACTACTTTCACAAATAGTCTTGGAAAAAATACAATATGTAAGAAAGTATTAACATCAGAATGTACAAATGAAGTGGAAAGAGCCATTAAAGAGGAAGGTAATTAACCATGGGAATTTAAATTATCCCTTAACTGAAAAAGAAAAAAACACACATTTATGAATAGAATAGGAAAGCTACAACCTCTTGTCCTTCGTCATTATAAATAACCTAAATAAAGTGAAAAAAGAGGATATCCTTCATCTTTCAAACAATTTCTATTAGATACTGTGATTGGCTTCCTAAAGGTGATGGAAATAGAAAACAAACAGTAGTAGTAGTTCAAATAAGATGAGCGCTCATTTCTTTGAGAGACCTACTACAGTATTTGCAGGATCTATCCTTTGTCTGCTGTAAATAAATCTAAACCATGAGAAGATAGGAAACAATTATAGAAACAGTGTTGCACGCATAGTGCATTTGATCCCCACAATAAGTTTTTGCTGTGGTTTTTACTGTGAAGCACCGCTCTCCTGTGCTATTACTCCTTCACAAGTTCTCTTCCTTCAGACTCTCTCTGGCACATGGCCAGAATTACAGAAGGGAAAGGGAAAAGGGGAGCAGAGGGGAAAGAACACCAAAGGGAAAAAAAAATCCTAATTCATTTTGTACAAGGTTTGACAGTTATTGGAAACAAGTAAATAAGCTATGGACAAAAATCACAAGCAAAGTACTTTGTTCATATTTTTCAAATTTCTGTAATTGCAGCCTATTAACTTACTGAGTGACTACACACATGCACACAGTAAGAGCTCCTTTTTTCCTGTTAACAGTGAAGAAGTTTACAATAAATAAGCCAACTTCGTCAGTATCATTTAGGCAAAATCAGAAACAAATTCAGAAATACTCTTAGCTTCCATAAAACAAAACCAGCATTTTACATTCCACTAGTTACAGAAGCACATTTACTATGCTGAGCTCATGGTTAAACCCATATCAACACGTCTACTCTCCCACTTACTCTTCCAAAAGGCCTACTTTGCCTTAAAGTTAAGGAAAATACGCAGTCTTCCTAAAGCTTTCTATTAACACAGAAACATAGAATGGCCTGGGTTGGAAGGGACCCTAAGGATCGTCAGGTTCCAACCCCCCTGCCACAGGCAGGGCCACCAACCTCCAGATCTGGCACTACTACATCGAAGTGCTGGAGGACAGAAAGCATTTTACCAAAGCACCACACCACATTCATGACTCGCATGCATTCCTAGACAAAAGCTATCCCTTCTGCTCTTGAAGACAAGGTTCCTGGCTCAGGGAAAAATTTGCATCAGAACCTGTATGGTTATTCTCAGCTGAAAATATTCATTGTCCCTCCTCAAACACAAAACATAGGTGGGCACACCAGAAACCCAATACATCAACTAGCCAGGCATTGATTTAGGTAAAAAGAAGCTGTTGATCAACTGTACCCAGAAGCAACCTCTTTGTTAGAGGGACAGGGCCAGATCTGGTGGCCCAACAGAGGCCCACACGCCCAGATCCAGCCATGAGCAAGAATAAGCAGATATTCACAGAGTGCTTTTAAACAACACATACAGACATACCGCTGGCCACACAAAGCACCTACACAAACACAGACAATTTAATAAGGAGATAGGAAAGACCACACTGATCAGGCATACAGAATGCCTGACAAGTATACCAGCCAGCCAACTGTTTACATGTGACCGGCTCTTTTTTTCCCCTTTCCCCTCCATTTTCCCCACACTTGTTCCCCATCAAATCACTGAAACCCATCTCTTCTCCTAAATAACCTAAAGGAACTGCACATAACATGTCCCATACCCCTAGGCAGTGACCTTCTTAGTCTGAAAGTTGCTCTGAAATCACGTCTTTCTACTCAAACTGAAGGGCAGAATAAATCCTTGGGGCTTGTCTGCAACAACAAATGTTTTGCACAAGCGAAGCAGCATCTTAGCAAGGCTTACCAATTGCGTTAGGTTTATGCATTTAAGCCAACAATTTTTTGTCGAGACGATTCTTTTTTTCCAGCTGTCTGTGCATTAAGTTCAGTAGTATAAGTTTTATTTGCAAGAGCGGGGAAATAAAATGAAAGGTTCTTTTTCCTGACCTTTTTGACCTGTGAGATTAATATTTTATTTAACCTATTCACCTCCAGCCCTGAAAGTTCTCTTCCAACAAGTCAGTGAAAGTCAGTGAAAGTGTAAGTTCTGAACTGAACATTTTATGCAAAAATATTGACAAAATACTCCAGCGACTGCTGCATTTTATCACCTCAGTTACAAATACATATGCTTTGTGTTCAAGTCTCAGCAGGAATGCTCAGCTCTATTTTGGCAACTCTTGCCAAACTGTTTTATAGCTCAATACAAATAAATAAAAGCAATAGGTTTTATGTGAGATATTAATCTGAATCTGAGCTGCTACAAAATCCCATTTGATATTCCTTGTTTTAGAGGGAGTGGTAGGATAGCATAAGAATGAAAGGCTCCTGTGCCTCACAATGTCACTTAAATCCCTTCTCTTCTACATTAAAAACACCACAAATGATCGTATTTGCCCTTCCCAAGCCACAGCTTCTGGTTTGTGACTGCTCACTCTTGTGACTGCTGCAGATATGGAAAACAAAACGAAATTGTAATGTATGGCTGCGTAGATCATCTTTAGATGAAAAATGAGTTTAAATAAAAATCACTAGTCATGATTTCCTCTAAATGCCAGCACCTCTGAATTTCTGTCACTCCTTTTCCACAATCTGCTTTGTTTCAGAGCCAAAATAGCTGTCATTACAGAGAGTGAGCTGTGCATAAATAAAAACACTGTTGCTGTTGCCAGGAGCATGGGACATGGAAAATACTCATCCCATACGTGGCTGTTTAAGAGAGCTCCCCAGGATTGACCAGCTTGATATCTGTGATCCCCTGGCCTGATGTTCGTATTTCTTAGGCCAATATTTGTTTGGACTACAGCAAAAGTACATACAGTTTTTTTTAATTCTCAAGGTAGGCTAGAAGCAAATACAATTCTTAACAAAGTCTGAACGAGGCAAAGCTGAGAGAACAGATGAGCACAGGATTTAAGGCAGGGAAGGACAAGAAAAAAAAGCTACCATCAGGCCACAACAAAACCTTAAGTTGGATGATACATGAATTGACAGTCATGAGAAAGGGACAGAATATCACACTTGAGAATATTCATGTTCAATTTCATCATTGATTCTATACACTATAGTAGCTGGAAAGTGTATGGAGCATTGTTTACATTTATTGCAGGCTTTTGGCAAGCATTTGGAATTTCAGATGCATAACAGAAAGAATGAGCGTTCATACAGATCTTTATAATTCCTTCAAAACAATTACAATAAGCTATAGGGTCAACAAATATTTTGCTCCTCAAACTGTAAGTAGAAACCTGGGAAATTACAGAAAGAATTTTTTCATTTTCTTAAGTTTTCAATAGCGTTTTTTCCCCCCTAAAGTTTATAATTAATTTAGTCAGAAGTTGTGTTGCTTTAATAGATTAAATCTCTTCAAGACCAAAAAACCACATTAAACTAACAGTTACAGTTTACATGACAAATCAATTCTATAAATACAGCAGTAGATCCCTAAGTTAACAAATAAGACTTAAGTGGGAGGGAAAGTTTTAAAATGTAACACTTCAAAAACCGTAACGTTCCCATATTTACCTACAATTAATATGAAAAAATATTAGCAGCAATGGAACCAATAACACAAAAATTGGTTACACATTACCTCAGAATTATAAAAACTTCCACCATCAACAACAATATCTTTGAAAACTTTTCCATTCCTTTTATTTTTAAATGCTTAGGTTAGATTCTTTAAATTTCCCAGCATGTCTCCCCTAAGTCTTCATGCCTTTTTCATCTTTACAAAGCAGACAGTTATTTCAATGTTTATATTAGTTTTTTGAACTGCGTAGCTAAAACACCGAGAGCTTTTTACGGAGGAAAAAAATAAAAGCTGAACAGCTAAGGAGTATTTTGAAGTTGCAAGCAAATATATAATATTTACCTGTTCTCAACAAACAGCAAGATCTTGCTTTGTGCTCACAAACCGTACAGCTGGAAGCAACCTGAAAAACAATTTTAAAATCTTGTTGATTCTTTAGAAGACATTGGGGAGAAAAAGAAGTGCGTATTGTGCAGTGGGAGAAGGAATTGCTGCCTCAGTTGGGCAAAGGCCACAGAGGGGAGCAGCAGGTGCCTGTAGCACTAATTAGCAAGTTTCAAGACCATCAGGGACTGCTCTGACACCTGTGTTAACCCTAGGCTTACATCATCTCTAGAACAGAGCCAGGTGTTCGTGCAATCTATCAGCTGCTACTGGGTTGTCTCCTTCCACCTACTCTACTACCCAAGTACCAGCACAACGGGATGGGCTGGCAGCATGCATAATTGGACAGTGGCAGAGAATCTCTGGGTATTATTTATTCATGTTTCTCCCTGGGAGCCACCAGAAAAAGAGCACTGTCTAATTCAAACTCCTTCAGATATTCAAGTGCAGAAAGGAAATCAAAAGTAAAAAGGCAACTGAAGAAAATTGCCATTCTTTGGTCTACTAAGCATGACACCTTTCCTAGACTTTTTAAGCAAATAAAACAGAAGCAGTTCATTATTTGTGCTGTGAAACTGCTTTTATTATGTACTAGTATTGCTGTCATAATGAATAGACAATAACAACAACTAGTTCTGAAGGCATTATATTTATCTATCCATACGTCTCCTAATAGTATCTTCTTAGAGTCAACTACTTGATGACTTTGGGAGAAGAACATATATGTGAGCAGGTTGCATTAATAAACACTACTTACATTATGAGGAAATGGCAGAAAATAAAACATAATAATAACAGAGGAGCCCAAATAGTCCGAGCACAAGATGGTAGCAGAGGCCCAGAGGGTACCAACAGAAATCCAGAAGGGTCAGCTAGTTGTTGCTGAAGGGATGCGACCTTGGCAGCAGGGGACATTTGGCTTCTCATGTAACAGAGAGAACAGAGCAATGGATGGGTATCCATTGTAAATGAAACTCCCATAGACAGACTCAGACAGCATGGAATTTGCAGGCCAGTGAAGACAGAGCAAGTGGTAGAAATACTGTAAGAGAAAATACATATATATATATAACCTCAGCTGCACCAAACAGTGTAGAGGAAGAACCATTATACAACTCTCGTCAAGAACTCCCTGTAGCTACTTGTCTTGCTTAACTAACCAGACTAAAAATCAATTACTGCCTCTATAGGTAAGAACATTTCTTTAGCACAGAAACAGCCCGTGATTTTCGGTTTCATACCCCCTCGTACAGACAGTTGCAGCATTTGGCCTCCCCACAGTGCGCAATCGCATCCAACTGTAAACCACAAAAGCCAAAATTTGTAAAGCTGCACTTCACTACCATTTTTTCCAGTTTGACCTCTCTAAGAGCTCTGCCAATTTTCAGGAATGTTAGGTTCAGCCACAGCTAATCTCTGGAGAGATACAGCTCTTCTGTGTTCATGACAAGTAATGCTTTTTTACCATTGTAGAATTTTCTATCATTCACATAAAGTCACTTTGCAAGAGAAATTCCATTATCCTTCCACTGCATATACAAATTCCTTCGATTTCTACATTATCAATTTTAAACACGTTTTTCTGCTCACCATTTTCCTTGCAGTCTAACTCTGTTTAACTGTCTACCATAGATTTCTATTTTAAGGGAAACCTGCTTTCAGAATGGTTCTGTTTAGTTTGGGAAGTGATTCTCCAGCAGCACATCTCTGTAGCAAATGTTGAACAGCTGGAAACTACCTAATTAGGACAGGGATTAAAAAAAAAAGAGGATGTTTGAGATGAATGATAATCACGTTCATCACACTCAGATTTCATCTTATTTATGCAGCATACACCTGTGTCTCATTGGCACTGAAAATGATTGTGGGATGAGACACTAGGCTGGCCTTATATCATATTTCTCCTTCTGTGATCTTTAAATAGCTTTTGCGTGTTCCTTTAATTATATAGGCAGATTTGTTTACTGAAGCATTCACGTTAGAACTCATTTCAAGAAAAGGGGCAAATTGCATTTTTAATTATGTTTCTTTGGGAGGGCTACATAGTTAAGATGATTTGCTATCTTCTACTCTCCACAGACTTTCTAGGAGGTGATAATCATGGTAACCCAATGCAAAACACAGTTGCATAACCTTTTCATACAATAAATATGCACACATTTTTCAAGGAATAGCAGTGTATTAGGGGTTCCAAAGAGGCCTGCTCATCTACATCTTTGGGTAACAAAATACTTTTATAAATAGGGCCCTCAGAGGACGGTAAAATTTATACTGAAAGACTCCTATAAACTTTGAAGAAATGAACTCAGGTGGAACGACTCACATGGATAATATTAAACAAATAGAGAAATAGAAATGCTATATTCCTTAGTGTTTTCTGTTTTCGTTAACATCTTATTTTTTTCTTTTAAAACGTAAAGTTCTCTCTGATGATTACAGAATAAACCCTCCGATTGTCATCTGAGCATGTTAACGGCTCAGATCTAAGCTTCAACAGCAGAAAATCAAGGATAGATGACAAAATTTCCTTTTGCATTTTGAAAAAACACTATAGAATTTTTAAGAAAATCTAATGGCATTCTTACCATAGAAATCTTGTGATCAGATTTTCCAAATTTACAACTCTATTAAAAATGTCTGGGAGCACTTATATTCTTGAAATTACCTAACCCAATTTCCTCTCATTTTGAATTCAGATAATGACTTTCCAGCTAAATTTGAGAAGAGATCATCTCAAAATTAAATTGTACTCGTTTACATTCATCACTAATAGCAGTTTCAAATAAGCTAGTTAGCTAGGAGCCAACTATTCTCCTAATGGACCTAAAGCATTGAGCTACTTCGAAAGCATCAAAACAAAGCAGATACCACACTGAAAATTGAACTTGAGCAAGTAAACAGAGAAAGGATATGCAATAGAACTTGGTAGAATAAAGGGTTCTCTTCCAGGCTGAGCTCCCAGTTTGAAGTGTCTGCACTTATCTGCTGATATGGTGGTAATTTAGAGCATGAGTAGTGGTGTGCACTTTATAATGCACATTGCAATGTTTTATACTTAAAACTCAAAAGAAGTGAGTTCTACACTTGACTCTTTCTCAGGAATCCAGTATATGGAACAAGTACTTTTCACATGTAGATCTCTCTAAACGGTAACTGAAACTTTTTGCCGTGTTCCTATTCCACGCTCTGATGACTGGTGTATTTCTTGATGTCAGCAAAAACCTGAACCCACTTCAGCCTGGGAAGCTTTTTTCTCCAAGTTTTTTTTTTTTCCCCCCCAGATTTTTTGTGAACTCAAAAAACTGTTATGTAAAATTTTGCTCTGCTTTTAGCACAAACTCATGCAATTCGATCACCATAGTTATTCTGGATAATGCTGTGTCCTGTGCATTTCAAGTTTTTGACTAAACCCACAAGGATATAATCAGGTAATTACTAATTCCCTTGCAGTGCTTTCTTGATTTCCCATGACAACTACCCTTCAAATCTCATTTTCACTTCTGTAGGTGAATAAGCTTCTCCTCATCGAAGTTCATAATTTCTTTTAGCATTAGAGCTTCATTCTGCATCTCTTACAATTCATAGTCAAGGCAAACAGTGTATGTTGCTTAGGATGTACAGCATAAATACCACAGCTTGGAGGGTTTTGTTGTTGTTTTCTAAATGAACATGTTTTTCAAATCTGAATTGTACATCTTACTAACCATTTTTCCTCTAAACAAGAGTAAAAATGAAATTTACAGTAGCAAGAAGCAAAGCCAAAGTTGGGGTAATGTATCAACTCAGTCACTTCTGATTTATTTGTTTTAGAGGGACAGAATGGATACATTTTGCAGATTGTCTACATGTTTTCCAATTATTACCAAGCACTAATTTCAATAAAGCAAACCAGTAAGTCAGTCATAGTTGCCTATCAAATGGTCGTGTGGCATACAACTTCATGAGGCTCCTTCTGTTTCACTTCTTAAATCACTTGGGAGTGAGAAGAGACATACAGTAAATTCAGTCTAATACAGTCTAATTCAATCTAAATTCAGGCTTATCTTCCAGCTTAATTATACTCTGCAAAATACTGTTCAACTTCATGCTGGAAGAAATGCAGCTGCCACTGTTCTAATTTGACACAGTAGATAGGTGTATTTTTCCACTCTTACAGAAGTCTACAGTCACAGCAGCTGCTTGCTGCTTGAACTTTTTTTTTTTTTAAAAACCAGCTTGCTGCTTGCTTACTGTTTATAAGCTCCAAGCTGTTAAGGCCCCCTGCAGTAGCTGCATCTTTAGTAGTTTAAGTATTACATAGAAAATTCAATAAAACTTTTTGCCCTTGAATCTTGGTGGTGGTAACTGAAAGACTGGTGCTCGATTTCATTGGCATTGTGCCAGCATGCATCAACAGTTAAATCTAAGTTAGGGTTTATGTTGTTAATATAACTCTTAGATAAGCCCCAATGATGTTACACTCACCTGAAAAGAAACCCTTCAGCAACATATAAAAGGAGAACAAGAACATAGCTTTTAAACTTTCACTGGCATTTCAACATCTTTCCAGTAGTGTGAAAACATTCAAGTAAAAACTTGGAAAAATCAACCTTCCTCAGAATCCCCAAGGAACAACAGACACAAGAAAATCTTTCGTATAATGCGGAATTGTCCCTCTTTATCTGAATTCCCCAAGTCTGATGCTTCAGGATGAAAGAGTATTGGAGCAAGTGATGTTTTAGAAGTATGATGCAATTTTCAACTCTCCTCAGTAAATCAGAAGGATTATGGAGGAGGGAAGGAAGGGAAGAGGAAGAAACATCAGATTTCAGATGGCTAATTAGCAAGTACAACTTTAGGCTTGCATCTTTATGACAACTAATTATGTTAATAAGCCACATAGTGACTGACTCCTTTTATAGAAAGTCAACAAAGTTGGAATTCGCTCTACAGCTACCATTTAAGCAGACAGCTGTTGAGGGATACATTTTCAAAGCTGTTTGTAAGAGTTACAACAAAGGTAAGGCTGGCCATGATAGCAGCTTTCACAACTGTTGATGCTGTAGCTCTTTTTATTCAATATTAATAAATTCAGCATGCAATTATTTTACCATCTGTCTCTTGCAGAACCGTTTATTTCTGTCCTTCAAGTACGTACACTAAGAAAATACATTGACTAATTTCCTCAAATATAATAACTAATAAATTACTGTAATGAGGTTTTGTATGCAGTATAAGAAAATAAGGGAATTATTAACATGACTTCCTTCTAGTATGCATAATTGCCAAGACAAATTGCTTCGCTGTAGAATACCATTATCATATCTTTCAACATATACCAACATTTTTTTTTTTTTTTTTAAATTACTATAAGCCTAAAGTCTGCAATTCAGGCTCTGTTGGTTCCAATTTCCTTCCCAGGTTTGTTGCTTGCTGTTAATATTTCTACGGGAAAGTAAGTACATGTTAGCTGTTCAATTAGCATTAGCTAAAATTTAAAATACGTAAATAAAACAATTACTTCTGTGGAACATAGGCTTATGTAAACACTACCAAATGCATCACAAGAGGTAACACATGTAACCAACAGAAATGTCTCTACCTGCTCTAATTATTTGCTACCTAAAAGAACCATTGGTAAATGCTGATGAAATAGAAAAGTGGGTGAAAATACGAAATAAGAATAAAATGTGGTGAATAAATTAAGTATTCATGCCGCAAACACTCAGACTTATGGAACTTATAAGAACTTGGAGCACCATTTTAATCAAAACAGAAACTGTGAAGCAGCTAACCAAAACATAGAGAATGCTACTAGTGTACCCTCTACAGACATGGAGTCAGCTGAAGGGAATAAGTGGCAAAGGCTGACAGGAAAACCTGGCCCGACTGCTGCACTTCCATGACAATGGTGAAAAGAAGAAAAGGTATAGGTGGTGGTGGGGAAAAACTGACTTTTTTTTTTTTTTTTTTTTTTAATATAAGTACCTTCTTTCTACCATTTCTATGTTTTATCATTGCAGGTATGTCAGCTTAGTTGGCTTATTTACCTATAATCTTTGATGTATCAATGAATGTATTTTACACACACCCACTCAGAAAATTGATTTCAACTGCCTATTATCATCCTGGCTTGAAAAATGTGAACTTGCACTAAAGTATTCAGGAAATGAAATGTTGATAATTGTAAAGCATTTCAGATCAAATTCTAAGCCATTTCAGAATAAAGATCAAATACATGCCACATCAATACAAGTGGCCTTGAAGTGACGTGTCACTTTTAAAAAGGGCTGGTAAAGCAGCTTTTCTTTTTCAGTGACTGTTTTGTAAATGTAAATGACTGTTCTGTTGTGCCTTGGACAGCTTCACTTTCTAATATTCCAACATTCATTGGTGAATTAAGCAGTTAACAACTTTGTTCCACCATTAAACTGATTTCTATCCAAACCACAGCTTTGATTGGCTGAGATATGTTTCAGTCTGATTACAGATGAGATTTAAGTCTGTTTGCTTATTACATTCTCAACTTACGAATGCAATTATTTTAGAGCAACAAAGCATAGAAAGTGTTTTTCCTTTCAAAATTGTTAGCTTGCTATCTTTAGAAAGTTCTGTTCCTGATTCCCTTGTAGATCTGTCATGAGCCCAATATCACCATCTTGAACTGGAATATACAGAAGATTAACACCTTCTAACTTCCAGGCTTCATTAAGTTAAAATCAAAAATGGAATGTTACAACTAATTATGTGGTTAAAGCGTTAAATTCTATGGGCTGGGTCTGTCTGTAAGTCAGCAGCGTAAGAAGGCAGTGTAACAGGAGCACCTCTTATTCAGACTTGACTGCTTACGTCTTGCTTTTTCACGTGCCCATTTCATCACTGGACAGCAGTTCTGCCATTCTGGTCAATGATCTGACCTGTTTTGAGAGCTTGTGGCAGCACTCACTACAAGCCAAAGTTAGTTCCAGTATTTTCTTGCTCTTCTGGTCTGTATCAGAGAAGTTAGTCCTGTAAACAAAAAGAGCAGTCTCCTATTTTCCTCACCTAATACAAGTTTTATTACACAGCTCATCATTTCCACTAGACAAGCCAAACATCATGCCTTTTCTTTAGATTGGCTTAACATATTTTTTTTTAATTGTATGTTTTTGTCAAAATATTGTCACTGAATATTTTATCTGTTGCTTATTCTAGGCAATTTTTTCCCCTCATAAAATCTTTATGCCAAAAAGACTAGTGTCATCACGTGGAAATTTGCAAGTCCGTCCAAGTTTTTACACTTACAGTTTCAAGACTGTAGATAAAATTCCTATTGCTAACACATAATTAAAGCTGTAAAATGAACTGAGTAAATAAAAAGTGTCAGATATGCAATTCAACCACTTGAAATACACTTTTGATGTTAAAAAAGTAGAATCCTTCATTAGTATATCATTTCTCCAGTTCACTTTTCATCTTAATCTACTAAAATGTAACGTTAGAAATCAGCATCCCTCTGAAAAACATAGGTCTTTTTAAGAAATTTCTACCTATTTTTAAATATGAAAGTTGCAGTCTGAAGTAAAAAAGTTTACATGCAGACAACAAGCTTATATACAGGCTCTAAGAACTGCAGGTAGGTCCTGAGGAACGAAGAGAGCTGCTCCTTCACTGTGCACATATGCCTATGTATAAGAGAGAATTCACTAAAAGAAAACCCGGTTCTCTACAGAAAGTGCACAGCTACCTGCCAAGAGTACAGAGGGAATCTGAGTTCAGGAAACACCAGTGGTAGTCCGTAAAGAAGAATCCTAGCATTGGGTTTTCTGTGAGTAGTAAACCTAGATTTCAACAAATGGAAGAGCACTTACAGAAATCTACTTCTGTATAAAAATTATCTTTAAAACATCCTCTCTAGAACTCAACAAAGATGTGGAAAGATTCATTAACGCAAAGCACACACAAATATTCTGAGTCAATGGCCATTTCAGTGATAGAATGTCAAAGCATCTGCAGAAATAGAAGCATTTAACCGTATCCATTTTGTTGCACAAAGCTGTGATGGAGATGAATCAGAAATAAGCCAGATGATCTGAGGTTGAAGTGACCTTCTTGTACAGCATGATTCAATATGTCTTCCCCTGCCATTTTGTTTCCATCTTGCCCTACCTAATTGCAGCCTCTATCTCAGTGCTCCAAGGCTGGGAAGCAGGGGAAGGAAGGCAAAGGGCAGCAGCCAAGAGAGCTGCGTAATTCAGACTCAGTACCACCACTGACTTGACAGGAATAGCAAAGCAGGAAATACTACAGATGTGCTGACTGTTAGTGGGAAAAGCAGGTTAGTGAGGTTTAACAGAGAGCTGAGGAAAAAGAAAAAGAAAATAACTACCTGTGATAATTTGACCTCACCAGTAAATCTACGTTTTACCTTGAGGACATCAATGGGAACTTTTATTGCAGAGATTTAAGTGCAGCTAGGTTTGCCTGATAGGATCCTTTTTCTTATTGTTCCAACCTGTTGCTAGTATATATTTAACTGAAGGTACACTGTAATGAATTAGTCATCTTTTTCTTCCAAATAACCCAGCAAAAATTCTCCAGACATCACTGCTGTTGTCTCCACAAATGAGGGAGGCTCTCAGCTTGCAGTAAAGAGGCACAGGACTCATTAACAAGCTACAGCCATCAGCAAACAAGACAATTACCTCAGTGAATGCTCCTGTTCTGCTCTCATGATGGATTAAATTAACCTAGTTTTCATCTGATCGAGATAGAGAGGAAACAATAATTCAGCTTTCAGGTAGAAGGCAGAGATTCAACTAAGACTGAAAACCATCTAACTTTAAAATCCTTTCACCACACAATTCCTGGGAAACAGAAGTCAACCTCATTATTTCCAGCTGGTGTCTTTTGAGGACACAGAAACCTAAGACATGCTCAGGTTTCCTAAGCCACATTTGTACTTTGACTTGTCATTTCATCCATTCAATAACAGTGTGTTGACTTGCTCCAACACACAGCATGCAAAAAGTTCTCAGGCCCAGTTTTTGAAGTACATTTTAGTGTAGGTTTAGTTCAAATCTGGGCTCTGACTTAACATAAATTGGATACATATACCCTAAGATAAAAAGTTATTAATATAACCTGCGTTATTATCCAGGTTTTCTGGAAAATAAAAGTTTCTTGGATTCACTTTAATTACCCTTTTTTCCCCTCTTTTCTCTCCAGTGAACACATACAGTTAAAACAGTCTGCCAATAAATTACCTGAAAATTTTAAAGATGACAAGAAGAAAAAACACCAATTTGGGACTACTTATGAATGAAGTCTTAAGGCAGTGGCAGAAGGATTTTGAACACATTAGAATTTATAATTTCATCTGTTGTTCTCAGATTTCTTACTAATTGAATTACCTAACTTTGATGTGGCTGTTCAAGTAACAGGGCTGACTCTCCATAGTCACGGCTGCAACCCATAGACTAGCTGGAGATAGAAGAGCTCTCTTCAGATTTAAAAGGCTATGGTACTCTACCAGCTCTTTCTGTTCATTTGAGACCCCAGGCTTGAAGTAGCTTCTTGCATTTCTATAGTTCAGAGCTCATTTGATCCAGAGATATTCCTTCAGAATTAAAGCACCATGTACTCTGACCCACAGCAGATATGAGAACAGCAAGCATCCCCATCCCCTATGTACTCATCCTACTCTGTAATCACACAATTAAAAAGGAATCCTGCTTGCTGGGTTGTTTGGTCAGAGATTAATGCTGCAATGCTCTTCAGCTGGTGCAGCGTTTGAGTACAAACCACACTGTTTTCATAAAGAGTCTGAAGACATGCACACCCAGGGAGCATCTGATAGAAAATTCCAGTGTCTTGATATTTTGATTTTTAATTGTCAGTCAACAAGAGATTTACAGGCATTCTGTCAAAACGTCTTCTCTGTAGATAGGCATATTTGTGATGTAAGAAACAAAGGCTAATAAGCAAAATAAAATGCAACATGTTCAAATATTAAGCAGATTTCTTTTCTTCTTTGTTCTCTGTGGTTTGATATAGGTGTTTTATATTGTATTTTAAATCATGGGGGAAGTTTCCTGTGTTACTATGCCCAATTCGATATTCTTCTTCCAACATCAAAAAACTTCTATCAGGTCTTGTATGTGATAGTCCTAATTTCATAAATAAAATTATGTTTGGGAAACACGCATCATTCATGCAGACAGCAGCTTCGACTGTGTAAAGCCAAAGTCTGGATTATGTTTGCAGTAATGGTCTTTAAAAGCACAGTTCACTCTAATCTGTCACTTGTTTCTCACATCAAGCCTAAGACAACAAAACACATTTGCTGCACAAAATACTTGAGCTGTGAAGACAAAGTCTATCTGATTTTCTTCAGTAGCATAGGACAGTCCAGCACCCTTGTAAAATTTCAACGGGGAAAGAAGCGTTACCCCCCACTTTGTCAGATTAATCATGGAAATCAAATTATTTTCCCAAATGTTATTTTGGAACCTAAACAAAGATGAAGATCCTATAATGTAGTACCTCTTCCATAATTGCATTGAGAGGGAACCTACCTTGTGCAAAAACTTTTGTCTAAATCTTTCATGCTTTTCTCAAGGTATCCCATGATGTGCTCAGACTTTTTTTTTTCACTTTTTGTTCATCATAATGACCCCACATTTGATGAACAACAAAATATATGTACAAGAATTACAAATATATTTTTTACAAATAGCTTAAAGCCAAATTATTACACAAGAATTATCCATTATAGCTTTTTGAGCTGAGCAACTTTGAATTGAGAAGATGTGTACATAAGCTGAATCATAATCAGGAACACTGATTTCATCTAGTGAATTTATTTGAATTTGTTTTGTAGAGCAAGATAGGAAGGTACCAACTTAATTATTTTGAATCTTTAAATCAGCAAGTTTAACTCCTCAGATGCTGTAACAATAAATACAGTAGCAGCGAGAGTGATGTCATTTCAGCACATACAAAAAACATACGGTTTCTGGATAGGTTTAATACCATTCTTTCTTCTTGTTTACCATTTCTTTCCTTTCTCCACCTAACTAAACAAAGAAGAAAATATTGTTTCCTTTCAGCCGAAACTGGAATAAATGCAGGTATTTAGAAACATAAAACTGAGGTCAACTCGACAGCACTTAGGAAGATGCATCGGATTTGACTCCAGTCATCAGCCAGACCTCTGATCAACCAGCTTAATCCCATCTGGGTCTCTGAAGCTTGCCCTGTGGTGAACCTGGTGAGACAGAAGTAGCAAGTGTCCTCCTAATAACTTTTATTGCCTGTGAAATTTCCCCTCAATTGAGAGCATCTATCAACTGTCACAAAGCTTAAGCTGCCTGGGGGGGAAAAAAAAAAAAAGCAACCAAGTAAGACTAGTAAGATACTAAGCCCAAATAGGGAACACACTAGAGATAAAACTTCCATTTCTGAGGAAAAAGTTCCACTTTCTATCAAGACCCAAAAGAACTTCCAAGTCTCTTTTAGCTTTAAATCTATTGAAAATGTATTTTTTTAAGTAGCTTATTTTACCTTTTCTTTTAATAACTTTCTGAAAGAAGGAATTCAGAAGTGAAATTTAGGAATATATTAAATAAAAGGCCTGTGTAAGCAAGGATATACTATATAGACTGAAAATTTCTATGCATTGCAGTAGCAAACGTAGCACAATCCTGGAAGAAATCCTGGTGTATTAAGGGGTGAAACAATCTTGTCTAAACTTCTCTTGAACAGCTCAGTAAGTCAGTCTGCAAGCAACAAATCAACAGCCTAGCTCAGATTCTTCTCACAATGCAACAGAATATATTGGGAGGGAAGTGGGGGAGAGAATACAGGAACATTTGTGATCTTGAGGGCTACCCAGCCGTAAATGAACTGGTATCACATTTGAGGAACTGCAGGTAACAGAGAGCTAATATCTTTGAAAGCCACTGGGTAGAAAAAAGAAACATTGCATTGCAGTATTAAACCAGTTGAAATTGCAATCTACCACTGACTGTCTAAAACCTGACACCCAGCTTCCAGAAGAATCTCACTGGCAACAAACATCTCCATGGTAGCAGGAAACACACCATGAGTCCGTATCTGTCCTTCTTTATCTCTAGGATAATTTAACAAATTTTCGCTTTCTTGCTGTAGTGGGAATTTTTGCAATCTGCTTTTCATTTAGCACCTACGAAAGTCTTGCATGTTTAAAAAAAAAAGATTACATGGAGGAATGTTTCAATCCCAAATATTGCTGGAAGGATTTATGTCTGTGAAATACAAGAACAGCCAGTTTGCTTTGACAGGATTTGTCTGTCAGGAGGCATGGCATACCCAGAGTTTTTATTAGCCTTCCACTGGTTAATATGCACAGCCATACATGTATAACTGCACATGAAGGAAAAAGGGAAGGAACATTTTATACATTTTCCTTTCATCGACAATGCACATCTTCTCATTCCAGAAGAAGAAAATCTGGGCAGGCTTTCAAGAACAAAACACCTAGAGACTTCTTCCCCATAGATTCTAATATACTTGTGATCTCTACTGAAAATCTCTGCTTGATACCAGTAAGTAGAAATACGTCTCATACAAATATCCAATAAATAACCTGTCCTGCTGTCCCTGAGCAGAATGACTTGTATTTCTCAACTGCTGATACTCACAATCAGGAACTAATTCTTAGAATACGGAAACATGTTTTTCCACCCTTGGCAAGTAAGTACTTCAAGCTGAACAAATGTTCAGAACAAATTTAAGAAAAATTGCTGATAGCCTAACTCTGTCAATATAGAACCACAGCTTCTCTGGGCAACCTATTCCAGTGCCTCACCACCTTCATAGTAAAGATTTGCTTCCCTAATGCCTGATTTAAACCTGCTATCTAAACCTACTTTCTTTTAGTTTCAAGACATTGTCCTTCCACTCCACTCCCTGACAAAGAGCCCCTTCCCAAGAAATTTCTTAGAGTCCCGATATAAATATGGTGAGATACAATTATTAAACATCTGTGCAATCCGGGGAATAATTCCAAAGCAACATAGCTGAATTCTCTGCATATTAATATTTCTAATTCCTCTATCTGCAGCTGACAAAATAATTATTAATACTTGGCTGATCTTAGTAATAAAACATGTATTGCATTTAAATTCAGGGACTGGTAACTGGAGCTGTGCTAAAAACCCAGTGGACTGTTTTTTGAAAAAGCTCATAACAAGACATGGTTACTGTCAAAGAACACCTGAGACTTGTTGTTTCGCTCCTGGACCTAGGTAGCAAAAGGATATTCTGTCAAAAACAAAAATGCCTTGGAAAAAGCCAAAATAAAATTTGATATAAGAATTCATTTGAAAATACGTAATGCTTTAATAAGCTTAACTTTCAACACTTCACATATGTTTATCTATCATCATGTTCTTTGGAAGGGCCCAGGCCACAGAAAGGCTGTTAGTCTCAGGTACTGTGTGGTTAAAAACAGGGGTACAGCTATGACTGAATTATCACGACATTCTGTGCTATATTTAGGAATATAAAAACCATAATTAGATTATATTATATACTGCCATTCATTTAATGCATTCATGAGCACAGATCTTTCCAACCAGAAACACTATTTCTAGTTAAATAGACTGTTGAAAAAAATGCTAGCATAAGAAAATAATTTTTCTGCGTACTCAGTTTCATGATTAACTCATTTAATAAGCATCACTGAGTGCCTCAGAACTGCACTGCTTGGTGATCCAGGCAGCATCACTCAGGATTAATTCTGAGGAACAGCTGGATTTATATCAAAGAGCCCTTCCCCAGTCTGCATCCCATTACCTCAGTGTCTGGCTTGCCTTGATCTGATACGGTAGCAACATCTTTTACTTTCTTTTCTGTAAAAGAAAGAACTGTGTATCTCACCAATCTACCAGAACAGGAGAATTGCTTCAACAAGTTTTTACTTCCATTATTGTTCCTATAATGCAACTGTTATGGGGAAAAAAAAAAAAAAAAGAAAAGAAAAAAAGAAAAAAAGAAAAAAAAAGAAGAAAAAGCAAAATTAAGAGTTAACTTAGCCCCTAGTAATCTTTAATTGAAGATTACCATGATTTTTAAAAGCAGTAATAAAGTATTTAAACTAGAAAAGGTATTAGGCTAGCTTGTATAAGTATTGGTCCAGAAACATCTGTATATGATTAAAAATGTCCTAACTACGTGAAATTCCCTTGCGTGTGAACGTCTGAGTTTAGCTGATGCGTTATAACACACATTATGCTGGCAATGTAAAGGTGCTGCAGGATTACCCTAGGGCTCTGGCAAAGATAAATATTTCTTTCTTGAAGAATGAATAAGAACGTGGCCACATGAGCGGACAAAAATAATCCACACAAGAATGGGCTCAAAAGTCTTCAGGAGCACATGCCTGGTTACCAGGATGCTCTGATAATTTCTTTCAAAGTTGAAATCAACTTTTTTTTTTCCCTTCACCATCTGTATCATCAATACATGAAGAACCCTCTGGAAAGAATCAATCTTAACTGAGAAAAATGAAAATTTGAAGTGGCCTTTGGTGACAGTAGGCAAGCAATTGCTTTTTTATTTATTTATTGCACTTGCAGAATGGTATCGCATGCATTGGGGTAAACTATTCTGAGTGAAATAACTGCGAAAAAGAGATAAACTAATGAAACGGCAATTGAGAGGAAGAGAGAAAAAAAGAGATGGTCAACATTACCATAGAGCTTTCTGGACCGAGTGGTTAGTGATTTTGAAAAGAGTGCTGCAAGTCAATTTCCCTACTTGTCCTGTCTTGTTTTTTGGGGGTTTTTTGGGTTTTTTTTTTTTTTTTTTCAGACAAATCCTAGAAAGCTCAGAAATATCAGTAGCCAGGGTAAGTGAAAGTGCCTAAAAACTTTAATCACCAAGTCCTCTTGGTTCTGGAAAATGGTATTACTTGAACAAGATACTGATTGGAGAAAGAATACAAAAAAGAGAGTGCTCTTAGTTCTATGGGAACCTTTTGTCAAAAAAAAAAAAAAGATAAAAGTGGTGTTACTAGGAAAGAAAGAAAAAGGCAGAAATACTTTCCTAGGTAGGGGTCTTTTATAAGAAATTTCCTTCTGATTAGCCAGTAGAACTTTGACACTGGTGAGGCAGCCAGACATGAAGGATAACATAGAGACGTGCAGCACACCAGATGCTAAAATACAGACAGTGGAGCTGAGAAGGTGTTTGCTTATCACCACAGGAGAGAGCAGACAAAACAAGGACTGCACATCAGAAAAACAAACAAAATAAAGATGTCTGTGGCACAGAGATAAAAACATGCACTAGCAAGAGTCACATCTGCAATTTATGTAGATACTTATTTGATAGGACATAAATATTAAGGCTGGCTTTCTGTTATATTCCCGAAGCAGTAACAAAAAAGAAAGACAGAAAAGGATTGTCATATTCTAAGTACTCTCCAGCTGCTTCATACTCCTTTCCTTCCCCATCTGTCAGCAGAATTTTATTCCCTCCTTTTGACCCTTCAGATTTTCATTTTTAATTTAGGCTACCGATCTGTGGAAGTCCCCAGAGAATACGAACAAACTTTGTTTAAATATTCAGTGTCATAGATGAAGTTATTAATCATTTCTTCTGTAATAAATGCACTAATTTGAATGTGTCAAATGCATTCGTTGGACCTATCATATCACATAACCAAACATTCATTTATTTATAGTAGTAGAACAGATCAAGATTTGTTGACCACCTACAATTATATACTGACAGATTAGATAGCACAAGAATAGATTCTTTACTTTAAGTGACATTTTACAGTTTTATCAGAGATAAATAAATATAAACTAAGTATTTTCCCATCCATTCAAATTTCTTCTCAACCTGCTTGTGCCAGTCAAACCTTAACCCAAGCTGTAAATACAGTTCCTTACACTTTTTTGATGCATGGCTAAGCCAGTTGCTGCTGTTTGCAGATTAAGGTAACATATGCAGAGGCACATGGCCTTATTAATATCTCTCATTTGACTCAGGAATGTCACCGAAAGTTCATTCCTCCACACATCACCTGAAGTAGAAAAAGACCAAAAGGTTCAAATTCCAGATGGATATCTAATAAACAAATGCCCAAATGTGCTTACAGGGCATATTGCTGTATTGTCTCAATTCTGTTATTTAGACAGAGCACTTCTGCCCCACCATACCCACATCAGAATCTCCCAGAAAGAAAAAAAAAATTAAAAGCAGTATGTATTCCTACTATAGTAAGAATTCCTCAAGCTGCTACAAGACAACCACGTTTAACTTTTTTATTTTTTTCCAATAGCTACATTCAAACATTTTACTTATTGTCAGCAGTGCTCACTCAAGGAAGGCCAGATTTATGGGAGCAGAAGGGTGTTCCTGTATAGCTTGTGCCCATTCAGGAAAGTATCTCTATACTTCCGTATTAGGATTATGCTTAGATGACACATCAGATTACGGCTGTCTTTTTGATATACCTATATGTTAAATAAAGTACTCAAAATCTTAGCAAGATTATTGACATATCACAGAATCCATTTGGGGTGCTCGTGTCCCAAAAGCTCAGGTAATGCAGTGTGATTGACAGCATGAGAAATTAATCTAGTGAAGTTCTCAACATTTTTTTCCTGTTATTACAATATTGCTGCTGACTGCACATTCTGGTCTCACTGCTGGTGAAGAAAAGACTGTTATTTCCATCTCAAGTAGTTTTATATGGCTTTTAAAAAGCTTTTAGACACAGTAGCTACATTTATATTGGAATATTTTTCAAGTGCGTTCTGCAGATGATGGAGAATTGAAAGTAAGTGATGAATGAGACACACTGCTCACTTACTTTTATAGGACACGTGAATCGTGATTCATACGACTTTTCCTGAGTAATAACTGCACAACCAATATTTGGATGATACATATTGTTAATTTCAACAGCTAATCATAAGAAATTTGAAGCCTTCTGAAAGGCTGTTAGAAATCTATTTTCCTTACTACAAAATAAATAATAACAACAATAAAAGCTGTAATATTCAAGGCTTTCTGTGCAACATCACTAATTTTCCAGTCGATTCTGTTAAAACCTGTTTTCTGCTGCTTGGTATTTGTTGATTAAGCATGCTCGTATTTCAACTGTAGTGGTTGCCAATTGATACTGAAATGTTAGCAGAGCTGCTAGTTCCACACAAGTGACTTGAACTTAAACATAGGTTATTAACAGCTGTACACACTATCTCAAAAGTAACAGAAGTGATTCTCATATCAAGTCTCTAATATATATGAATTTTATAACACAAGGTATGAGATAAGGCCTAAGGACTGAGGTAGTTCACTTTCAGTTGATAACAGACCCTCAGCTACAGCTTGCAACCTTCAGTCTTCATAGACTAAGCTAAGCTCTCAAGCTAAGCCTCACGTTTTATGGATGAAGAATATTCTTGCTGTGGAATAACCATTCACGCATCTTACCTGAGCAACAGTGAGTTGTTAACAAGTTCTAAATCTGTTGCTGGTGTGTGCCTCCAAACACACTGATGCAGTGGGATATATTTGATGATGGTGATGTTGAGACTGACCACAAATTTGATTTTTGTTTTCCTCTTTCTCCTGAAGACCTAGGAAGAGCCTATGATTTTTTATTTTCATTTCTTATGAAAAAGCCTATCTTTAGAAACACACTGGGAACCTGTGAAGTAACAAGAATTATCAGGATAACTTCAAACATCAAGATACCACATATTAAAAATAGGTATCACTGAGGTTCTCAAAGAGATAAACTAACAATCCATCAAGAGGGTAAAAGAAAAAATAATAGTACCTATTTTTTAATACAAAGAATAAGAAAATGTGGAGCTGGAATTAAGTTCATTGTATCGGTCGTGCTGTAATGACAGGACTTGACTTTCAGTGGTTTTCTTCCTTAATCTGCTTTTAGTACCTCAGTAATAACAGCTACCACAACCAACCTCAGGCCAGACTCATCAAGCTAGAATACGTCCGTAAATAACGAATAGAGTTATCATAGATAAGAACAGGAGTTTTAAAGAGCATGTGGAAAGGAATGTTACTGTTATTTTAGAAATCTCAAATCAAAAATCCTAATTAAAAATTTGATTTTATTCCTAAACATGCCTCAGTCAGAATTTAATTTTATGAGTGTGGAGAATAACTGATTTTCTGTTTATTCTGTGGACCTAGCAAAATTATGGAAATTTTTATATTACAAAATAATTTGGCCATCAGGAATCATTTCAGTGACTGCAGAGGTATAAAAAAAACCTATGAAAACTTCAAGGTAATAAAGAAGCAAAAGCATTTTTTTAAAAACCCTGATCTTGTGCCTTTTGTTGCTATTTTAAGCCTTTCCATTAACTGTACTTCATGTCTCCAGAAGCAGTAACCAAGAGATTATGCTCGACAAAACTGCAGATCTGTAATATTTAGTTTTTAACTCGTTAAGAAATCGATATGCTTATTTTCTGTGAATTGTGATATAGTCACATACTATTGTTTAAAAAGTTCCTGGTTCCTGTTATTTTCCTCCCTTTGTTGTTCATCCGTCAGCAGCTACTCAAATGCAGAAATGTCTAGGTCACATGTTGAGAAACTTGCTGCTGGCGACTGCAATTCTTTACGTTTTTCCACACAGATTTAAGCTGTGTATGCCACAAATGCCTTTTCAGGATGCAAAGTTGCTATGTCTCTTTTCTACTAGGCTTTTTGTAGAGTTACTATCACTGTTCAGTCTGTGAAGTGGGTCTGTCTGCATCCAAAACACAATAGTTCTATTGCTCTAAATTTCACCCATTGCCTGGTGAAGACTAATCAGGCTACATTATAATCGTGCCCATCTTTGCTTCTTTGCAAATAGAGCACAGCTTTTCAAAATATGCCAGGTATTATGGCATTGTAATTTGCAACATTGACTAGATAATCATTCTCTCTATTTCACTGAGTGTGTGTAATAATCCATTGTGCTACTTCTATATTTCCTCATGCCTTTCCATTATATCCTCTCACACAATAGAAATTTTTTATGTGCTGCATTTACATGAGGTGTAATCTTCACCAGGCAGAAAGCCCTGAAAATGTCTTACATACCCCTCTGCAAAATTTTCTCTTCTGGGTAAAAAAGGATTTTACAGCTGGGCTGCTCTTATACAGCACAGTGTAACAGATGAAATGACATGCTGTAGAGCTCAGCTTACTCGCAAGCTAGGCCACTAATAACAGCCACAAAATAATTTACCAATATTGGGGTTGAATTTCCACATGTAAGACACTTGCTGGATTAGTTGGATATCTTACATGTCAATGTAATATGCCAGCATTTATGAGCTTAGTTTCAGATTTTTTTTTGTCTGTCGTCTTATTCAATATTTTTCTGCACATCTGCACCTTTGAAGTTTTTGGGTTTTTATTTTCCCCATGTTTTGGGCTTCATTTGATTCACGTAACAATGTTTGAAGTATACTTATGTTATGATCTTGCATTTTCAAGAATTTAGGTATTTCTCGTTATTTTGGAGGAAAGCTTAACAATATAGGTCTCATTTGCTATAAAAATTCAAGTGCTAACCAGAGAAAGTTGATTTATTTTTCCTGAGCAACTGGAGCAGGCAATGCTTCAAATACAATATATACAGATAGCATTACTTCTCAGTTATTCAGCACCATTCAGAATAATTCCTCTCTAATTCCTGCCTTATGGTAATAAGATTCCAGTTCCTTTCTGCTGCTTCTCCTTCTTCCTCTAATCTCTTCTGAAGACATCTCTGTTTTCTCTTCTTATATCTCTTAGACAATAAATAGTAGATGTCAAAGGAGAAAAACTCCATAAGGCATGATAAATAAACTTAACAGGAAAATCTTTTGGTTTGGGTTTTGTTGTTGTAAAAGAAGCCTGTCTTTGTTTATTAATGGCTTCTGTGATCACAAAGTTAGCAGATTCTTCTCTTATTAAAACAAATAACTCAGATCTCAGCCTTTATGGTTCCAGCAAAACATTTTTCTAACAGCAAGGGAAGTGCATGCAGTGAAAAACATCCATCAACAGCACCGTTCATGGCCATATAATCAGTTTTCCAGCACTACCTAAGAGAAATGGCAATTGTCCTTCTGCATCAACGGGAACATACTGGGACACATTTTAGGACAAAAGAGAGTCTTTTACACACGTCATCTGATGATCAAAGTGATGATGTTTCTAGAAACTCCTGAAGACTTCCCTGCTGGAAACACCCTTTTTAGCAGATTTATGTGTTAAATAAATGAAAGAATGCTAACTTGCCAAGTCTTGTGCTGACTTACTAATAAAAAAAAAAAAAAAAACTCAATTCTGAGTAAAGGCACAAGTTGGCTGAGAGTAAACGGCAGAAATGACATCTTATTTACCAAAAATAATTGCATTTGTGTAAATACATGCAATGAGACCATGATGGAACAAACTAGAAATAAGAAAACCTAGAGAAGGTAGAAACCAAGAAAGTGTGCTTGGCTGTTCAGATTTTTCAGTGCATTTGTTTTTCAAGGAAATAATTAAAAGGCAGTTGATAACACTATGTTTTGTATATTGAGCTATCCAAAACCATGGTAACTTTACATTAAAAATACTAAGGTCTTTAAGGGAGTATAGTTTGGCACATTCCCTGCTTTTTCTGGTGAAATATTGACAAGAGAACCCTCACCACCTGTGCAGAGTCAAGCTTGAAAAGTGAAAAAGACACATGCCAGCATATTCATTGGCATAAATAACATTCACTATCATGAATTGTGAACAGTATTCACATCAAATTATCTAAAGCTTGGACAGTGCTTTGGTTTCTATAATGAGTGCTGTTTTCTCATGGGTCAATAATCTTGACAGACTAGTTAGCTGGAACTGTTTTCTTACAAAGCAATAAAGCAATAAACAACAAACACTTCCTTAGCCAACTCTAAAAAATAGCACTTACAAAAGAGATAATTTTTGGCATGTTTATTGAAAACTTCCTCTTCCAAGCTGACTTCACTATTTTTAAGCCAGAATAATTAACTTCTTATAGCACCTACAGGAAAAATACTGGGAGCAAAATCATCTCAGTGGGACATCTGGTCCTCTTTAATAGCATTCATAATTTAAAGAAGGGACTTCATGGATATAGCACGTAACCTTTCCTAAACTCCAACTATACATTTGAATATACGGTTTGTCAAGCAACAGAATTTTTTTATTTAGCCATTGAGATTTTAATTGTGCCTGTACAGCTCAGATTGATCTGTCTTGCAAATTTAAGGTATTTGTTGTTACTGAGAAAATAGCAGACTTTAAGTATGCAAAAATCTTTGGATTTTTGGAGCATGAGACTACACATATGGGTAATGAGAGAAGACTACATACAGGCATAAACAAGAGAAGATCTGCAAATAACAACTTACTTGCTGAGAACATACTGCCCACACTGTATGAATTGTCCAGAGTATTTCAGCGAGCTCCATTCCAGCTCAAGGGACGAAATGCCCATTGGTGGCTGATGTGCATTGAGCACACAACATGAACCAAAAAAGAGCAAGAAAAGACAAATGTTCTTTTCCCTTGAAAAGCACACTCATGTTCCAAAGTAAAATACTATTGTTCATATCACTGACACTTTCCCAGATACATCAGACTTTTTCATAGGAGAGAATTAAATGATGATCCCTATCTGATTATAAGCAGATTTAATCAGAGATAACGATTACGTCAATGATTTTTAGAAATGTAAAGCTATTGGGAATGCTACCCTAGAGGGACTAACATATAATCAGAAAACAAAATGGTTTTTTTCATAGTAGGAAGTAACAATTCTTGAAAGTCACAGATGCCTCATCCTCCTTATCAGATAGATATTAGTTAGCTAACTCACACTTTTAATCTCCATAGATACCAGTCTCCAGTTCCAGATTACTTTAGCACTCAAATTTTACTTTTTCTCAGAAAGAAAAATTCTTCTGTCTCAAATGCAATAACTGGAAAGTTTAATCCAAGATTTCATCTTTTACATCTGACAGAAAACAGTCTTGCCTATCTATCACATAGAAATACCTAGTGTATAGTGCTTTTTGAAACCTTGGTTACCAACACAGATTTACTTCGTTCTTCAGTGTATAGGTCAGATGGAGCAGCCACTGAACAAACCCAAGGTGAGTTATGTTTTGCTGTCAGGGACTTTCCCTTTGAATTTACCAAGTCTTAAATATGCAATCCAATAGCCTACTAAGATGAAGAATATTGATAAACTTTTCTTCAGCTAAGGAAAATAGCTTTAAGACATGGAGGAGTCAATGATATCCATTAAGTTGCACATTAATACCTGCTTATTAGCAGGAATAGAGGAAATCCTTATGTAAATGGGGGAACTCAGAGCTCAGGTACATCACAGGGACGGTCATGCACACAATTACTTGTCACTAGCAGAGGGAATTGTACAGTCTCTGTTAAACCTATGAGAGGACCAGAAGCCTGCAAGTTAGCATTAAACTACAGTTCTTGGGAAAATAGGCCGTTATGAAGGGAGCTTTAAATAAACTGAATAAAGTGTAGCTCATATTACATATCAAATACATCTCCATGAAATCACTTCCTTTCCTCAATGCCAAATACTTCAGTTCGTGTCTGCAAAGCAGGATCTGTTGTACTGTGCAGCAGAAATGGTACAAAATGGTACTTGAACAAAACATGTCCATAATTTCTTGTTCCAAAAAACTGTTTTGCAGCTTTCTGAAATGTCCCAAAAATGACTAAAATTGTCCTTTCTAATGCTGAACTACAAAACGGTAGCTATGTGACATTTGTATCCTCACTAACGTATACAACACAGAATGCATTTTAAAGAAGAGTATAAATAGGATGGGATATGGTTGAATGATCTTTACTAAAGAATGGCTCTAAAAGTGATTTTGAAATAAAAAATGGTTAGAGTTTTTCTGTTTCCAATTTTAGATAGCAGTTGGTGGACCATTACTGCTTCTCGACCACATGTACCAACCCCAAAACGCACTTCCCACATTGCTCTTACAAATGGAAAAGTTACTCCTCTGATTGAATTCAGCCTGTTTACAAGTTAGTACCACCATCTAGTGGCAGTTTGAAGGATTTTAGGTAAGACATTCCTTAATGCAATGTTTTGTTTAGTGGAAGAGCTATCCCTTCAGATGTGTTCTGCCCAAATTACACCCATTAAAACACACCAACTAAATATTTGGCTAGCATATTCATGTAAAATCATTTAAGTGATAGTTACACTTGTATTTGTATTATTGTAGTATGACAAATATTGTGATATTTGTAAAAAAACCTTCAAATTAATCTTTGATTCTGGCAGTTTACTGCCTTTGTCTGACAGATTCTTTCAATAAGTTTAAGAATTAGACAGATGTATACCCACACTCTATAATATAGGTTAAGCATTCACATTCTTAGGCTTTAGTTCCCAAATTTTTCAGAATAAATGAATTGCACGCAATTATTATTGTACTCTCTCATCTTTTTTTTTCAATTTATGTCAGCTTTGCAGTCTCACAGAGCAACACTCAATGCTATATAAACAGATCTCTAGGAGATGAAATACCTCCATATTTCAGGTGAAATCTTCTTCTGAAGTTTCTTCACCTTCTCCAGGTGAAGAAACAAAATACTGTTGTCCAAATGTGTGCATATCACCTCTCTAACCTATTTTTTTCCCCTCTTCTTATTTTCTCTATTCAAAAAAATTTTGGTATAAGAAGATTAATAGCTTTTTTTTATTTTATTTTTTTTTACATGGTAAACTACAGTAATCACAAATTCTAATAAATAAACATACATCTTTTTAGTGAATGCCATTTCTCAAAGTCACTGCGTAACAGTAAATCACTGGACTTCATTAAAATACTTATTATTCATAGCATGGAGATAATGGTATTTGTTGTTCTGATGTACTCCTTTTCCATTTCAATTACAATAAATAAACACAGAGATTGACCGTGTTATTAACTACCTCTTTTTTGCAGCACAAGAGACCAAGTTTTTACCATCCCAGTAAGAAGTAGCTGTCATGCCAATCACACCAGCATGCCATTAGAATAGATTCAAAACCCATCCCATCTACTGCAGTTCTCTGAAACTTCTAGTCCCCATGGAGTCCCATACATTCTCTTTTCTCCTGCTTGCTCACGACATTTCTCATTCTTTTTTATGTTTTATTGATTCCAAACAAGAGAAGAAACCTCTGTATCGCTCTGAGGAAACCAGGTTCAGTTTTCCCCCTTGCCAAACAGTTCTACCTCCGTTCTTTGGAACACCTTTAACACCTTACTCCACATAAGAATTCTTCTTTTGCACAGTTGCCATTTTTCCCTTCTCCTTCTCCTCTGTTTGTTCCCTGTACACAAAAGATTCTGCCTACAGGCTTTACGTCTCCAGCAGGTACTAGCCAATAGAGATTACTGCTGCCCCTGTCCAACTATTAAACCTGTCCTTACTTCAGTGCAGAGCACTTTTTATACTTTACAAACCATGACATCCTATCATTACTAACCTGGAATGCACAGAATAGCTATGAATATTGTAGAAAATTATCAGAAAAGACCTGCAAATTATATTAGAGAGACCTTGCATCGCCAGCATATAAAAGCTGCAGCTTATAGCATTGGGCCAGACTGGGCTGTAAGGGCCAGAAACATAAGAGGCCCATTCCATTTTACTATTCAGTAGCCCAGCCAGGAGAGCCAATAGAAAAAGAGCACCTCTGGCTCCCAGATCCTGAGTATTTTATATCAGGACAGCAAAAAGTCAATCACAAAAAGATGCACGCACCTTTGAGTCAGGAAGCCAAGGAGCTGGAAGAAGCTGCACTCTTTCTCCTTTTTCTTGGAAGGATCTGATATTAAAGGGAAACAGATAGGTGAAGTTTCCATCCTGTCACAGGAGAATAGCTTCAAGCCTTTGAGCATCTATGGTTCAGTCCACTAAACACAAAGGCAATTATAAATTTCTAGAGAAAGTCATTCAGCAATTACACTACTTTGATCCACGTAAAAATATCAGCTGGTAAATAGTAGGGGTTTCTGAATTTTGTTTAAATTGTTTTGCTTTTGGAAAGCCAGCATATATGCAAAACACACAAAAAGTACATATAGTCACATTTGTACACAGAAAAAAACACAACCTTTTCAGTAAACAGGCATTTGAAAGTGACTAACAGATATTCTTCCATGGATAAAATTAAACACATCATGAACTGAAAGGCAATAAGGTCATTATGTATTGCATTAATGCAGTACACCTTGTGCATTGTCAGAAATATTGATAAAATGCAAAAGCCTGCTGGCTTTAGATTAGATTAGAAAAAGATTAGGAAAAAGGTGACTGTGACTAGACAGCACGACCTGCTGTTATTGACCAGTGACAGATGCCATTTGACAAACATCACAGTTTGTCATTATAATAAGCAGCCTCTCTTATAGCAGCCCCTCCAGTTACAGAAGTAGCATGACGCACAGGGATGTTTGTGTCTCGTAATCTCATAAGCATCAACTTTTTTCTCTGTCTGCAATCTTAAAATGATTGAAGATTAAGTATTCATCAGATGACAAAGATTTCAGGCTCATAATCTCTTTCTAGAAGCTACTGGTTTGCAGCCATGTTTATTCCACCTACTCTATGCATGTTGTCGGAGAAACATTTTTTCTGCCATTCACTTTCTTTTAAGTTAATCTAAGTCATATTGACTCTGAGAAAGAAATTTTCTGCATGACTTGCATCATCTTTCTTTGGAGACAGTGCTGTGTTTGATGGGATGCTTTCGAAACTGGTGGTTTCACAAGAGAAGGGTGGAAAGTAGGAGATGAGGAAACAGCAGGCATTTTAACAGAGAAGCCTTGTTGAATGTATGAGGTATAATACAGGGCCCTAGCTGGTGATGAAGGTAGTGGCATGTGAGAGGACTGCCATGTTTGAAGGGACTGTATAATTCTGGTTCTCCATTTCTAGTATTTTCCTTATCAGGAACAAGCTAATAAAGGAAAAGAATGCACCAAACATTAGGTCTTGCCAAGGTTTACTGGTTAAACACAATTTAAACAGATTATTTCAGTCCACATATTAACTGTCTGGTTTGTTTAGGTATCTTAAGTACAACGTTTTAAACATGTACTCAATCCTGAAAAGATAATAGAAAAACACTGTTTCAAAAGCAAGAATGTTCTTATATTCATAGAACTACAGCCATGATTATTGCTCTCATCTGGTACTTTTTCTTGGCAGTTTCTCTTTCCTATTTCAAAAACTGGAATTTCCTTTTCACTTTAGGAGAAGGGAAGGGCGTTACACGTGGCATTCATTGTTAAATGATTGAGTTTGTCAGTTCATTAAGTAACAGATTCTGAGACAAGGGAGACCATTGTGATCATCCAGTCTCACCCTCTACACGTCTCAGGCCATGAAACACCAACATATCCGCAGTGTAGATCTGTTCCGTAAAAGTGGTCCCAAAGCTGAAATTAAGCGTTGCATGAAGAAATTGGCAATATTCTATGTTTCACTAAAGCTTCTCTTCTCATCTATCACATCTTTTTTATTACTAACAGCTGGAAAAGACGGTATTCACGGCCAGTTACTAGGTAGACTGAGTACCTATGTCTAGATGCTAGGCGTATTGTATACATACTGTATATATCTATATGTTTCCCAGTAACAGATCTTGGTCTGTAAGTATATATATACAGATCTGTAATTATAGATGTGTGCAAGTGTGCACATACTCTTTTCAATATTTTTTTTAAACCATTCTAGTATTTTAGCTCAAAATCCAACATATCTGTTAGAAGACTACATAATCAGTGGTACAGAAGGCTCAGAAGTTGCTGCCTATCCAAAACCAGATGATATAAGAGAAACACAAGTGTGTATTTGAACTCCAGCCCTACAGGACCTTGATCACATCAAGATCATGAGATGAGAGATCTTCTTTGGAAGCCTACCTTTATCCACAGTGTTACATTTATTGATATTTATCTTTTGTGCAGTGTCTTAGAAGAGTTAGATATGATAAATTCACTATTTGGATTAACCTTTCCTGCCACAACTATGAAGGAAATATTTTTCATACACTACAATGTGATCCATGCCTGGATTCTGAGATTATTGGACACCACACTCTGAAACATTTTGCTAGCTGAACGACTCTGCTGTTAATATAACTACTTTATATCTTACTTGAAAAGATGTTATCATCATCATGACAAAAATATTCACATTTTTCATTTCAAAATCTTACATATAAAGCCTCTCATACATCTTAGTTTTATTTATGTACATACATCTCCTGACTTTTATGGCTTGGTTTTATGTTTTATAACTTTCACTTGTATTTCTCAGTCGTTGGACATATTTTCTTCCGTAAATTTGAAAAATGTCTGTACACACAAGAAAAATCAGATGTGTCATTTCTTTAACAGCTACTACTTAAACATTCTTTGTCAGAGTTCTCTCACTCAATTTCAGTTTGTTTTCATTGTCAGGATAATTTCCTTCCTATAAGTACATTATGGCAGTTTTTACTTCCAAAACTATTTTGAAGGTTGATTTAAAGTGTGTTTCATCCACTAGTATCTTCCTCTTCCCTCTCTTATAATTCACCATTCATTTTGTTGGCTTTTTTTTAATTTTTTTTTTTTTTAAGGACATTTTGGTATTTTAAATGCCTTTTCCACTAATGTGTACTTCTTCATACATCAAAGGTCTGCTGAAATCAGAATAAATATGACATGGTCTCTCTGAATTCATCCCCCTCTAGACAGGAGTGAAAGCCTACTACCGGGAGTGGATGTCCCTAGAGGTCTTCTTGCTCCAAACTGGAATAAGGAGAAGTGGGACAAAACACCACTCACTTTCTGGGACTTCCTGAGGGTTAGTGGCACAGCTCTAGATAATTTCTCTGTGCCTAAGGGACCCAGCCCACCCAAGGGAGGACCTGTTGAGGCACCTGGGGACACTTTTGCCAACATTGCACAGGGGACAGAAGGGAAGGCAGGAGTAGTCTTTCTCACTCTGGATCATCTAATCCATTGCAATAACAACTTCACGTACACAGTCACCTTTTTCCTGCATCAGGAAGACCAAAAAAACCAAACCCAAAATTAGCAGAGCACCAACAAAAGCAACATCTTTTGCTCAAATTGTTAGAACTGGCAAGCAAAGGTTTGGGACCCAGCAGACTTCAGCTGAGACATCTTACACAGACCAGCTAGCTGGAAGACCTCCACATCACTTTCAGCAGTCCAAGCGACATGTTACCAAAGGGAGAATAGAATTGATATCTATCTGTAGATTTACTAAAAGAAATAAAAAGGCTCGTTGTTATTTCAATAGTTGGTTCTGAACTGTGCAGACACAGGAGACGACAACTTTAAAAGACTAAGCTTACACACAGAAAGGAGAACTGACCTAAAAATTTGTGATTCACCAATGCTATTGATGAACATTGCAATTGTGCACTGGTTTAAGAAATAGCAAATTTAATTATCAGTCATCACTGAACAAAGCAGTGTTCAATTTATTTGGTGCCTTATTGGAACTACATGAACTTCTGGCATATTACATGCATTAACCTTTATGCTAAACATTGAGTTAGTTTTATGCAAAAATAATCTTATTAGAACAACTGATTGACTAAATTAAACACTTGGCTCAACTCTCTGTGTCACAAAAGGTTTTTAACCTCTTTTGTTAAAGGATTTTTTGGTCAATGGTTTTTGGTGGTGATAAACATTTAGAAAAAGATGGACATGAAATCTTACCACTAGGAAATCAGATGATACTCTGCATTTCTGAAGCCGCGTGAGCCCTCACAGTACATGACGATGAGCCTTCACTCAAACAGCAAATTCCAGAGAGGACTTGTATGTTGCCAGAAACATACAGAACCAAGAGCATCACTGGAACAGACGTTATTTTTTGAGGATAATTTTAACTAGAGTAGAAAAAGATAAATCAGTATTTAAATTTCTGCATTATTTATCATAAATGAAGAACCTGGAAGTACCTATTAAATGTATGAAGTTTCATATGAAAGCTAACAGCTATCATTTATTTTCAGCGTTAATACATCTTGCCTGGACAACACTGAGCATCACGGGAGGGGAAAAGAAAAAGGCTGTTGGGAACACATTAATGTTACTGTCTTTAGTCTCTGAATATAAATAGTAAAAGTGTTCTCTACAAACCAGACTACAGAAGTATCAGAGGTATAAATATGAAGATGGAATTAACTGATAGTAATTAGCTTTATTTTTATTTAATGGCAATAATTTAAAAGGCATTTTGGATGCACAAAAAAAAATCTCAGTATGTATGCTAGAGACAACATTTTACCTGAGTGAAAAAAAAGTCAGATGGTGGAGGATGTGACATGACTTACAGCAATCATTATTGGTGTTGTAAATCTGTGTAACAGTCTCTCATAAACCATCTCTTAACTTTAAAAACTACGGGAAAAGCAGAGGAAATTCAGAAAAATATAAAACAGACATTTGAATTGCATATCAACAGAGCAAACAAAAAGAAGGGTAAACATTTTTTGTTGTTGTTGTTTTGTTTTTGTTTTGAAAGCTGAAGAGGTAGATTGATACAAGCTATACACATCAAAGAAAAAAGGGTGGAAAGCCAATAGTAGAAATACCTGTCTGGTAGAAATCTGAAGTTTTGGCATCCAATTTATCACAAAAGATGATAAGTAACAAAGACTCGGGAAGAAGGAAAACACTTAATTTGTTGCCTATTTCTGAATTATATTGTGCAAATCTGAATTTTTAAAGAAAATACACCTAAATGTCTGAAAAAATTAGTTCTGGAAATTTCCATTTTCAGCTGTAAAGTTTATGTCAGATCCTGCAACCCTATTAAATACAACTAAAGACAGTTGATAAATCACTACTTCCAGCAATTGCACAATCTTATATCCATCTTGAACTTTCTTACAGTTTAGTTCTCTATTCCTTTATCACATTTTCAGAACTCCTGTCTTTGACTTAACTAAAAATGCATATTGTCAAGATGTCAATGTCACATCTACCTTGGAATTAAAAGAGAGAGATCTCGAACACGTCGCGGAAGGAAAGGAAGGGGATGGAATCAGCAATTATTTTATCTGTTAAAAGGTGAGAGGTGTGAATGATATAATTAGTAGTACTCTGAAGGATATATACTTAATTTTCTGTGCTAGTTCCTTGAAGACTTTGCTTCCCTAGATGTTGTAGCAGGAGCAGCTGGTTTTCATAACTGTATTTTCTATTCCACTAAATTCAGAGCAGTTCTTAGATCAAAACACATTTGTGTTGATCACATCCCACTTGTAATTTAAAAGAAGAGAAATACTGAAATACAGGGTCAGCCTTAGTGAAGGCCTACGTACAAGTGAATCACTTGGCATTTAATGCTTAAAAAAAATGTTAAAAAAAAAAAGAATGTTTTAAAACATTTTTACTAACAGTACGAAGTAAGAAAAGGCGCTGAATGATACTTCCACTACACACCACAAGGTAGCAGCAAATCATAGCAAGAAAACATAACAAAAAAGATTAAGTAAGGCCATAGGGGAAAGAGGAAAGAAAAAGAGAAACTTAATTTTGACAGATTGCTCACAGCCCAATCACATTCATGTACAAATGTAAGGTTTAACTTGATTTAAATTACATATAAGGCAGGAAAAAAAAGGTTGAAGTTTTACCTGCATGCAATTTTAATGAGACAGTGAGCTGCAGACTATCTTTTCTTCCCAAATCCTTGATTTATCAATTCATTGCATTCAGTAGCCTAGCTAAGATATCATCATCATCACTGCTCAATAGATGTGAGAAACCACGTATTGCTGATTAGGACTGGCTAAATCAAGCATGCTTATTTCTGCGTTTTTATGGATTTCCGTCTCCCTCTCTGCAATTCAGAGAACAGGACAAGTAACCAGACTCCATTTTAGCAGTTTAAAATCTATGTACAGATCATGTCTCACTACTTTCAGTTTTTCAAGTGTATTCAAAATTGCATTCATTAAGATTTTTAGTTATTTATTTCTGTTATTGACATCAGATATTTTGTGTAACCACAGTTAGAAGAACTTTGCAAATCTGCTCCAAACTGGATAATTTTTTGCCCCCAATTTATAGCACTTGCTTACAGACAATGAAGGCAATGCTTGATACCAGAATATCTCATGTTTAGATATCGAGCCACCAGATGGCAGATACTCCCCACAAGACTGACAACATTACAACTCAGAAATATTTCAAATATTAAACAAGTTTCTAGGGTTTGTCAGCTCTGTTCTCTTGGGTAGTTTTTTTAAACATGTTATTCTGTCTGCATAAAATAATATCCTGTCTGACTGCATAGGACAGAATATTTTTCCTATTATTTTCAAATGAAACTTCTTAGCACTTTTGCAGCTGCTCTGAATAACTTCAGTCAAAACACTATTTCCACACAAATGTGTGTCATAACATTGACTCATTAACACACAACTAGACAGGAGAAATAAATGACAAGATTTCCTTGAATAACACAATAATAATAATAATAAAATGTCAGTATTTGCATTTAAAAAAATAAAAATAAAAAGTACTTAAAGTCTGCTAATCACTCCAGAAGCTCATGGATGTATTTGTTGTTTTTGTAGTTTATGTTCTTTCAGTAAATCATGATTTCTAATGCTGTATGTGTCACTTAGCTAGAAATATAAACAGTTGATCCTTTCCTGAGATGATTACTCGCTCATGTAACTATTTTGTTAAAGATGGGAATGGGAACTGGGTAAAGGCACTGAAGTTATAGATATACAAAGATATATAACCTGTCAGAGGTTGCTATTAGAGGAGCATAGCTGCATAGCATAATCTTGAGAAGCTGAACATAGCCACAAAACCTCTCTCAGGCAAGAAGGCTCTATATCAAAGTAATATATGAATATTCACTTAGAAACTTCTGCAGATATATCTAGTATATATCGAGACCTGCAGTACAAACTTCCAATAATGAGCTATTACCTTCTTCATTATCTTCAGTTTTCCAAGAGCTTTTACAGACAGCTGGCGTTAAAGCTATTATTGTGACAGCCCAGTTGGCAAACAGAAGCTTCCTGGTCAAGCAGACAAAAAAAAAAAAAAATTCTTACCTTCCAAAGCAAAATTGATTCTGGCAAACAAATCACAGAAGACTACAGACAAAGGCACAAAAAAGTTCCTACTCATCTTGCAGTTATAGATTCTGCAACCTCTGTCTTTTGGGTAAGTTTTCTCCAACATTTAATGTCTGCTTATCACCAGAATGTTAAAGCAACGATCAGCCAGTATGAGAGAGAAAAACGCAGTGTCCAACACATATTGGACAAGAAGCAGGTTTTTTCCCACAATTTTTCACTCCTGGTTCCCACAGTTTTCTGAGTAAAATGTTTCTCTTCTACCCTGTACAGTGAAATAATCAAGGTAAGATGTGACATGAACTATCCCCCAATGTTCCAGTATTTCTAAAAACTGAAGATATTTTGGCTTTTTTTTCCTATTTCTTGAATATTTAAAAAAAAAAAAAAACATTTTATAACCATGAGTGATAGTAACATAATCAGAACTAGTTTTTACATTTCTCAGTGCTCATAAAAGCATGAAAAAGTGGACATCTTCTATCCACTCACATAAAACAAATATAAAATGTACTGGCATTCAGTGACAATTGACTTATCATGCAGTTTTTTCTTGATAGTGTGGGCATCTTTTTTTACACTAAACAAAAACAAAGCACAACCAACCAACCAAGACTCTTACTTCAAGTCTTCCTCCAACAGTTTGAATTTTTTTTAGTTGTAGCATGTTAGAAACATTCTCAGTGCAACTATTCACCATTTATTATTCATAGTAGGGAAGGCTAAAAGGTTTTGAGTAATACATTATTAAAGAATTTATGATTGGTGTTTGCTGAGTTACTTACTCAGAACTTTTTTTGGTAAGATTTGCCTTATAAATATAGGCAGAAATTGAAAGGGCAAAGGATTGGCTGACATAACTAGTGGAGAGCACAAATGTAGCAAATTAGTAGTCATTTAGCTAATCAATTTATATTCATCTTGAAGCCCATAAGAGACTTCAATGATCAAATCATGCATGCAAGCAGTACTGAACTACTCTCAACTACTTGATTCACCAACACCTATAATCTGAAACTTAGCATCATAGATCAGAGAGCAGTAAATCACCTTTGCATTCAGTCTAAGCCACGAATCAGTAATGAACTCCATTTACATATTGAGATTTTGCATCTAGCATATTTGATGGTGTGCAATTTTATAACAGGAAGCTCCGTAAGAAGAATTTCACAACAAATGCTTCTTCATGTTTAAAGTTAACAGTTTCACCTTTTGTTGAAACAAGAAACTTTTGAGCAGAGATATTCCAACTCCTCTTAAAATGATGCTGTATTTCTAGATGAACAACACACTCCTCAGTTTCTTTTAAAGGGTGTCAAGTTTTCGGGTTTTTTTTTCCTGAATCAATTAGAAATAAATGCAATTTGTAAATGAGAATATATTTTTCTGGACCTTTTTGAAAGTTACCAGAGAAGATTTTGCTATAAAATTCAGTATGCATAAACCAGGATGTGAATTGGTCTTCCCTCACTGAACAGCCTGAGATAAAATAAATTGAATGGCAGAATCTCCAGATAAGTGCATAAAGGAGTTCTTCATAAGGTCAGATAAATTCTTGAGCCCAACTCCTGATTAATCAAAAGGATATCTCTTTTCTTCATTGATGTCTTTTAGAAAGAATTATAAATACGGCGTTATTGTTCCCAATCTGGCATAAGTACAGAGCAGTTTTGAAGGTAACTAGTTAGAGCATCTCATCGTGTCTGAAATCTAGAAACTGGAACAGTTGCTGGAATAGTGAAATCATTTGCTAGCAAGTGTCTAACTCCCCAGTAAATTTTACAAAATTTTCAGAGGGTAAGACTATGGATCCCTAAAGAAACTATGCAGAACAAGTTGTGGGAACTAGTTAAGAAAACACAGCTAAATTATTACTCATTGTCTGTCTCCCTCCAAACATATAATTAACATGAAGCACTATCTTAAGCGATGCAGTTTATGACACATCCTGGTCAAACAACAGAAAACTTGTTTAAAGACTTTCTTAGGTATTCTGGCACCATCTTAATTAATATAATGCCACCAGGTGTTTGGTGACACTAGAAAGTCATATCTAATACTAAAGACTAGGAAGGAAGGAATGATGGATGTTCATTCATTTCTTGCTTGGGACTCATGATTTTATCCACCAACAGGAAACTCATTTAAACTAGTGGTCACGTTGACTCAGATGGTTGACAGATATTCTATCAACTGGAGATTATTTACTAACAGCTACATTCCTATCAGCTGTTGAAAATTAGAAGTTAGTTGCCTGTTCTCATACATTGTTTAATTTTCTTTCAAGAAATACTGAAATCCAAATGAAATAATAGAGTTTGAAGTCTCTGATATGACCAAGAGTAATAAAGTCTCTGTTAAAAATAAAATAAAAATCCTCATTCCAATCATATTAGGCTTGGATCAAAACAGATCCTAAAGTTCCAGAAAGTCATCAAATTTGGAAGTACTGTAGCAGCTGAACAACATATGGGCTAGCCCATGTGTTGTTCTTGCGACTCTCCCCATGTCAATGGCTTTCTGAAATATACATACACATATTTTAATGAGAATCCACCAAAATAGAAACACTTGAATAAATTTCACTCAGAAATTAAAAGTAATTTCTTGGTTCTTACAGCTCATTCTATAGCTTGCAAAACTACAGATTTGAAACTATAGTTTTAAATCACTATTTTTGAGACTACGAATTTAAAAACTCTCTCATCAGTGTCTAGATGTCTGCTTGAATATTCCTGAATAATATGACCCTAGAGATGAAAGCGATCATGCATAACTATGCAAATTTTACAAAAAAAAATTCCTGTTTTCTTATTTAGTATACGAACAGCTTTTAAAAGAAAATGATTTATAAGGTTTGTGTCCATTTCTGTAATAAAACCATAGGATGGGAGCTGTAATTCTGGCCTCACTAAACTGATTTTTTTTTTTTTAAATCATTATTTCATGTGTTGTTTTTTTTTGTTGTTGTTTTGGTTTTTTGTTTGGCTGGTTGGTAGTTTTTTTGCTGTTGTTTTTCACAAAGCAGCCAGCAGATCATCACAATTTTCAACCATTACAACTTTATCTGGCCTAGCCTTGATTAAATAAAATTTATAATCATCTTCTGAAGGATTATTGTTCTGTCTAGCTCTTACCATTCACCTAGATGTTATTCACAGCATCGGTCCTCCTCAGTGCTGAGCCTGATCCCTGTGTATAACCATCCAGAAAATGAGTTGCTTTAACAGAAATTACATTTTATTAGCACTGTATTATGGCTAAAGCATATAATGAGAACATATCAGTGAACTTGTTAGGCTTAAAATTGCAAAAACATGTCTGATATTTTGTAGCAAAGATTAGAAAATGACATCAGAGGACAATTTCAAAAGCTAGAAGTCAGCCTAGATTAACCTTCTGATCTCACTAGTGGTTTTAAAATAAAAAGGGGTCAGAATTTTAAAGGGCACTCAGTGCTGAGCAAATTCATTTAAAAAGGAGAAAAAGTTCTGAACATCTTGAAAAACAAACTGCATACATTTAAGCATTAATTTAAAATCTTAAGTCCAGGCTTCTCAAATTCTGGTTAGGCTTCTTAATATATATGGTTAAATAAATTGCTATTTTTGTCTTTTTTACCTAGAAGTATTTCCCTTCTAGATACTTTGGTCCACAGTGTTTAAATGGGTGGCAGAAAGTGCCACAGTCCAGCATTATTTATGCAGCCCAGCAACCCCATTCACACAAGAACAACGGCACACAGCAGAAGCATCTTTTACTGCACTGGCAAAGTAAATCCTTTCAGAGAGAGAAGATAGACCTCCTAACAGGCACACAGAGAAGTGTGTATCTGCATGTTCTCACTCTACCAAAAAAACTTGCTTTCTGTTTCCCTTATAGGGAACTGCACTCTGCTGGAAAACAGAACCTTTTAACAGCTTGCCACTCAGACATTTAATGGGTTTTCAGATACCAACTGCACACACAAACTAACTTTGGCTTTGGACAGTTTCATTCATTTATGAGAGATTTCACTCTACACATAGCAAAAGTGTCGTATATCATTTGTATATTTTTCTACAGGATCATTTTGTTTCTTTGGAGCTGCAGTGGTGAAATTTCATTCTAGAGCACAAATTGCAAGAGTTTTATTTCTGTCATGCATTATAAATCATCTGAGTATCTGTCAGTAATGTCTGAAGAAGTTAAAAGTTTGATGTGGAAGCTGTCTGTCAGAAAATCCATGAAGAGACTTGGTCTTTTGTGCTATGTTACTACCTCTATTTTCTTTTTCTCCTTTCAAGATCTTAAAAGAAAACACTACCAAAAGCATTCTAAGTTTTGCCATAATAGGAGCACTGAAGTAGTTAGAAAATGGCTTAGATAGAACAGACAGCAAATTTCATTTCACCAGTAACTGGCTATAGAGAATTGGAGATGAAAGCATGGACCTCATTGTGGGAGATCCATAGGCTTCTGCAGTTTCTGGCATCCTGTCTCACTAGGCATGTCACCAAGCAGTTCCACACCAACCACGAGCCCAGTGGTAACACCATTCCCAGCACATGTAAAATCTAGAGAGTCTGAGATATTTCTTTTGCTGTTAGCACTACTTACCCAGCACTTTTGACTCCCTTAGTTTTTCTCAGGCTCTACAACCAGAACAAACTGTCAGTTCTTCAAAACACTTGGCTACCTCACATCCTCAAGAACCATCAGGCAGTTCATCCAACATCAAACTGGCATAAGAGCTGGCAAAGCTGGAGGGAACCCATTGTATAGGAGACTACAGGACAGCTGAAGAATCACAGACATTTTTAATTCCATGGCACCCTAGATAATTTTTTTTTAAATCATTAATGGCATACTGTAAGGAGTGGCTTTACTAAATAAAGTAAAATACAAAATTGCTCTTTGATTAGGTATCACTGGCATTCGGCCTTAGAAACTCAGAGTTTATACTGATTTAAATCAGATCTACAACAACAAAGTCACCCCAATGCCACTTCCTTCTCCCCCTCCCCCCCAAATCAGCACAGACAACAATCTTCTTCATGTTTCACTATTTATCTGTCTGTAATGATAAATAATGATAAATAATGATAAATCTGTGACCCTGACCTTTAATACAATATATATGGCCAATACTTGGAAGTTGACCAGCAAATTTGCAGAAACTTACTATTATTTACTAGTTCATAAACAACTTCTGAAGTATTAAATGAATTCAAACCATAAACCTGGAAGTCAGGTCCATTCAGAATTCTACTTTTTGGGCTAAACACTTATTACAAGAGTACCTACAGAAACACAAGTCTTCCTGGTCTTCCACCAGATAGTTAAACACACCAAGTCTTTCTTCTGAGGTGAAAATACAGCTTCAGGACACTCCTATCATATTCTGTTGTTTCAGATAATAAATATTCTCCTTCTAGGTCTTGCTCTTTTTATGTTAACATAACTACTAAAAACTAATCATTTTAAAACTTACAGAAATTTTAACATTCTCGTCACTGATGGGAAAAGTCAGTATACCAGCTATAAATAGTACCCACATTGCTTCCTTATTTATTGCTCTGTAGCAATGCACACACACACACACACAAAAATCATGCATCAAATATTAAACTAACATTAACTGAAAGCTATTCCTTAGAATAGGCTGACTGGAGGCTTTATAAAAATCATTTTTAGTTAGAAAAGTGGATTTGTTAAAACATAAACTCTTTTAAGTGAGAAGGCACTCCTCTTTTGTAAGAAAAAGACAGGAATTATTAAACCTATGCTCACTCAGCAGGCTACGTAACTACTCAGATACTTTGGGATGGCTTGCAAGACTCTATCTTCCCCTTTAATCTACACAAGAACACAATTTGATTTCTGTTGATACTGATTGAAAAAAAAAAAGCTGTCAAAATATCTCAAAAGTGTTTGCAACCACCGTTTGAGCTGCAGTGTTAGAAATACTGCTGGGCTTCCACAGCATGTGCAGCTTTTCAGAGGCCTTCCTTAAAATAATGATGTTCTCCCACAAGAAATTACATATTCTGTAATTTCCAAATATAAAACCATTGCAAAGACAGAAACCAAGTGCAGCTTTCACGCAAAATTACAATAAAAAGAATAAATAATTTTGAATGTGCATGCAAGATTAATAAGGGGGTCAATATGCAAACAGTTCCCCACGGTTTCTGGTATTGTTTCATATATCTTTAAGGTATGGTCTTCCAGCGTGGGCCTGTATTAACAATTTAATGCTTCTGTCTCAATTTGTTACACTTCTGAGGTAGTGCAGTCTTGTATGATAGCCTACTGCAGAGCTGAGCTGTGTGAATAATGGATGTTTCATTGTACCAGTTGCAAAAAAGTCTCAGATCAAAAAGAATATTTCATTTTCTGGATTTTTGTTGTTTGTTTTTATGACTGGTATGTTCCTCTATTAAGTAAGCTTCTGAATACATTTTTTTTAAGCTATCAAAACATGAATAGTTGGTTGGGGTTTTGGTTTTTTTTTTTTTGTTTAGGTTTGTTTTGTTTTATTTTTTAAAAACTACAGCGGTTTTGCATTCCCAAAATGTTCACCAGTTTAGTTAGGAATTTATATTAAAAGTTTCATAGCTGAGAAAGCTTTTCTTCATGCCATTCAATCAAGCTCTGGTCATAGACAAAGGCAACTACTATTTGGCTTCCAGCAATATCTGTTGCTACAAGGTATAATCTTTTTGGACATCCCTATAGTAAGTTTGTTTTTGTTTCCTTTTCTTATTTATTACACAGGCAAAGGCATATAAGTTGTAAAATTTCAGTTTTTCAATTTGTTTTTCTCCTTTAAATTTAGAACCCCATTCTTGGTCTAGTTTACGACTAGGTGGAACAAGATAGAAAAAAAAAATCTGTCAAACACATTGTCTATATCTTCTGGGAACAAGCGAGGAAGAGCTATTATCCAAACACAGCCACTTCATATGAATGATACTGTGAATAACAGCATGTGTTATATCACATATTAACTGAGTTGCAAATTAACAGTTTAAGCAGGGAGATTAGAAGATTGGTAGCAATTCCCTCCCCCTATTTTTCTAGATTCTGAATACTCAAAAGCTCGGAAAAGTGGAAGCAAATGATAACAGGAGCAGAACTATGAATTTTCAAACATTTCATGGAATTGCCTGCCCAGGGAAGTGATGGAGTCACTGCCCTGGCGGTGTTCAAGAAACACCTCAGATAAGGTGCTAAAGGATATGGTTTAGTAGTTTAGTGGGAAATAGTGGTAGGAGGACAGCTGGACTCAATGATCTTGGAGGTCCTTTCCAACCTAGTGATTCTATGATTCTATTCTTACCTATTGCACTCACATGAAAACCTGCCTTCATTTTTAAAAGCTTCTTCAAAATTAAGCTTTCAAATATCAAAAATTCACAATTTTTTCATGAAAATGAAAAATAACAGTGGCTTTTGTCATGGGAAGAATCAATTCAAATCCATGTTAGAGCGATCAGAAGGAATAGCCCTGTGGTCTCCCACATCCCTGCAACCTTCCCGGCCGATGGGGATTGGCACTACTTACACTGACTTCTACATGCTGCTAACTAGAGTGCAGCCAGCGAGCTGCCAGCTGCTGTGCCCTCACTGCACAGAGGGCAGGACATGCTCCCCACAGCTGACTCCCTGAAATGAGATGGTGATCGAGAGCTCAGCGGCAAAGTTCCTCTGTTTTCAGTGTCATAGTCTATATAAACAGTGCTTTACTGTATGTATATAAAACTCTCTACTAAGCAACGACTTTGCAGTACCTCAAAATTTATAGTTTGTCCAGATTAGGTGATTTTAAATGGAGAATCACCATCTATTAAATAGCATTTCTGCATGTCTCACAGAAAGGTCACCAAATGTTTTAAGAACTGGAAGTTAACACCTAGCAATTTTCAGCAAAACATGCTAGTTCTAAACATCTGAAAAATACAGCCTTGATTTTTCAAAGCTAATCTGTTGGTAACATAGACTATAATCAACACATGCTGCATCCCAAGGCATTAAAAATCCCCCTAAAAGTGGAGGTATGTTCAGATTTCTTGCATACAGTTTTGTGCTTACTCCGCTTTCTGATGTTTCCATGAATTCAGAACTGATTAGGGTAGAGACAACATTTCTGTGATGGAACGATGACTCGTATCAAGCCTCTCAGAATGGCTGTTAGGCAGGTTACCCAGTATGCTGTTAACTATTAAGCAACATTGATTCAGTTTCATAGCAGTGACCAATAATTAAAGCAGTCTGACTGGTGGGAGATCTGTAGAAAATAGGTTGGCACACTTGTTACAATGAAGAAAACACAATGTACCGTACACCTTTGTTAAAAAAACCTGACAGTTATATTTAAAGGCAAGAAGCAGATGGAGAGTCAGAAAAATAGATAAATAGATAAAGCGAGACTTCTTTTGAAGAAAGATCAGATTTTTTTTTTGTATTTATAAAAATGCATATATACCCTTTACAACTGTTTTCTCACAGCTGTTGCTACTCTCACAATCTGGCAAGATTACACAATTAATACTATAACATTAAATTTTTGCGACTTCAGACTTCACCATTTCACTAAAAGTCATCCAAAAGTCATCCATTTTTAGCAACACTTTCGCGATCAGTTGGTGTTTTATCTCTCTGTTGAAAATTCTGTCCTATTTACCTTTCAAGTCAAAGTTGAAATACAAATTCTGCTGTAGCAACACAATTCAAAACTTCCAGTATGAATAATGTTTTACTGTAAGCAGAGAACGATCAGGTTATGGAACATTTAAACAAATCGGACATTCACAAGTCCGTGGGTCCTGGATAAAAGCTCTTGAATTCTCAACCTGATGTTTAGTATTCCAGGCTTCTTGTTCGATGCAGGAGAGTTGTCTGTCAAACTGAAATGTTACAGACTCACAGATTCAACTGATCTAACTAATAAAATTGGAAGGGAAAAGAAGTTTAAGCACTAGCTTTCGTTTCAGAGTTTATACAATTAGTTTTCTAAAGCTTGATGAGACAAAATGACAACAACAACGCTTTACAATAGTTTGCATATTCATCAGTAGCAGACAGAAATCTCTCAGCTTTTGCCTGATCTGGTTATACTCTTTGCACCTGAGAATAAATTTTTAGATTATCTACAGATAGGAACAACAACACAAGTAGTTCTATAGAGACAGCTCTTCATGTTTGTTGCCTACATCAAAGAATGTTCAGACCTACCTCCATTACAGAAATATTGTGTAGCCTTCATCATGTAACTCTAACTAAATATGTTAGGGAAGTCAGGGAGGTTGGAGGGGAAAACAACTTCTTGACAGAAGTTTTCATTTCATACTAATTTACAATTAATTTTCTGTTCTTTTCTATTCTTGTTTTCTAATTGCTACACACCACATGGTTAATGCTTAACATGTCTGTCACCCTGTCTGTCAAGGAAGAGGCAAGCAAATGTTCAAGCTTTCTTTCTCTGACATCTCAGGGCAAATCCTCTGAGCAAGCACAGGCAGTCCTTATAATCAAAGTAAAAGGATATGCAGGACCTACAGAGGTGAAGGAAGGACTGCCGTTGCTGTCTTTTTTCCTTCTTTCCACAAAGAGACAATGTGTGTGTGTATGTGCCTGAAGACAGAAAGGTAGAAAGAAAGAAGCTACGACAACCACGGAAACAAACACAGAGGAGGTAGTCATGGGCTGAAATCTGATTGCTTCCTTATTAAGTTACCACAAAAACCAGAAATATACTTTACATTGAGCACTGAATGAAAGTTTCTTTACTAACAGCTTGAGGTTTCTATCTCTATCGATCCATACTGTGCTCAGAGCAACATGATTTTGCACAATTCTCTTGAAAACTGCTTTCTACAAAGACATTCAACCCCGTCTCACCCTCTCCTTGTTATTTATATAGCCCCCAGAACCACATCAGAAGTCTTCTAACTTCTGTCACAGAGGTTCTGTGTGTGTGCTTTTTCTTTTCTTTTCCCTTTTTTTTTTTTTTTTTTGGTGCTGTTTTATTTGTTAAGATTTTAAGATCTGGGGGAAAAAATCTCCTAGCAGAAGTTGACCAAATCATCCCCTGGCTCCCATTGCACCCAGGTTTCCTTCCACCCTACAGTAGAACGTAGATCATGGAGTGGGAAAGCTAGAACACAACCAAGTCTTAATCCAAGATGGCATCATAACAAAACCAGGGCATACAATAAAATAAAACCAGAAGATCCTGAGAGGAAACCCCTCTCAAGTCCTGATGTTTAAACCTGATAAACCAATTAGTTTTAATACAGTTTTGTGATTTATTGAATCCAGTCAAAACTGGAAAATATAAAGGCTCATCCCGTCCTATCCCCAAAGCGGATCAAGTAGTAGCAGCAGCCTTTTCCTTTCCTAACAGGATAAATAGATACGTTCAGAAACCCTATTATCTATACACGTTAGTAATTGATGCTAAGACTCAGGACCAAGGTTTCGTTTTCAAGCCATTAGTGACCTTATGTGTGATTACAACAGAACAAGAAATGTAATCAGCTATATTTTCTTTAAAAAATTGGATAAGACAATGTTGCACAACATCTGCTCATGTTAATGAAATTGAGAAACCTGTCAGAACTTGTGCGCCATGCTCAAAAAGTATTTGCTCAGGCTCACAGGGCAGCCAGTTGTGGAGAAACCATTGCTGAGAACCATAGCAACTTTGGGACCTGGCACCAGATCAATGGAAGCATCAAAGATGAAAGCAAGATTACAAAATGTACATGTGCTTTAAAGTGATCCTTCAAGCCGTTTCAAGGGCAATAATTTTTTTTCTGCTAGAAAGATTCTGGTATAAGCCTAGTAAACCATAATAAAAAACGCCACTGGAACCAACTGCTCTGCTGAAGAAAACACATTATTTCTCCATTTTCCAACTTGAGTGGCTGCACAATAACACTTTGTGGGTTTAAAAATATTATGTCAAATAAAATTATCTAACAGGAATTAAAATAAATTTGAGAATGCTGTACAGATCAGTCAAAGAATCTGAGGGAAAAGAAGTGAGAAATTGTCTTCTTTACTTAACTTTAAGAACAGCAACACATTCACAAAGAAATTAGCACATAGTCCAGCAAACTAAGAGTGCAATCCTGATGTTTATGCAATACATATAGAAGTACAGCACTACCCAATGCCATAATATTGCTCATTTCAAAAGTACAGAATGCTCAACCTTCACAGACAAGTTTTAATAACCCAAAGGAGCAGCCCAATTCTCAGATAAAATTTTAAGGATAACAGTTGGCTTTCTGGGCTGCAAGAGCACATTGCTGGTAACCTGTTCAGCTTCTAGTGTTAACTGTTCCTTTACAGTCACTGTGAAATATTGCTAATATTATTCTTTCTGTGAAAATAGGGGGGAAAAAACAAATAAAAAACAATCGCAAAGTTGGATTGTACACTTCTCACAGGTATAAATCAATCATCTTTGTAAAGTGGTTTTGAAGTCTGTAGGTATAGTGTCGGAAAGAATAGTGAGGAAAAAAATCCATGACAAGCACATCACTGTCTGCTTTTCAGACCAGCAACAGGGTTGACATTATAAAAAGAAATCCCTCTTCTTCATGCAGAAGTCTAGAAGATTATGTGAAGTCTTCATTTTACCAAACATTTTACAGTTTACTGTGGGACTCTCAATTCATGGTTACTCAGGCATGGTTACACAGCTTCATGTTTCTTCTCTATTTAAAACAAAATCAAAAAAAAGGTTCCAAAGAGTTTATAAAGTGAGTGTCACTTGTCTGGAGTAAAACTTCTATGGAAATCTGGTTGTTCCAAACGGACCAGAAAGAAGAAATGTACCCAGCTTTCTTATGAAACAGCACTGGGCTATGAGAGCACTGAGCTAGTGTGGCACTACTACAGCACTGGAAACTAACACATTACAGAGTTCACCTGAGAAAGTCTGGTCTAGATCTACAATTCTGAGAGAATTTCAAAACGAAGAGTGTCAGCTTCTTATTTTCCTCCTATTTTAGCTTCCCAGCTTAGATTAGTTAATGTATTTCTCAAGTTCATTCCAAGCTAGAGAATACTGTCAGTCACCTCAACATGATACCTTTCAGTATTAACTGACAAGATAATTTGCTACAACACTACCTGAAAACTCAGACAAAAGAATGCTTCCATTTCAATCATAAGACACAATATTGAAAGGCATGAATATACCACCTCTTTATGACAACCATCTTCTCTGTCCCCACGCTGTGGGGAAGTTTCATTGCAGTATCTACAGTTTGATAATTGCCAATTTGAAGAAGTCCTATGATACCATGTTTTATTGAAGCTATAATATTTAGACTGACGTCACCTCTTAAGTAGCATTAGTCTTCTAAAATGCATTCTTTTTTTTTTCCTCCAAAACGAGAGTGATTATTCTTTATGTTGGACAATAAGACAGAAGCTTCTCAATTATCAAAATATCATTAAGTTCACAGCCCACTTGAGAAAACAAAAAGTCCAAAGAGATACTTGAGAAGGAATAAAATAAGACAGAGTCTTATTTTACTATCTTATTAGTACTTATTAGATACTTATATCTTAATACGCTTTGATGAACGTTTTTATCGAAGCACATGGAATCAGAGAAAATAGATGCATTTTTTTAATGCATATAAACATTCACACACATATGTGTGCGTGTGTGTGTACATGCCACCCCTTTGAAATTATTTTGAAATATCCTGCAAGTTCCAATAAGGTTCTGGAACATGTTCTCAAAAGTTATTTTATTTCTGAAAACGACCAGAGATTTCTTTTTTTGTACAAGTTTCCTCAAACCAAGAGAAGAATTCCAATTTTCAGTGTACAAGAAACTAAGAGCATTTTAAAGGCTGGATTGTCACTAAAACATCTAACCAACCTGAGCAGGCACAGATCGCTTAGCCAGGACTTTACTCCTTTTCTTTTTTAACATCCCTGCTATATATCAGACATAGTTCTTTGTACAGTGAAAATCTCATCTTTCCAAAGAAATTTTCTTCTATGTCATCGTTATTTAACTAAGAACAAAATATATGTGGTGAATGACCTCTATTGTGCCATGCAGTCTCTCTAGTCATACAGTCTCCAGACAAGTGAAATAACTGTTTCCTTATTTATAGCTTCAATTTCAGTCTATTTTGATTTATTACATTCCTCACGCATTTTTTCTCTCTGAACATAACATGGATTTTTCTACAGCTTCACTTGCAGCTGAGTTGCAAATAGTCTATTTAAGGGTACTAATCAGGTCCTTCTGTGTTGCAGATAATAAGCGTTTCACTTACTCCACAATCCATACGATAAAATAATTATATTTCTAAAGTTTTCCTGCTATCTTTTCCAAGCAGGAACGTGTCTTTTTTCAGACAGAAGATTAAGGTAAAAGTACACTGACTTTCTTCTACTGTTGTCTCCTCAGCCTACTGAAGATCTCCTGGTCTGATTGCATAACTGGCTAGAAAAACGCATGGGTGCAAGTTTAGCAATACTGATAAAAGACGTATTTTTAGAGATGTCATTCATTATGTAGATGGCTTTTTTCTTCTCCCGAAGTATGTTAAGTAACACATCTTCTCAGAAGAACAAAAATATGAGAAAAAGAATTAAGCATTGTTAAAAGGATTTTCATTACAGGGACAGACTGAATATTAACTTAGCTCCCTAAGATACACTACGTGGTTATGGGAGAAGACCAAGCCAGATGTAAAGCACAAGAAAGCAATGCCCTACTCCGGGCAAGAGCTGTTGCCAGAAAGTGTGACCTTGCTCCTCAGGAGGATAATTCACTGAAGTTTAAATCTGAATGGTTTTTGGTTGCTGGTCAAATGTCCCGATGAAGTTAGCCATGCATTACTGATGAGAGAAGACAAAAACTTGAATCAGGGCTCTAGTCTGGAAGGCTGAGATGAAGATCCTTCAAAAAGTGGGCAATCAAGACCATTTAGATTGATTGTTAGTGATCAGGGTGACAAGTAAACATGATGATTTAAAATGTGCTTGACAAATCTTGATAAGTGGTTAAATGTTTTCAGGAACAGAAATGAAATTATCCAATTTTGAAGTTAATTTCTTTTCTGGCATTCTGTATTGCATGAGAGAAATTAAAAATAAGGAAAGCATAATTAGATGTCATTAAGATCTCATTATCTTAGCAGGGTAATTTGAATTGTAACAAAGAGAGTGAGTGCTGTAACTAAGGATAGGAATGCACTGTTTAAAAAGTATCACTAAAACAATACAAATTGATCTCAAACAGCTAAAATGAAAAGTTTCAGTAACGGTAACACTTCTCACTTTTCTATTGCACTTTCTGTGAAAGCTTCTCATGGTATTTTGCAACCACCTATTTCATTTTTGAAGTAGATCTTTTCGCATTTGCTATGTTGGTTTCCCATTAGTGCCGCTGACCAGTAGAGAACAGTTGCTGAAGAAGAAAATCTTGTACTCCAAGGCCTGCAAAAGACTAGCTAGGCCTCACAGCTAAAAGAGGGCCAGACCTCACATACTCTCATGTTTGCTTTGGACAACAAATTTCCTCATAATTACAGTTAGAAAGCACAGTTAGTCTTCCCTTTCTTAATATCATAAAAAACTCCACCTTCCAGAATTAGTCAAGGCTTAATGCACAGGGCTGACACATTCTCTCAGATCTCTCTGCTGGCACACAGTTAAACACTTGTCTTAGGCCTAGATTCTAGTCTATTCTAATCAATTATTTTCATTTTACATTTTTAACAGAATAACAATTCATAGTAAACACACATTTGATTAAAAGCCTCAGTATCATCCACCAACGCTTAACATCGAGGCAGGGACTTAGAACAAATCAATCCTTAGTGAACAGTAAACAGCCTTTGAGAAAAACCTCAAATTCCACCAGTAAAGACTCACCTCCAGTTCCATTTAAGGGCCAGATCTCCCTCTGGAAATGGGCTTTAACGGATGTATCTGTAGGACTTCTAACCTCCTTAAAGGTTCCCTGACCTTTAAGAAAAAAATATTTGCATATATTGTCTGATGTGCACTTTGAAGGCATTTTCCAAAGAATGCAGAGCCCCATGCACGTAGATAGGCTGCTCAGTTTTCTGCAGGATTAGGCAATTCAGCACACTGAGGAGCAGCACTGTGACAACAGGTCCCTAGCCTTTTTTGGGAGGTTTCTTCCTTCCTTTCTCTTAACAGGCAGAGTGTACTCTGGGAGTGTGCTCTGTTCCCCAGATCTCTCATGAAATTTAAGACCTAATATTTCAAACTGACTTAATTAAGTTTTGGCGATCTCTCCCAAAGACAACTCAACATTTCTCAGAAAGCTACAGAGCAGCTACTGCATGCCAGCAGGAAATAATAGAGGCAACTATAAGGTTTTCAAGGAAACCTACAAAGGAAAAGGAAAGCTCCAGTGCAGTGCATAGCAGCCTATGACTTGGACAAGCGTATTCTGAAATATTCTTGCCCTGCAAAAGAGGTTCACTGTGTGCCAGAAAAATTACATTCAGTTGACCTCAGACTACTATTTTTCAACTCATGAAGTTATTATACCTCTGTTTATCCTCTTATGAGAGAGAAGAACTCTGCTAGAAGGCAGTGCATTATTTCACTTTCGCTTCTCTGTGCTTTTACTTACACAACGGAAGTGGCACTTCAATAAAGTCTACTGCAATAAGCATATGTTGGATTAACATATCAGTCAGATATACTGGTATCACTAAAGAAAGGCATCTAACAAAATCACAAATATTCAAAAACAAAGTTTCTTATTTTTATCACTCATAAAAAAAGATATATATTTAATATATATATAAAAGATATATATTTAATTTACCTGGAGTCTAAAATCTGTCAGTTGTTACTTGCTAGTAAAATTTTATTTGTCAAAAACTGAATTAGAAGGCAAAAAAAATGCCAAAGTTTAATTGCTTCAATAGATCACTTAGAATTTTTTTTTCCCCTTAGGAAATCATTCTGGTTGAGATCAAGGAAGGGAATTCTTAAAGAGTTCTATATGGGAATATGAATTTCATCACATCTCAGATGAGAGTAATAATCACATGGCCAGCAGTACTCATTCAAATGGGATTCCTCAAGTTGATAAGAAGTGAATGACCCTCAAAACAGTTGTAGTGATGATCAGCATGATCATATAAATGCAGGAGACATGATCATATTGTTGATCCACACAAACAGAACAGTTTCTGATGGAAAGATTGAGAGAAAACAATTAAAGAATACTGACAATTTGATATTAAGCACACTTGCCAGAGATTTGAATGGCTCTGATTGACACTCTTGGCATGACTGTGAGAGTTGAGATTTTAAGTTATTTCTCCATTATCTCAACAAGTTCTCACAGTGGTTAGTTACCAAAGTTGCTCCTTAAAAAAGATTTACAAGTATTCATTTCTCCCAAAGCAGAATGAAATCCAAAGAAAAAAGAACATCAAAAATTTGCAACTGTCTTTGCTGGAGAGGAATTAACTGTTAGTGTTACTATTTAAATGGAAAAAGTCATTCTCAATTACTCTTGCAAAAAATAGATAAATTATTGACTTGATTAAGTTTCATTTCATACAGTTAGGGTAAGCTTTTTACACAGGCTTATAATTGTTGAAAGAACAAGATGCTTTTGCTCATTGGTAGCACTGTATTTAACATTTTGTTGTAATTGAAACGCTCTAGTGAGTAGAAGAGTGACATTCAATAGAGTAGAAAAAGCTTTAGTTCTCCAATCTGGGATACAAACATTTTGCTTTTACAAGTAAAATAGTGATTGTTTAGAACAATAAATGCTACTTGATTTAAATGGAGTAAATAAACCCACAAAAATTGAAATGAGTTTTAGTTTTGTTTTGTTCCCTCCCTCCAACCTTTTTTCACCACTGCAATGAAAAAGGGCTTCATAAGATGATTTTTATTAGAAATTCAACATTACTGTCCATAGAGAGACTAAAGGCTTTTTAATTTGCTCCCTGTTTAGAAAAGACGTTAAGTAAAAAAAAAAAAAAAAAAAAAAGCATTGCTTTTCTTACAATTGTGTTAAAACATCATTCAACATTTTGCTGCTTTCTACTTTTCTTCTCTAAAGAGTCACAGAATCCTTAGAGTTAGAAGGGGCCTTTAAAGGTCATCTAGTCCAACTCCCCTGCAACGTACATGGAGAAAGCTTGTCTTAAACAAATCTTACATTAACTCTTCATTATTTTTGCTGAACTGAGAAAGAGTTAACTGATGAAGAAAAAAACTGGTTGAGAAATGGTGATGATTTACGGCAAGGAAGCTAATCTCATGCAAGAATACTGCTGAGTGTCGTTGAGATGGTTGTCTCTCTGTTTCAGAACTCCTCTGTGAAAACTGACTGAGCAATAAGGCGCTAATTCACGTACAAACTCTGATCCTAGATCTACTTCAGATTTTCTTTTTCATTATCTGAATATTGTTCTCAGCTTACCTAACATTTTGACCTCTGTATAGGGTTTTTTTTGTTTGTCTTTAATATTGTATTCTTCACAATGCACAGGAAAATTTACTAATACTGTAAGATCTGTGACTTCAGATATCACGTTTTTCTACAGAATCATAAAGGCTCAGTTTATATAAGTAACAGAAATAGTTGCAGCGTAAAAGCAGAAGTATTACAAGTCTGAAAAAAGAAAATGTATGATTTTTTTTTAGAAAAATGAACAACTGAGTGCAGGAGACTAAGATTTTACTAGCAAAGTGCTTTAGATGTAACTAGCACAAGAGTCTGAGATTCTTATGAATTGGCTACATATAATATCTTACACGTGCATTAAAAATGTTATTTATTTCATATATTAATGTTCAATATAATTTTCATAAATATTTGCAATGGACATTAATTACAGAAAGATTATTCTGATAACAAATCATATTCAGGGCATATGTATATGCAAAGTATCCATGACTGACTTAAAGAAATCTTGCAATGTTTTGGGGTTTTTTGGGGGGCGGGGGGGAAGTGAGGAGAAAATTGAGGCATACCTTCTATTTTTTTTTTTTCACTCCAAATGAGTGTCCCCATTCTGTCAAATTTTGCTTGCAGTATTCTGCTGGATTCGCAATATCCCATGTAGAATATCAGTGAAGGGAAATTGAGTATTGCAAAAATTTGAGAAAGGAAAAAGGAAAGGAGGGTAGGGGAAAGGAGAGAGAAAAACATAAGGTCACTACAGCAGTAGATTGAGAAAATGTTCATCCTCTTTAAAGTTATGACTTTACTTTTACTCATTACATGGATAGTTGTTTGTGTGCTGCTGCTAATATCAACATAAGAAAAAATGCATTTCAACTGCACCTTTGCTTTTCATCAACAGCATGAACTTACAAAGCCCAGTAAAAGATGAACACTTTTCCTCATAAGATTCAATTTTAGATAAAGCATCTGGCAAAGAGATACAGGATTGTTTTCTAATGCTCAGCTTTGAGATCAAGATTTAGAATCTAGGTATGGAACCTTAATTTTCAAGGTATGGAAATCAAGCAGTTCTCACAATCTTCACTTGCTGGTACTATCAGAAATCATGGTTCTCTGAATTAGAGTGCAATAGCATATACTCAAGTACTCATAAAACCTAAACCAGTGTTCCTCACACTGAGTGCTACGACCATCCTTTCCACATTTCAGAAACGGAGCTACCCCTGTTTCAGCTGACAGTAAGAATAAGACTGAATTTTCACAGTGGCTGGGGAAAATTTAAAGCAGTAGGAATATCTTGAGTTCCTTACATATCCTTAAGCAAGAATTATTTAAAAATCAAATTTGGCTTAATGTTCATGTTCAACTCCAGTTTGACCTTTTACACAGTAACAGGAAAGTATTCAAAATACTTTTTCCACCTTGAAAGCGCCATTCACTAGACTCAACAGTGTTAAAAATAAAGAGCGAAGACAACACTGGATGATGTTTCTGTGTTTCCATAGTTACCTCATTTTTTTGACCAGCAATACTAACATGTAAAAAGACAATGACTGTCAAAGATGAAAATTCATCTGATGACATGTTTCCTGCTAAAGGTAATAATAGTCACACAATCACAGTTCCTCACAAAAACTTCCTGAATAACCTCTTTTCACATTCAACCACCACCTCATTGTATGCTGTGGGAAGTTGCAGTACACACTCAAAAAAGGAGCATGAATCCTGCATATCTTATGCATCATAAGCTATGTGACATTCCTCAGTCCTGCTGTTTCCTAGAACCATTCCTAATCTGAGACCTAGAGTGGTTTTCTGAACTAACGAAATTCCTGTACCTCATTCTGCGGTCACCTCTACAGATACCTTTCTTTTCTCATTGCCTAATGTGCAAAGGGTTTGCCCCATTATTGTGCCTGGTCCAGTGCTGCTGCAAGCACACAGCCTCCCAGCTAGGGTGTGAGGAGATGGCAACTTGGGCAAAAAGAGTTTTATGAACTTTCTGTACCCACAGAGTTTCATCATTTCTAATTTACTGCAAATTCATGGACTTGCTTAAACCCAGTAGCAAGGTAGGAGATCACTGACAGAGAATAGACAAGCAGTTGAGCCTTACTACTAGTCGCCAGCTTTCAGCTTGGCATGGTGACCAAGTAGTCTCTACTCCTTCAAAACCAAGGCAACCTTCACCCTCTGGTGGTTTAAGGCCAACCATTCCACTTTGCCCAAGAATTGAAGCACTCACAGAGACCACAGCTCAGCAACTTTGTAAAAGATCCATGTGAGAAATAATCCAGGAAACAAACCAAAACCAAAACACAAAAGGCTTTTCCATATGCCTTCAGAACAGCAAGGAGACGCTGAGGCACGGAAAGCACGTATGGTCACTTAACCCTGTAGACAGCTCTATATGTGGTGCTCTGTTTGTAATCTTACGGAGCTTGGGTGTAGCTACTAAGCTTTTGGCCGGCCCTAAAAATAGGTAAATGTAAATGTTAGAACCTTTTCTGTAATCAAGTCCAGCTGGGCACCCATTCAGCTGCCTTTGTAGCACTGCAGTACTAAGCAACAGAATCAGTTTCTATGGTTTATGCCCCTGTATTCCTGCAGTAGCTTGTACCCTTAGCTACCATTCCCAACACCGTAAATCTTACACCGCTAGGATACATTTTACTGCATTTTATGTTGAAGTTTTATTACAGTTGCAGTGGGAGATGCAAAATAAGACACCAAACCGTGATGGATAGTGGATGAAAAAGCAGAGTTCTATTTTTGTAAACTGAGAAAAAATGCCATAGAGAGAATTTAGATGCAAGAGATAAGAATTCTGTTGTAATTTTTCAGAATATAATGTGACAGCAGAGACAGAAAACCAAATTCAGAGATAGTGTTCCATTCCAGTGGAATCTGCACTAATTAACTAATTAACTTAGCATGAATTATTCAGCATAAATTACATAAACACTCAGAGGGTCCTAAAAGCTCCACATATATCAGTCAAGGAAGCTTTACTGCACTATCTCCTACTCTGTGCTTAGAAAAAGGCACCACATTAGCATGAAATTCTGAAAAAACAACTTTTGTTATTTTGGTTGCAGCTGCTTGTAAACACTGCAGTGCAGTCATATTCTTGCTGAATTCCGCAACAAATAAATTGCTATTCTAATTGGATTCTTATATATTTTTCAAATTTTCTTTCTAGTTTCCATGCACCTCATTCCCAACTACATCACAGAATCAGACTGGAAGGGATTATCTTTTTATCTCTTTTATCACTTGGTCCACTAACAGAGTGACAATAGCTACAAATCTGAGCCACTTCTTAACGTTCTTTAGCAGAAACAAAAGTTACACGCATCAATTCTTAGTAAAAGATTCTGCCTATCTGCAAATTGATCAACAAGGATGGTAATTGCACAACAGCTTGAAAGATTATTAAATTATTGAATATTATGATGCTTTTCAGCTCATTGAGACCTACATGTTAATCCACCAAGGCAACAGTGTCCTATGAACACAAAAAAAAAAAAAAATTACCGCCCCATAAGGCATAGCAGTTTCTTTTGTGAACTGGCCCACTGTTAACCCAATAGTTCTGTTGTTAGTAAAGCTTTAGGAACATCCTCCTGTGCTGGCACACAATCTGTTTGATTCAATCAATAGCCCTCCATACAGTTCTTGTTTGTCACCCTCAGTACCAGAGGAAACTGTAATTTTGTGCTCCATTTGAAAAATGGATTATGGTTGACTGCATGCTGATATTTTGGACGAAGCTCCCGTTTCACATCTAGGCAAAAAATGCAGTTCTTGGAAATCTTGGTCAATAAAGTTCTAGGTGAGATGTAAATGCTAAACATACGAAAGCATACCATGACAAAAAATGAAACAATACAGTCTTTGAAAATAGAAGGCAACAAGAATTGGTGAATAATGTTCACGTTACTTTTTTTAATTTAAGCATATTGCACCTAGCTGAATATTCATGCCGTTGCTAAATGAAAAGAAATTTGGTGGTGGGAGGGTTTATATCTACGCACACTTGAAGATTATCATGTTTAAAAGAAAAACGTGAGTTATAGTACTGTCTATGAATTGCTGATCTGTTTCAGCAGTTCCACATTCCAGATTTATCTTGCAAAGGACACAATATTTGTTCATAAAGATATAACTTGAAATCAATCCCCTCAATAAATAAATAAAAACAGGACAAAATAGAAAAGGCACCCATGGTAACCCATGCTGGCCTTCATTTATCATAGAAATGAGACTTCATGAGCACTTCTTTATAGTTATTGCTGATATACCACTGCACAGATGTATGAGCCAAGAAAGCATTTAGCTGTGTACAGGTGTGCTAGCAGTTTTATAGCCTGCCTTTATGCTGGACTTCTCTGGTATGAGTAGTGCCACATTAATGACTTCTGGACGGGAAAACGTTCATGTCCTAGTGAAAAGCCAGCAGATACAGCACCTCTCTTTGTGTCTGAAAAGAAAAACATCCCTATTCACAGTCTTTATTTAGGGAAGAATACATCAAACCATCTTTCACTGATGCTTTCAACATGAGTTCTGATAATAGCTGAAATCAAAGGCCTTTTTTTTTTCCTACACTTAGGCAAATACACAAGCTTATAGTATTCTTATCCTCACAGTGAATAAGCTATGTTGTGAACGAGTAATCGCTAAACATCAAGTGTTAAAGGATATACAGTCTAACGTACTAGCAAGAAGAGGCAGCAGTGGAAAAGAAGGAAGGACAATGAAGATAGTGATTAAGTTATTAACTGTTCAGACTTAAATACATAAAGCATTTGGCTTGAAATCATCTGTAGCTGAAACGAAAAGTTTCCATTCAAAAAACTCTCACTATTTCATTCCATAGCACTCAGATAAATCTGACCTCCCTCTCTCTGAAGTGTTCCAGCTCTAGGTATGTCCAGGCTGTCTCTGCCTAAACAAACAGGCACTGGTTGTGCTGTACATTACAAATCACTCAGAGTTTACAGACATTTAAAATAGTGCGTATATTGTCCTGGCACGAGCTAGAGTGTAGAGTAATTGCATCCTGTTTCTTAGCATGATTTTTTTCCGCCAAATATGATTGCTTGGGGACACTTGTTGCTCTGTTAGTGAGCAAGTCTTTCTAATCAAGGAATCCCAAAGGAGAGCGTACAAGGATTTTTGCAATATTTCTTTCTTCCAGGATGTAAAGAACTTATTTTATACACATAGACTTCCCTGGGCAAGCAGAAGAAATAGCATTTTTACCTACTTGTTTGTAGGGAAAAGAAAGAAAAGGAGGATTAGCGTAACTACATCAGCAAAATAAGGGCCATGACAGACTAAGCAATAATGTGAAATGAGTGGAGAGGTGCAAGATACAATGTGTTATAGCTGTGGGTGCTTTTTGTCCATAGCTGAATTGGTTTTGGTGATAACAAATAGAGGGAAGCAGAGAGAGGAAAGAAAGTTTAGAAAGCACAAGTATAAATTTTACTTTTCAGCCCAGAAGATTTTGGTACCATTCAGGTCTCCACCAACACAACCTGGATTAAATGAAGATGTTACACCTGAACATGACTCTTCTTCCCTGTTGGACTTAGCAACAACTGAAAACACGGGCTCCTCTTCAACTAATATAACTAGGAAGATAAAAATTAGAACAGAAAGGAGATAACTGAACTTCAGAGGTGCAAAGTACTAACAATGCTCTGTTCTCTTCCATTAAATCAGTCAGTACACATCCAAAGAAGTAACACGCACTCTGTCAACATGATGTTATTGTGTCTTATTTAGTTAGTATATTCTCTCACAAAAATAAGAGTTGTAATTCCACACGGATGCTGTTGAAATGTCAATTAGTTCTAATTATATAACACTTGGAGGATTAAAATTTTATCCATCCCACCATTCTCCGAATAGTCCATCCATAGCTTTTGTAAGTATCGTTCTGCTTCTTAAAGCAAAATAGAATATACTTTACAAAGAAGCTGCCTGGTAATTATTACAGACAAAAAACAAAAATAAATTTATGAAAAAATTGTTACATTTATTCACAGTAGTCACTGTTGAATACCCTTCTACTACTCTATAGATAGAGTAACTGTGGGGTTCAGTGAAAATGTCCTATAATCCAGTTGTTTCTTTTCTTGTCTAAGACAAAGATTTAATGTTTTCAGGCTTTAAAGTCACTATTTAAATGGCTGAATTTTTTAACCTTTTCATATAATACAGTGAAAGAAACATGAAACTCCTGTTGAGTTACACTAAATGAAAATGCAAAGTGAAAAGTCACTGAAAGAAAAATCTGTTTTCCTCTCTCCTTTTACTGAAGCTGATATGCTACTGAAGCTACAACATAAAGCTAAAAAAAATAGAAAAGGAAAGAAAAAGAAATGCAATATTTTTCAAACGTAGCAGAATGCAAACCATATAGACATGAAAGCCAAAATGAGAAAGGTTTTTTCTGGATTTGCATATCTGTCATGTTTAAGTTTCCTGGAACTCCCTAACTAAAATAGTGTCCAGTTGTGTTATGTGAAAAGACATGACAGCTTTTAAAAATTGAACTGTCACCACGTCTCTGTTCAGCTTCTCCCTGCGTGACTGAATCATCATATTCTAACCTCACTGTTTGGGGAAAAAAAAAAATCTGTTTGTAGCAGCTGCTACATTTCATTTCAATATTTAGCCAAGTAGTTTTTTCAGGACATGATAGACATTTTTAGGAATTGTTTTACATTAAAATGGATGCTGTGTTTTATGAATCAATCCAAGCACAGTTTTGATAAATTACAAAAAAAAAAAAACTGAAAACCAAAAAACACAAGAAAACCCATACATATTAGGAAAAAGATAATTTCAAATGGATATTACGAAAAATTGAAAAACCAACAACTTCTATTCCATGCATAAATTAAGGGTTCTGATATTTATGGGGGAAAAAAAAGTAAAATGTCTCTATCCTGAGTAAAATATGACCTTCAGTGAACAAGGGATAGCATTCACCTCTTCTCAAAAACATTGTTAACTTCAAGAATAATGCCATGTAAGGGCCAAAGGTTTAGCAGATGCAAAAAAAAAAAAAAAAAAAAGGTGACTGAACAATGGAAAGCATTGAAGCAAAATAGGGAAGTAAAAGGTCATTCTTCCAACACCCTGGTCCTTGACAGAGCTCTGAGCCATGTGAACTCTTTCCACTGTTTGACACATCACCATGCCATCCTAGCTGTCCTTTGATTTTTTTTTTCCACGAAAATTGGTATGACAGTGGGACATGACGAAGTTGGAGCTCCTACTCTGCCTCACCATGTAATCAGCAAACATGGAAAATGCAGTGCAGGTGTTTCTCCCACTTTCAGTTGCAATGTGGGAAACCCTTCTGTACATTCATTATACAGCAAACATAAAATTATGGATGGATACATCTCTCCAAATAGACTCAAGGAGACAGCAGATTCATTGCTCACCTAGCACCAGGAAGAACAGCAAGTTACTATATTGTTTCTTTTCTGACTTCTCAGAAAGATAAAAAATGTCCGTTTCCATAACTACAGCAACTCAAGGGGAAAAAAGACAATACATTCTCAGTTTCCTGTATTTATGATGCAACAAAAATAGATATAAGTGCCTCAAAGAGGCTTAACAGTGGGATAGGATGGAGGTGTGAAGATTTGTGCCTAGCCAGAGAAAATTTGAGAGTAGACCCAGAAAATACACAAATTCCCAAGTAGAACTGATGCCATGCTTTCTACATACATCACCACTTTACAGTACATGCCACATTTTATGTGAAAGGGTAGACCACAATTACCCCAAACATCCTTTTCATGCTTTTGGCACCAGCTATTTTCCACTGAAAACAAAGGAGGGGAAACCCCACAGAGTGAAAACTGCCTTCCTTAAGCATCACCAAAAGTACATTAGAAGAGAATAAAAGCAAAAGAGAGGCTGGAAAGCAAAAGTGAATCAGAAACATGAAGGATGCAATGAAACACCTTTCAATAAATTTCAAGGGTCTGGACAATTGTTTATATGTATCCAAACTACATGACCTAGTAGTCTTAGGTGTTGATTAAAAATAAAACTTTGAAACTGTCTTAGTGTCTAGTAACCATTGCTTTAGGCAAAGTAATACAAAACAGTCTTCTTGTCTGTGTGAAATATTATGCAAGGGGAAAAATACATTTAAAAAAAAAATTTACAGCCCTCTTCAGAGTGAACATAAGTTGTCTCATCAGCTGCTATTATGTGGAAGAATGTGCTCCAAGTGCACAGATGTGTACCATGGCAGCAAATTAGGCCTAAAACTTGTTTTTTCTTCTTTTCATAAAAAAGCCTAAAAGGAACAAGACTGAATTATGCACTGATTTTAATAACGAAAAATATTGGATGCCATTTTTCACTTGACAGAGGAATTTCCTCCCAGCTGTTTATTTTTGCCTGTGATTTTTAAAAAGCATTAACCCACTAATAACTCCTATGTCTTCAGGCTGGATTAAAGTGTGAGAAAGCATAAAGTTTTGGTTTAATGTACAGTACTGCCATCCCAATGAGAGCTTCTGCCTCATTTTCCCAAAGGAAGGGGCTCTGGAAGATGAGGCAGATGGCATAAGACCCCAGGAGCTTTTCAGAAGCGGACCAGGGATAGAGGGACACCACTCCTATCAAAAACACAAAGGCTGTCCATCCTTGCCAGCAAGATGACCAGTCCAAAAGGATGATTCCTCATTAGAGGTCCCCATCATACATGAGGTACAACGTGTATTAGTGTTTTCCTTTTTACTTCCAGGAAGAAGCTTTTTGACCAATCGTTCACCGCTTTCTCATCTGCCGATTATAGCTGATCCCTTGGTCACCTTAAAAGTAACAAATCCAAAGACTCTAAATCTGGGGGGGAAAAAAAAAAAAAAAGACGACTTCTAGTCTGTACCTGGACTCTTTTATCTCTGGGGCTTTTATTCATATCAAAGCAGACAGCAAATACCAGGGACAGCCAAGCTCACAGATGCCAGCCCACATTATGTGGAATCTGCATGAGAGGTTTATCTATGAACAATGCTTGAAAAGGGGATCAAACCGATCAAGAGCCAGATGTGAAGCAGAGCATAATAGCAAAGCAATAGTGAGGGGGATTAAACAGTAGGAGATAAAGTGAGAGAAGATGGTCAATGCAAATACATGCCAATCTAAAGCTCCCCAGCTTGCTTATAACTGGAAACACGATAATTGCTTATTAAAAGCTTATTTGCTTATTAGTATTGTTCTAAAAATATTCATAAGTTTTGTGATCAGCTGTTTTTACACTGTTAAAAATTAAAAACGAAGAAAATATCTTTGATAAAGATATTTACACCTCTATCTGCCCAAGTCACCTGCTTGAGATAACCAATGTTTCTACCCAGCAGCTTGTTGCAAGTTTTGGTCTGCATGTCTGGCCAGCTGCTGTATGCAGGCACTGTACTCTCCTTCAGCCATGCACACAGATCTCGCTGCTGTGAACATTTTGCTCACTGCAGATCAAAGACACAACATTTCACACATGCCATTGAAAATACTACTTTTGGCTGAATTCTAGGCAAAAGGAACATTTCTTTTCTTTGATCTTAATTTCTGACTGTCCCATGGCAATATCTCCTAAAGGGCTTAACCTGTTTTCTTAGAACTTCCTAAATTCTAATAATGTGAGCTGCTCCTGTGCTGTTTCTATGATAAACAGATGTGCATTCAGGAGACAGCTTTTTATTCAGGAAAAGCAGGAAACTGTTCTCTG
>JAOWBO010000070.1:23302409-23341575 GCA_028564985.1 Crax fasciolata
GTTTGGGCATAACTAATGAATGCATTTTCTATGAATTCAAACCTACAGCTTGAGGTATAACTATAATCTCTCATTTGACTATTACAAATACTTGAATTGCAGTTTAATCCAAGTAAAGCACTTTAAGTCAAGTGTTTAACAAGTATAAAAACAAGTATTCCTTCCAGCTGGTCTGCCCTCCTTAGTTGTTCAGATTACAAACTCCCAAAAATAATCAGCAATTCACTGGATTATTACATTACTAATTTAGGTATTCCTGATTCAGTAAGGTTTGTGACTTTCACCGTCCTTTATAAACTCCAAGAACCGAGCTACTAATGTTAAAGGGAGGATCTCTCACACTTTTTTTTTTTTTTAAATCCCTCATTATGAAACATCATATTGTTTTATCTTTTCCATGGTATTAGATTTTTTGGTTAGTAATCAAAGATTAACAGTTAACCTTTGTTTCCATAAACAGTTATGGAAACATATCCTGTTCTATAACATATTTTGCAGCTATTTACTTTATATTTGCTTATTATTTCAGAGTCATTTTCTTGGCATAAACTACAGTAGTATGTTCTTGGTTAGGATATCATTAGAACACGAAGCAGAAAAAGAAATTTTTCACACTCCTGGCACTGCAGTCCCTGTTAGTCAGGCTTCATTGTTCTTACTGCAAAAAGCACTCTTGCTCTGCTTCATTAAGATGCATTTTAACCCACTAAATCTCCCCCCTCCCCCAAAAAAATCTTTGCGAACAGTAGCGTAAAGGTCCAAAAATGTGATCCACAACTACTTTGAAAAGGATAAGCAAGACCTTAGCTAAAGGCTGTTGAACCTCCTTTAAATAGTTTTTCCCCTACTGAATCAGATATGAATCATTTCTTGAGAGGATGCAACGTCCAACATTGTGCCATTCATGCTCTCGTGGCTCCTACAGATCCAGCATCAAGCTGCAGCCTTGTCTTCCATGTCCCTGGGGGGCTTCTTCCCCACCCTTGTTCTCCCCAGCTGCCAAAGGCAATCACAGCCTCAAGCGAAGTGCCAGTATGTGCAGATGGCAGAAAACTGTCTCTCAGTAACTCTCTCTTCAGTGCTTCAGGTAGCCCAGACTGTCCTAGCAGCACCCTCCCACAGAGTCAAAAATATGATTGTGAACCATATCTTCATGTAGTCAGTTGGCACACTCACTGATGCTGTCTTGCTGAGAGAAGGGCTTAATAATAGGTTTTACCATTTTCAAGAGCATTTATTTTCCACCTTTTTCTGCAAATCATGTCAGAAATTTGCCGTAAACAGGGAACAAATACTGTGTTGTGTTGAAATGCATTCTTCATCATTTACAGCATAAGACATGCACACACACAAGAATAATAAGCATATATAGGTATAGACGTTGGTATGTAAATTTTAGTACCTTTTTAACTAGAAAAATAAGTTTAGTAAAATAATTTATTCATTGTTATCTTAATTTAGCAAGTATTGTTGCCACAAGATTTGGCAGACATGAAATAATTTAAATTGGATCTTGGCTGGACTGAAATTATTTAAGCTCACAGAGCCCAAGTTTGTCCCCAGTTTCTGCAACTCTCACTGAGAAGCCTGAAATCAATGGAGCACTTTCTAGTCACAGACTTCCCCATTCTCAGTCATTAATGAAAAAATCTATAAATTCATCTACACTATGATTAGAAAAGGAAACAATACAACCTATTGTAAATTTTTGAAATGCTGAACAAGAAAGAATTGCAAAGGTCAATATACAGCATTTTTCAAATAAGCATACAAATCTTTAAAAATTTGCTGTAACAAAAATAAAGGCTAAAACCTGAGTCTGAAACACACTGGTAAAGCTGCTGCCGAGCTATAACATAAGTCGTATTTTCACAACTGGGTGCTTTTTAAATAAAGAATCAGTTTGGCAGTACAATTCATATACACCATTTTAACCCAGCATATTTTACAACATCTTACTTCACTGAAGTTCACAAACTAAAATCTGTGATACCTTCACAACTTAAGTAGAATATTTCCCCTTGTTGACAGACAAGTATCAGTCCAAATTAAAAAATGAGAAAATAGACAAGAAAATAAACAGCTGCAAAAAACTACTGTGCTAGTGACCAATAATTGTCCTTCCCTTCCTCAGATGAACAATGAAAACCCACACAAATGTGGAAATCGTGCCTGCTTCCACAATAGATCTGGCACCTGAGAAGACCTGTACTGCTTCATGGAAAGTTTCATCGTCATTGGGTATCGTACAAATGTTGTACAATGGTCACTGAACGTTAAGTTCCACTTTCATTTTCACCTGAATTACTTGTCTTTCAGGCCAAGGACATCTCGGCTGCGATGTGGACTTATGGGTTCAGAAGTTGGAGGCTCAAACAGTTCAAAATAAGGCAAGTGAGAAACTAGAGAGGTCCAGGGGCATGGAGCCAGGTGCAGGTCACACTAGAAATGTTTCTGTCGGTCCTCTAAGAGTGCCTTCAGGTGACACCAAGTGCTTTTGGATAGAAACCTAGGAGCCAAGCCAGCTTGCCAAAGAACTTGAGAATTATATTATGCCTTGGATGTGAAGCTTTACACAAACAAAAATGATTGCAAAGAAAGCAGATGCTCGAGAGCAGATTGAGCCCTTCTTTGGGTGTCAGTCAGCAGGAGGAAGATGCAGAAGGGCAGCAACTACCAATTGCCAACACCAGCAGCCCTCAGCGACACTTGAATAAGGTCAGCACATCGCTGCCACCAAAATGTAAATCTGAAGTAGAGTTTGACAGCATACACAGCTCTGACACCAACTTGTAATGAAGACTTGGAATAAATATTCATATAAAATGATGTGTACACAATTTTTCCTTAATTATTGCATTCTTCCAAAACATGGTTCCTTCACCAGATAGGCCATCTACCCAACCTCTCTGATTCTATCTGCCAATGACAAGACGAATGCTGTAGTCTTCTCTACATCCCTACTGAATAGCTTTCTCTGTTACCTCTGAGGCTGCTGACTTTTCTTCTGACACTCTCAACGATATCTCCTCAGAGATACTTATTTAGTATATCCTGTTTTCAGCTGTGGAATGGAAAGAGGCACTACTTTATGTAAAATCCACAGGATATTTCTATATTTAATTACTGTTTTCTAAACCTTCTGTGAGTGCATTTATGCAAATAACACTCCTTATACAACCTTTTGGCTTAGACTCAACAAAAATACACAGGCATATGTTTAACTACTGAACTCATTAAACTGAGCTATCATCTAGAGGCGGGCAGGCTCTCACTGGGTGGAACATACTCCATTTGAAGTAAGCACTTTGAAAGATCAGTGTTAATAGTTATTATAATTTTCTGGTATTATTGCTTGCTTTATCGGAGATGGATGGAACCTTGAATATTATTTCAGGAAAAAAGGACAGTTTGTCCTTACATAGATGTTTCTTCCTTTAAATCTACATAAGTTGCTCCAGAAGCAACGTCTCCTATTTCTTTCCATGGAAACTACAACAGACACAAAAAGCACAAAAACCACTGTTTGACAGAGCACAACTCCAGCTACAAAACACTCTTTTTTCAACACAGTCACCACCATTAGCTATGCATTTTCACCAGCCATTAACAGGAGCCTGCATGGTGCACTCATAGAGATCTGCACCAGTGAAAGTGACCACTGTCACTGTTGCTACTGCTGAAATGCACCACCACCCCTCACTGTGCTCACAGCCACTGTTTGGTCCATCAATGCTCAGCAAGCATTGATGAATGTCAGTGGGTGCCATTTTTTCTGCATGGAGGAATGCAATGTCACCCTTTTGCTCCATCCGCACTCCCATGTCAGACGCCATTGGGTCAGAGTGCCCCTCTGCTGCCATCTGTCACACGGCAACAACACAGAACGGGAGATGGGTGGGAAGGTTCAGCCTCTGCTGCCATCCCACCAACATCTGCCTCTGATGTCATGGGCCAACATCCTAAAACAGGAGGCATTACTTCCAGAGCAGCCCTCATATTTTGTTTTCCAAAATAGTGATATCCTATCTCAAAGACTGGTGACATTAGTTAGGCTTAGTACCTGCAGTATTACTGATAATTTGATTTTCAGAGTGTGAATATATATATAAAGTAAAATTGTTCCTACATGTCATAGGTCTATTTTTAAATATCTAAATTAAAATAGATATATATGCAAAGTAACTTGTGAAATAATTTCTTGAAAGATGCAATTCAAATGTCAAATAGACCAAAATTTAGACTTTTGATGGACTTAAAGTAAGGTTCTATTTTGTGATCTGAAAATAGATCCTGATCGATTAAACCTTAAAATTTTAGGTTAGGCTTAGCTGGCATGTAATGTATCCCTTCAAGTCCCATTTCTCCTATTTTCTTCCTCTTTTCTCTGGAAAACACTCATTTCCTATTACTACATTTTCCTGCATGTCTTGGCAAATTTCATTCATCTACCCTTGCTGCACTTATGCCTTAGGAAAATCAGCACATTCTGTACATTTCTAACATTCAGCATTTGACTTGAGTAATGCAACAGAATGGTCAGGCTTTAGCTAGTTTGTGAAGGAGAAAGGCATCTTCCTCTGAGGTGTCCCTAAGGATTATCACAATTAAAAGTAACAACACACTCTACAGGACAATCCTCTTCCGCTCTTTCCTCTCTCAACAGATGAGAGAAAGAAAAGTTATACGAAGAGCCTGAGTTTATTCTGTGACCAAAGAGAATTTACACTTTCATTTATTTTCTTGTGGCTGTACTATTTGTCTAGATTATATGATGTATTTATACGACCAAGACAACATTGAAGCAAATACAGTGCTTTTGAATGCAACCACAGAAACCTTACCTGATTCTTTTCTCCCTAAGTTCTCATGGAAAAAAAATTAAGGATTAGCTTAATTAGAGCTCTAGCATAGTCTCATAGAAAGATAATATTTCATTCTTATTCAATGTTATTTCAAAGGCAAGGAAAATGAGAATTTGGAGAACTGGAATTCATTAAAATGTAGAGCTTCTGAAGTTAGCAACAAACTCCAAAAATAAACCAGAACTCCACAGGTGCTTCAAAACACTAAAGAGAAGGACTTAAAGCATGCAAGTTAGGGGTGCTCTCATTATCTTTGCAAATTAGCTGTCAGTCTTTACTACAAGCTACAAGAAGTAATTTGCTTGGCACAATCACTGTTGAATTAAACTCCGTCTGCAACTTAAAAAGAAATGAAAATACAGAAGTCATGATTCCCAGCATGCATAAATCGATACGCACTTAATATGTGCTCACGCATATTACATTTTGGGAAGAGGATATTTGGAATTGACGGAGTAGTCTGCTATTAAGATTCAAAAATAAATGTCAGGCTGAATTTTCTTCAGCAAAGTTGGATTTATGTTTTGGCTCTGCTTTGAACAGGGGCACGGACTAAATGACCTCTGAGGGTACCTTGCAACTATTCTGTGATTTAAATAATGTCCTTCTTATTTCTCACTCAAATCAGCCCGAGGACTTCTGAAGATTTTCTTCTAAGATCAGTTTCTGCATTCATTCAGGCTACCTATAAAATGCAGTGGGTTAAAAAAAGGTGAAAAAAATTTCAACAGGCCATTAAAGATAATTCAAAGGTTTTAAACCGAAATGAACTACCTAATATTTCATAAAATTACCAAGAATATTTCAGCAAACCATTCCAGAAACTTCAAAATACAACAAAAATTTGATGTGAGAAATAATACAGCCGTACTGAGACCACTTTAAGGGACAGTAATTCATATCCAATGTAACACAAGTTATGAAAAGTCCTCACAGGCTTGGACAACAACAAGTATGCTTTCCTTCTGAAACTTACATGATGCACCTTAATTGACAGAAAGTGATAAATAACCACCTTACATGTAGATCCTTCTATTTTAGGTTCACAAAATATCTAGACGCTACGTTCAGAATCTTCAGGCTGAAGCTTATTGATGTGGTTATGAAACAACACTGAATTAACCATCATATACAGCTAATCAAAAACAAAACCAGATAGAATTTACTCACTTTTATGCAACTTGGTGAAAAAAAAGAAGATGGAGAAATAGGTTTTCTGACAAGTACAGCTGAAATGTGTGGAGCATTTACGTGAGGCTTTTTTGTTTTTTTGTTATTGCTACTTCTTTTCAAAATGATATGAGAAATGTTAAAACATATTTCACTACGTGTGAGAAAATTCTCCTCAGAAACAGTGCTCATAGGACCATCACTGAGGTTGTAAGGACTTCCAGAGACCTCTAGTCCAATTTTTTGCTCAAAATACTCTTTAAAAATAGCTTTAGTTAGCACATAACAGTGTGTCTTCGTGTAGGGTTAACAGCAGTACTGAAAACTCATTCAGTTCAGCACGTATAACAATTGCTCTCTGACTACAGATCTGTACCAACCATGGCCGTAGTTTCACTAGTGCCACTGACATTACTCATCTTGGGCCACTGCTCTACAGAAAGGAAAAGAATCCTGGACACTTAGCCACGTGTGCTTATTGCTACAGCTTCAAAAAAAGCAAATCAGTCCAGCTAAACCAAAATACAATGCAAGTTTACATCTGACTTTGGTATACAGAAGGGAAGGGCGTGAGGCTCAAAGGATCTTGAATTGACAGAATCAAGCTTCATATGAAGGACTGCAATATGAGGGAACTGCACTTCATTCCCACTGCTAAGCTGTGATTCTGAGGCATTATTCAGTGCTCTCTCCACCCAGAATCCCAATGTGTAAGAACAAATGTTTTCATCTTACATTTTGACAAGCCATGTGCACATCACAAAACATTTCAACACACATTAACTCTGCTCGTGAAACAAAATCCTAAAATACGTGCAAAGAGCATATCCGCATGAGCTATTTGAGCTTTGTTCTTGCATACAGAGTAAGAATACTTTCATTGTACATAGGTTGCTCTGAAAGTAATGCCTCCTATTTAATTCTATGTCATGGGCCAACATAATAAAATAGGAGGCATTACTTTCAGAGCGTAAAAATCGTAAAAATCTTAGTTGTAACTTCAAGATACAAATTGACATAATATACTTGAACATTTCAAACAGTGACTTACGCAAGTCAGAAGCTACTTTGCTCAAGATTTTTCACTGTTCACGTGTTGTACGCTTCTCTGACGGAGAATAATTACCTGATCACAGGCTTCTTCAGTTTAAGGGAACTGGTCACTTATCAGAGGAAACAGTACAAATGTGGCATTTCCAATATCACAACTGCTGAATCCAAAAATGTGAAACTGATTTACTATTCCCTTTTACAATGCTTGCTTAAGACAAAGAACAAAATATCCCTTGACTAGAACTGTAGTTCAAGGAATTCTGATTCATTTACTTGTCTGAAATCAACATTTTTCTCAAATTCAATATGCTTATATTACATGATATGTAATTTCTTTACTACTCTTACAGCTACTGCACATACAGGCATTATTGACCTTATCCATTCTGTTGTTTTGGGTTTACTCCATATTTTGTCCATTGCCCCACCTACCACTTAGGGACCTTCTCAATCTTCAAAAGAATACAGAAAGGAATGCTGAGCTGCATGCCTTGAAAATGGGACGGTGCATCTGGGCTTCCCAGTTCCCCTGTGGCAACTGTGGTCACTGGGACTGTCCGTGAGGTGCCTCCGTTTCCACTCACAACAGCAGCAAGACAAGTGAGCTTACCTGTTTAACAGTGCCTTCCATCTGCTTCTGCTCCTGGTGTACGTTGTCCAGCCAGGTCAGATGTTTCTCCACATATGCTCTGTAGCCCAACTGAAGTTTTACTGTGTTCAGTCAGGAAGCCTTGAGCTCGTGAAACCATTTTGCCTCCTGCTGTGCAGCCCTGTTAGAGGTTGTTTGAAGCATCCCAGGAACACAGTAGAGGGTTTCCCTCAGCCCTATCAATGACTGTTGATGTTCTGGAGAAAACAATGACAAGCCTCATGAGCAAGCATATCCTCTTACATTGAGACAGATGACACGGAGGAGCGTGTCATAATCTCCTATAGATAAATACATTTGATTTATCCAACGCCATTTTCATACAAATGTTGCTGTTAATCTGACCTGATAAAAAAATCATGATCTTTCTGTTGGATATGGTGGAGGAAGCAAGGCTGATGGCCTTTTAATGGGAATTACCTTGTTTCTTTTTCTGTGTTCACTGAGTAGGGCTTTATGCTGCTGCTTTTAATTTTCTCATCAAATCTTTCCACAAGCCTTAGCTGCCCTCATCTCTACAAAGACTTCAACTCCACAAAGATTAAATGAAACAGCAAGGAAGTCGCTCGCGCTCCACACCTGCTTCCCAGATTACCCAGGGAGAGGCTATCTCCCTTATACAGGAGATCTCTGTGAACACCTGTGGAGAGGCTGTTATAATTGCTGTCAGTGGTTTAAGTAGGAGAACTTTTTACAGCTGCTGGAAGAAGAGTTGACCCCTAGGCATGACTGCTATTTGCCCAGAGAAAGGGCTAATGGCCAGATGTAAGAAACCAAGAGACTCCAACAGTGACACAGGCAGCTAACAATTTAATATGAACAGTAGGAATCCCATCAGAATGGTTCCAAGCGTTTTTTAATGCCATTCTCATTGCTTTGTTGAGGTCACAGTCATGGAGGTGTTCATCTGTCTGGCTTGTAGAAACATTCACCACATCGTGGCCTCCCTGGTGCTGCCTCATGGAACACGCTGCATCTGAAACAGTGTTGTCTTGATTTTTTGCTACAGGTGTCTAAACTAGGGCTGCATCAGTGTGGTGCTGGGGAACATTTTGTATTGTAAAGGGTGCCAAAAGCCAGGACATGCTGTTATGCTGTTCTGAGCACATCAGCATAACAGGAAAATATGGTTGGAAGCTTAGTACCAGCGGAAGCGAACTGTTAGGTTGCTCTTGTTCCAAAAGATATAGCTAGCTATGCAACAGATTGGGTGGAAACAGATATAATTTTAACAGTGATATGCAGAAAAAATCCCAAGTTTGCTTATGATATGCTAGGGGAAAAACGCACATTCTGAACTCAAAGAAAATATATAGGCTTTTGTTTGGAAAAACAAATGAAATCTGCCATGTCAGCAGCACAGCACGATCTTGCTACAGTGCCTTTGGCAATGGATTGAAAGACTATTTTAGTTTAGAGCTAGATTACAGTGTTTTATGTATAATGGTGCAATTTAACTCTCTTTAATTCCAGGCAAACTTGATTTTATGACTGCATAGCTTTTGTCTTCTAAATTGGAAGAGAGGTCCTTTCCCTGAAGGAGGAGGTGGTAATACATATAAAGCCATTTTAAGAAGAAAATTGGTACAACAACAACAACAGATCTGGGGAAGAAAAAAAAAAAAAAAAGCTTGAAGAGAAGCTGATGTCCCCGTTGTTCAAGAATAACTGTCTCTCTGGAGTGATCCTCAATGACCATAACTTTTAAAAATGTTCCATCATGAATAAAGTATGAAATAATAAAAGAATTGTATCTGCATGTATTATTAAAGGGTAATTCCAGCTTCAACATGTTAAGAGATTTAGAGCTTTATATTACCTAGAGAATAGAAAAAGATTTTTATTATGATAACAAAATACTGTCCACAGCTGGGCTAACAAGCAGGGCAATTTGGCATCACTCCTAAGGGAAAGAATCAGCACACACAAAGTGAGAAAAGCTGAAAGGTGTTACTAAACAAGATCATCATTCTAAGTTCACAATGAATCCATAGCTGAGGAAAATAAAATTCAACCAAGAAAAAATTTTCAGTTACAATAATGAAAAGATAGCCCTGCAACTTTTAAGGAATTGCCACGGAGCTGCATTCTGGCGATAGATACAAATCCATGCTAGTATTACTAGAATGGCTAATTCTATTTCATTACCAGCGAAGTGTAGCTTTCTGCTGACCATTTTCCTAAGTCAATAGACTTTCAAAGCATAGAATTTCCATGCTTCAAATGGTCAGAACAGTGTTGAACATGTAACTGTGAGTGGTAAACCCATGCTGAAAAAGTCAGCCATGACTGAAGCGCTTACCAAATCACATTTCTTTCATTTAACAGCTATTTTGTGTCTTTTATTTCCACAACTGCTCTTGCATTTCTCTGCTATTTTCCCCTACAATGCTGATTTAAAAAATGTGATATCTAAGGAAGAAAAGCGGATGTGCTAGGAAAATGAGGGTTGCTCATAACAGATAAACAAGGCAAGCAGAAATGGAAAAAAATATATGACTAGGTTTAAAAGAGGAATCTATAATTGAAAGGAAGTTAGAAAAAGGGCCAGGGAAATGATTACAAACAGGAAGAACATAAAGGAGTAGCTGAAATGGAGTACATGTACTAGGTAACAGTAGGATTTGCTATCACTTTAAATGTCTCAGCTGAAAGTTTAATTTCATTATAATTAAATTATATTTAAATGTTCAGATTAGAAGGCTAAAAGACCTCAATGAGTGTTTGTATCCTATATCCCTGAATGCACATGCATTAAAAAAAGGAAAGGAATAATTTTGGTGTAATTAAAAAAGAAGACATATTATCAAAAATACCATTTTTTTCCAGTCTTTATCTACCTGTAGGACCTACCACCTAATTAACTTTATAATCTAACACTAGTTAGATTTTAGCCTTTGTGGTTTTTAGTTTGGGACTGTAGATTTAGTACATAAAACCTGAAAGTATTAAGGAAGGGTATTGCTTGAAGCAGCAAATGTCAGTTTATCCTTTTCCTTTTAATAGCAAAAATTTCAAATAATCATTTAGAATAATGGAATCATAGAATATCCCGAGTTCAAGGATCCTCAAAACCAATTCTTTTGGTGTGCCATGTTAACCAAAAGAAACGTTTAAAATTCTTTGAGAATTTCTGCTCTCTAACCTCGTACCCTTATAGTATGATTCAAAATATGGATATTATTGAGGCATTTCATGTCCTTCACTTAAATCATTCACTAGATGACACTATTGTATCATAGTAGGTTTCCATGGTATGCAGGACATCAGACTGGCTCCCTAAACTGAGAACACATTTTAATAAAAATAATTGAAGACAGTGCTTTATTTTGAATTGCTGTGTAGAGAACAGTTGTGATTTTTCAGCTAATATTAAACGAAAGTTAATAAAGACTCAGCAGAACTAGCACTAGAAAGCTGTTTGAAGTCTGACATAAGAATCCAGTACATTCATCTGAAGCTGAGCTATCACACATAAGATGCAAATAAGTTTTACTTACTTTTTTACCAGTTATTTCAAGCATTGCTCATTGTAGATTCCAGGAATAGTAATGGTTTCAGCAAGAGTTACTATTTTTGTATATGGCCTGCAGTAAAAATCCATGACAAAATTACTAAACTCAAGTAACTGCTTTCAGCCACAGACATTTCTCTCACCTAATTAAATTGGGAGACTGAAATAATGAATACTCCTACATTTTTTTTTCCTCAGAGTTTACCTGAGAGTTTATGATTCAAAGGATTTCTTCTGTCATGTATGAGAACTTCTCCTGTACTTACGGAGATAACCTTGAACTCAGGATGACCATTAAGTGCCTTTAACAGTTCCAGATTTATTTCTCCAGCTTCTTTGCCATTCCCATTCCAGGTTGGGAGAGCTGACTTCACTTCATGTGATACCAGCAAAAGGATAAATTCCACATGCTTCATTTTGTCACTTGAAAAGCTCCATGAAGACAGGAGCACCGAGTAAACAGGAGCACCAAGTGCTTGTTGCACCACGTTAGAAGATTTATATAATATAGTGACCCTCTAGATTTGCAGCCTGTGTATAACCTGCAAAAATTCTTCCATTAAATAATTTGCTGTCCAAGACCAAGTCCAGCACAGATGGAGTCAGTGGGCTCATGTGGAACCCAGAGAACTATGAAAATTGGGTTACTGTTCTCAGCAAAGGACATCAGCAGTTATGGATGAGTGTAGCAACACTTTGATCTGGATAGCCCCCTTAACCTTGGAGCTGAAGAGTTAAGTGTATTTCACTCTATTTAAGAAATCTGTTACAAAATTTGTCTTCTGCAGAGGTGAACACAGTAATCAAAGCACACAATAAATAAATTCCACAAGTTACTTCTAAAATTGTTACCTAGACCTCCACAAAGGTTCAGATCGTTTTTTCCTCTCATTTCTTCCCTTTGCCCTTCTCCTGTCAGACCAGTCACATGAGCTCTATTACCTTTGTAGCTGTTTCCCCTCATGCCAGTCCTCCGTGGAATTCAAACACAGTTGGGTCTTACTTGGAGACCAGATTATATTTGTTACTATAGGCTCCCTTGCTGATAAAGGAAGATCCTGAATAGATTTTGAAACAGAATACACCCAACTTTTATAACATTGTACTAAATCTTTCCTATTAACTGCTACCCCTCTGAAGCTAGCTGTAGTCTAATAATTATTAGCACGATTTTTATGCATTTATTTTTAATCCCAATATGAAATCACCAAGTTCATTTTCCTTTCAAGAGACCAGTCTTTCCAGCCACTTTCTCCTCATGAAAGTCATGTTAATCTAAAACTAATTTATTAAGAAAACTAATTAATATAAGAATGGCTGTGTTCAGATTAATGGCTGTTTCCTCTTTCCACCACAGCTATGAAAGAGTGCCAAGTTGCAAGAAATTTATCTGAGGCATCTCCCAAGTAGTCTGCCACCATAATTACGTTCAAGTCAAACAACATTCTGAGCATGATGTGAAAAGTTCTAGTGTATGTCTACAAATATTTCCAATTGCATAAAGTGAAATCAAAACTTTGATTTATTAATTGATTTTAAGAATCCTATCTCAATGGTCAAGAGGCTGTGTGCATTGATGTATGCAAAATTCATATTTGTAGTGGGTGAGGACAAATTCATTTTCCAGAATAACAAAAGGAAAAAGCATAGGATATGTTTTAAATATGAGCCTACTTCAATTCACAATATTTAAGTCTCTTTCTGATACCATGTAAGCAGCACGTATTTCCAGAAATTATAACAATTTAGAATAATCTTTTTTGAATCCTGACACTTAATAACAATGGAGTCTATGCCTGTATATGGAAGCAATGTATTCCACATAACTGTCAAATTTGTCTACTTTGGTGACAAGGAATGACATTTAGGTAATCTGACAACCACTTTTTACAATTAATTAATCCAAGATATGAGATGCATATAACTTATTTAGGAAAGTCCTTAAAGCAAGAATTGAATTCCATACTTCAAAATAGCTGTGCTTTTCAAAACAGGGATTAATATTTAATATAGATTCATATTTTTTTTTATGATTTCCAGACAATAATGCTCAAATTCAGATCCTTAAGACAGTTTAAAGTTACATTAGTCCTTCTAAATTGTTTAGTTCTTTTTTCCCAAGTTGTCCATCCACACTGCTTACCTGTCTGTACTTCTGCCAATCCATTATCAAGACTATTACTGAAACCCTTCAATGCATTTTCCACCTCATGGAATTTTTTCCTCTTGGCCTTCGTTCCTCATGGACAGTTAGGTACCGTCAGTGATAAGCAGACAAGTCTGTGATCATCTTCTACAGAAAGGTACCAGATACCTTGTGCGGGAAAATAAGCATATTCAACAGTAAAAGGCGAGTCACAGATAGCAAGAGAAATGACTCAAAGCATCATTAATTCCTCCTGCTCCATTTGGTCAATTAGGCCACACGAACATTTGCCGAGCAATGGGCTTTCTTTCCTGATTCTGCACAGATGTCAGTCAACTGTCTTCCTCTAAGATAGTTACTTATACATGTCAATGATGTATGATTTTAAAAACAGCTCTCAGGTTAATGGTGCAAGCAGATGTCTCAAATAATGATTCAGAAACCAGCAATAATGTTACTGATAGCTAGGCCCTAGAACCAGCCCACTCTAAATCTGCTATTGAAATGAAAGCCTGTAGCACCAAACTGTGAGGAAGAAAAACTGATAAACATCTGCATTTGTTCAAAATAGGAGGAAGAAGAAATAGGAATAGTTTAAGCTATTAAAGAACAGGCAGAAAGATGCCTGTGTTAGCACAGGCATCTCACCTTTAGACTCCGTTGTCAGAAGCGTCAGCTGCGTGAGAGAAAAATCTGGACTGACAGTTATAGCTTTAGATTTCTGTGTTAAATTACTCTGCTCGATAAAGCGTTGATTGCTTAAGAAACACAGTGATACAAGCTAAGATTTGTAATTCCCTAATTACGCTGCTCCCACACTGCTGTGCACTTAAACAGCAGGAGAGAGAGCAGTCAAACACATGAATAATCAAAAACATCTTCACAACGAAAGCATACATCAGTAATCTGTTATAACCACAAACACAAAATGTCACCTATTTTAATGATGGTTGTAGTCAATGCTTTGAATTTTAGATGCTACGTAGTGATAAATATCACCAAATACACCTAGCATCAAATTCACTATTGTGGTATTCCTCCGAATTCAAACACAACTTTTACATAAATGGCTCTTCTGTCCTTCGTTATGTTATTTATGTCTTACCATTTTAGGTGCGTTTTCCTGGAGTAATTTGCTACTCCTATGGCTGAGTTTTGCCTTATCATGCAAGGTTTGGGGTGCAGTGATGCTGTATTTCTTTGAAATTGGGTATTAGCTGAGAATTAACTATATAGCTTGTAGCAATCCCTGTGCTGGCCCCCAAAAATATCAGTTGGTATCTGTATTAGAAAGTCAGAGATACCCAAATAATTCAAAAGCCCCCTTCTGTCTCCTTTCAAGTATTAGCATTGCTAAGTCTGGGTTTATTTACATTCTCTTTGCCAGACTTACTCTCTGCTGGAGGGATTGACCCCCAGTGGTTTAATCTGAAACTGCGTGCAGCAAAACGCTGAGAGGTGGTTTGGAATGAACATTTCCTATTACATGGCAGCTTTTTGTTAAGCCTTACCTTTGGGATGGAGGAAGCTAAGTAGGAGTTTAAGATGACCTCATCACTAATACTAAGCTTCTGGTGTAGCAAACATACAGGATGAAACAGTCTTAGATTTAGAAAGCTAATTATAGTAGGTGATAATTGACAGTGAAAATTATCAGCATATAGAAGCAGGATGGTCATTTCATTTTCTTTCATATCGTATAGTACAACAGGGACCTGAAATGCATAGAGACCTGGCAACCCTTCTTTTTAACACTAAATGCAAGTTTCATATTTGTGGACAGCTACTTCAGGAGTCAGGAGTCATCTCGTTACATGGCATCGCAGTTCAGAATTCCCTTCATCATTCTCTTCATCAGATTTCAAAACATTATCAGGCAAAACATTATTCACATTCATTGAGGCAAACCCTGTTAGATTTATTGACAATATCTTTTTAAAAACAGGTATCTTAGCATTTAAATACCAAATAAAACCTTGCTTGTATTGCATGTTTTTTAAGTATCAATAACTGCAGCAGACTGCATTAGCTGAAATGTTACCTAGCCACAATGTCTCAATTTTAACTAAATAATTTACAATCTACAGAATGCCTCAGAGTCCGAGCAGAGTTCGTTACCCTTCAGCAAGTGCACTATTTAGTACTATTTCTTTGTCAAAGAGCAATCAGCAGGAAATAATCTAGGCATTAGATGTTACATTCTTATTTGAGTGTCTTAATGTTATAACATTGGGGTTCAGCTTAGCACCTTCTTTTCCCATTTCTCCTGTTGTACAGAGGGATATAGCACAATTTGTAAATACTTCGAGACTTTGCAATTTAAACAAGCTAGGAACAGGACAAGTAGAAAACAAATATTTTATTAATATACTGAGATCTACTATCTCTTCTAAAGAGTGTGAAATGAGGTGGAGAAAAGCCCAAGAAAACTTTCACACAAGGAGCTCATGTGATACTCTTCAAGAAACCTAGTAGCACATTTCCCCCTCCTCCAAAAAAAAAAGTAAAACCATTGGTTTTAAATTAAAAATGTCCCAGGGACAAAATAGTTATTTCTAAATGGGATCTTGCAATTATCACGCCTACCAAGCTTGTATACATTTAAATGAAGTTGAATGGTAACAACACAGAATTGAATCCATAATGCTCTAATTCTCCAAGAGCATTACACAGATAACTCTGTATGCACTCAGAATCACATTTCTTTAATTTTTATCTCTGCACAGTCAGCTAGGGAATGTAGAAAGGGACAAAGCATGTATAGAATATTTCTAAAGTGGCTTATAATGACCAATTTTACCAACCTTGAAGTCAGCCACATTTTATGATTAGCATGAAAAAAGTTGCCTTGAGAATTCTTAGACAGTTCTGAAATAATAAAAAGTCGACAAAACTGTCAGTTGCCTCAAGTGCTGGCTCTGCTCTTTTTCCCTCACATTTTCTCTTCAGCATACACACTTTTCTCCCACCAGGGTCACTCAGGTCAGAGTAGAGAAGCAGCAGGACAGTACATAACAAGATACAGCACACTGACCTTGCAGATCACAGCACTGGGGAGCTGCAGTCGTCTTCTCTTTGTATTTGCCTTCACAGCTTCCCAGAGGAGTTTTGCAGAATCCAGACACGTGTATGAAGTGTTGCAAAATTTGGACTTCATCAGAATCTGCACCCAATGGCAGTGTTAGAACCGTTGTTGTTCAAAAAAAAATAAAAATAAAAATCAAGCAAAACAAACGAATGAACAACAAAAACACAATTCAAGAACAACAAAATAAGACACAAAGCATTTTCTACCAGAAATTCTAAGCAGATACTGCACAATAACCAGTGATCAGGGCTATTTTTTTTTTAATGTGTGTGTAAGATTTAATGAAAAAGAGCAAAACTGAACTTTATACTGTGAGAAAATGCAAATATCAAGCACTAGCACTCAAGAGCTAGGATTAATTACTCTGTTTTTTTTTTTGTTTTCCCCTACCCTCCCCTGGAAGGGGAGATAGTTATCTAGAAGACAACTACCTGCTGAAGTATATTTTCATTGTCTCCAGTGCTATGGGTTCTCCCAAGTTCTGTGATGAACTCTTCTTCCTGAAAGATTAGGAACTAAATGGTCTGGAAAAACAACAAGGTAGTTGTAGAGCTTTTCCTTTGGTGTATTGGTCTTGGAAGGCCATTTGAGAACTCTCCATTTTGGTCTGAGATGCCAGCAGGTGTCTGATCACCCTGCACTCACTCAAGATGATGTTGTGAAACAATAAGTGTCTGGGGGCACAGGTTGTTCAAGTCATGTAAGCTAGTCACAGAGTTGTTTTGACATTGCATCGAAGGTGAAACTGTTCAAAATCACAATCCTATTAATTGCCGAAAGCTTAGCATTTCATCACCAATGTTGTCTAAAAGCTCCCAGTAGCTTTTGCAGCCTGAGCGTAATTATAAATGTGAAAGATAAATCACAAAACTTCAAGTCAAGTCACACCAGCACCTAGGAAATACTAATTCACCTCACCTTCTATCGTTAGCTCTTTACGCTTTGATGACCTTAATTTTGAAAACTCAAATGAAACAGATGGAGCCTGCAGCATGCCCTGAAAGCTGAGAGGAACAAGTCACACTCTGTACAGACAAGGGACAGTACACCTGGCAAGCAGCACCCTGTGCTGAACGTCCCAACAGAAATTCATCCCTTCTGTAAAACGAGATGAGCAGAACACCTTCCCCCAGCGACATCTCTCAGCAGGCAGTACTAGAGAAGTTGCCTCATTGGATTAAAAACATACGAATTGCAGAAATACTGACATACCTTTATCAATTGCTTCCGTGACAGATACATTCCTACTGCTGGTGACTAAAACAAAATATAACTTTTTCTGCCTGCTTTCAGGGCTTAATGCTTAAGAAAATTTTGCATGCACCAAGTAAAAATCAAAAATTGCATAAGAGAACTAGGAAAAATACAGAAAGACAGACCCAGTGTGTTTGAACACCTCAGGATATTACTTCCAAAAGGATATCATCTTACAGCATATCATCTTCTAATCAAAGGATTCCCAGTTTACTCATTCGTCATCACAGTGTCCGCATGTTAACTACAGTTAAGGATATGCTTCAGATTTCATTTTAGCAGAATATTTAACTGTTATTTGAAGGTCATAGAAATGAGAACTTTAAAAAACATTAAGCTTTGTAGAGCTGATTTTTCTGATGATGATTTAGTCTTCTGTATGGAAGAATTTATAAAATCTCAAGGATCATAATTCAACCAGTTTTCCAAATGATCACTTTTCTTCTTATCACTTTTGCAACAAATGCAGTTTTCTGGGATTTTTCTTTGCCTTTTTCCTCTTGTAGTCTTTTATTTATCGGTTAAAATCAGACAAACAAACAAAACTATGAAGGGATTACTTATCAGAAAACCATCTTGAATAGCATTATTCCTCTGATTTCCAAAAGACATTTAAATGATATGTAACCCACTCTAAAATCACCAACTGATCAATACAAGTCATTTCTCATGACAAAACTCTCCCTTTCTACCATCTTCACTCTCAGATGAACAATAAAATAAGGAAAATCATTTGAAGTTCTCTTTCACTTAGATTACCACCTCTAAAAGGAAAACCTTTCCTGAAAGTGGATTTCGATACAGTAACACTGATCCAGGAAATCACAGAATCATGCCAATAGGTTCTGCTGCTATTTTTAACTTTTCAGAAATATAAAAAGAAATTTCAGGATGAAGAATTTTGATTAACACAATTCTGCTGATTATGGAATACTATTTTTGCTTAGAACAAGTTGCAGTTAATTAGTAAACACAGAATACAATGCTTTTTTTGTTAGAACATGTAGACTCGGTCCCAGCACTGTTTTAGTGCCTAATATTTCAATAAGCCACTTGCCAGGTTAAATTGTAATTACGTAACCATGGTAACATTGTTGATGTAGGATTTATGTAAATATAAAAGATTGGTCTGAAAAGCCAATAAGAATTGGGCACCTAATGTACTAATTACTGTGATTAAGAAACATTTGAAAAATTTACAAGTAAATTAAGATGTAAGGTTTATTTAAGGAAATTAATGTTTGGAGCTATTTTTGACCAGGAAACAGCTCATCAGACCTTCCCTTTCTGCAGGTGAACACGTGAGTTCTATGATAGATGAAAACACAACTAGTTAAATCACAAATGCTTAATTACCCTTATTTAAATCTGAAATTTATCTGGCCCTTTGGAGGTTTTGTAACCAGGATCACAGGGAAAAAAAAGAATAAACATGGGAAGGAAGAGGCAATTTTTTTTCCCTGAAGCCTCTTGCAGGTAGGAGGGCCTCAGTGCCTCACATGAAGAACAAGAAGACATATGCTAAAATCTCTTTACGTTCCTCCACGTTCTTTCACTTCATCACTGTATGCACTTCCATTCTTTACAAATAGTATGTATTAAGTATTGAATTTTTTTTTGGTAAAAACACCACAGTAACATTATCAATTTAAGAAAATGCAACACCATTCAAGATGAAAGATTCTGATATAACTAAATGAACTCAACACAATCTCCCATTTTGTTTATTTCTCTGAGAATTTGGAACCCATTCCTTCCATTTTCCAAAATTTGCTCTTCTTGCCCTATTCATGTTTTACACTGCCCATCCCGCTGTAATGTAGAACACACAGAGCACAGTAAAACACCTCAGCCTGAACTACCTCCTGAATTATTTTTTTATTTGGTGTGTGATATGCATAAAAAGTTCACTGTTTCAAGTGTACTCTACATAAGGCTAATGTAATATATAGAATGTAAGCATAATATACATAATATTGACTGACTTTGGTCTGGAATACAGCTTGACAGAACAGCCCAGGGAGCGCTGTCTTGTAAACTTACATCCACAATTAATATAAAAAATGTTCTTTATAAAAAACATATTTTTGGCTACAGCCAAATATCTGGCATGGATTCTCAATGCTGAAAAGACTACAAAGGAGGAATCGTGTCTCTTAAAAACAAGTTTGGATCCACAGAGGATAAAAAGGTGGAACTATACCCTACAATAAATACTCCAAGCAGTCACCCAAAAAGCGCTCTAAGACTTTTTAATGCTTTTCTCCTTAAATGCTAAAATATTCTTTCTGCTTTCATAGATCTGATTTCAGAGATGCACAATGCACGTGAACTAACATGAGAACAGGCGGCTCAGTGTTTATGGATGTCCTAAAATCTGCTCTTCAAATCTGGTTTAAAACATACCCTTTAACATCAGGCAAGACCTTGCATAATGTCAAGGTCTTGTGTTGAAAATCTATATATATATGATGGATGGTTCTAAATAATTCTTCTTTAGTAAGGCTTTGATCACACAGCTTCCAAGTATCATAAGGTCTGACCTAACATTAAATCCTCCACAGGTTTCTGGTCCACACACATAGCAAGCTAGAGAGGAGGGACAGCAGAGAGTATGGAAGCAGCAGGCATCACCACCTCCAGAGGGAAACAGCAAGGGTCTTCCAAGAGTGCACTGCTGAGTGTGCAACTGCATTGGGAGTGCTAAGATAAATTTGGAGTAACCTGTTTGAAATGTAAATTAGCTTCAGCTTTTTGATCAGTCTGCTGTGGGCTGAAAGTAAGAGTAGCTGTGTGGTCATCATAAAGCTAAAGGAAAAATATCTTGCTGTGTTTTATTACAGTTAAATATGAATTATGTGCTTGAAGTGTTTGTAGCTTTCAAGAATGTTCTTTAATTGGGACAGCAAGTGAGGTACTGATTAAGTTAGACCATAGGAATCTGGAATAAATCTTCAAATTCCTAATTTCTAATAAGTAAGTTCTTTTGATTAAAAAACAAGAGTGAATAGGGTACCATGACTAACGTCAAGTCATAGATCATAGCTTAAGAGTGCTAGTCAAAGACTCATACTGTCAACTCAGAACAAGAAAGAAACTCTCTGAAATTGGAAAAGATAAACACACCAACAAAATGACATTACTTATAAGTCCTGTTGATGGAACCGTCGACTAAAAAGAAATCTTGCAGATATTACTTGTAAGCTATAGAATAAATCCTAGATAATTTCACAAATGTTATGGTATAGATTATAATGGGAATTCAATGCATAACATGGTTTAGGATCTTCCTCAACACAAAAATGCTGAAGAATCCTAAGAGATTCAGTCTCCATTATCATTTGGCTTTTAAGAGAAGTTGTAATTGCTACTCTGAAATGCATGTCAAAGAGAGTCAGTAATTCTATAGTCCTGTTTTAGTATGATGCTATCTTTGAAAAACTGAATGTTCAGACTGACATTTCAGTTAAAAGAGAAAACTGATGGTTAAAAAAAAAAAGGAAAAAAAAGAACAATAAAAAAAAAAAAACAGCGACCACTAAGTATAATAAAATGTAAACACCAGCAACACAGTAACAACACTGAATTGTGATGACACAAAGCAGGAAGAACTCTTTTCTATGCCATGCAGTCTTACCATTTAGCAGGTGGATAACAAGCTACTTTGTCCAAAAAAGCCAGCCAAATGATGATTTGCATGATTGCACAGAATTTGTCTCATTAAAGCCTCAGTGTCCAGATTATCAAGTCTCCTTTCCCTCTTTTGCATATTTGGCAGAGAATAGATATGCGACTTGCATCATTAGAAGTCTAAAGAATCCAATTTTTGAACATTTAATGGAGAATAATTCGAGCCAAGCACAGCATAAAAACATAACTTATCTAAAGCCCTGGTTTTAAAATAGTGAAGCATCCAAGTTCAGAAGGCAGAAGTAGGAACTGACAACAGAACACGCCAAAAGATTTCAGGTTGAATTAACTGAAGAAGTTACTTAGCAAAAGCCAGACCCAAACTTTTCTGTTTTGTAACTATTTTGCATACATTTCAAAAAAAAGAAAAAACCCTACATTTTTAACAACTATTATCTGATACACTACATTGGCATATCTTAGATTTTTTTTTTACTATAATTATGTATGTTTTTCTTTTTACCTATTCTCCTGAGATTTGCTTTTACTTATTTTACTTAATCACTTAAAACATACAATTGATCTAGGAAAAAATAAGAGACAGGACTAAGATCTTTATACATCTTCCAAGATGAAGAATAAACATAGTGCGAATTGTTCAAGTCAAACAGTATAAAATGTCTCTCTAGAATGTGTAAAATGTTGTTTTGCCCCATTACCCTAGCAAATTTACTCACATTTTTCCTATATAGTCTAAATAATTCAGTTAAGGAAATATTTGATTAACAGTACTTGCATTTTCTAGAAATGACAGCGTGAAAACAATTGTAAGCATGTTCAAGTCTATCATGCGCACTGACCAAATGTAAAAGCAAATCTTAAGCAGTAGAAAATATCATTATCATCACTAAGTATTTACTCTGCAAGTGAAAAATTTTCATCCATGCTAATCTGCTTTGCATCTAAAATTGAAATGCATAAATTTGTGATAAAGACAATATTACAAGACTTATTAGTCATTTATTTTTTAACTACAAAGAATGTATTTCTAGAAGAACACACAATTTAAACTTCTTCAAATATTTAAGACACTTCTGCATATATGTCTTTTATCTATTTCCCAGCTACCTTCTGAAAACTTCTATACCATGCAGATCTGAACTTTTCCATACTTTTTGCATCAGTACATTCTCTGGCATCACATGAAATAAGTACTTTGCTATTGTAAGTCAGCCACAAGAGAAATGTGATTGGGATCTGAATCCTTTCTATCTCCATTCAAACAGATATCATTCTACTAAGTGATTTCATAATGAAAATCTTCAAGTCTGGACTTAAAAAGAAGAGCATTTCTCTCATTATGAACAAGCTACTGATATAATAATATCATCATAATGTTTTAAAGACTTGATAAATTCCCACAGGAGGAAGATTTGAAAATTCAATTTCCCTTTCTTCCTAGCTTTTGTTCTGAAAATATACTTACTGCACGTCTACCTGCTCTCTAAACTCTTGATGACTGTCCTCTTTTCCCTAAGCCCAACTGCCTTTCTTCCCATCATTCAGCTCTCCCTGTGCCTCCTGCCTTTTCCCTTCCAACTTTCTAACATAAGCTCACAGCCAAAGGTTGAAATGGTTGTTAGATTATCAAACCTATAACAGAAACACAGGTACATAACAGAGTCATGTGGTACTGCAGAACACACTCTTAGAGAATGATGGCAAACTTCACTAAGTCATCTCCAGGTGAAGATAATTCATTTCTTTGAATTTCTGCCCTTAAAATTAATGGAAATGGTTGTGAGAGTTGGAGGTTGAATGCACCATCTAAAAAAGAATCTGCTGCCTACATTTCTCCACTGGGGAGAAGATGCAACACAGAACCTGAGACATATTTTAGTTACTTTGCTGAGTGAACACCACAGAAGATGCTCAGATAATGAAATGATAAATTTTAATACAGAAGATTTTAAGTACAAGCCTGGGTTACTGCACATCTGCCTGAGCATCAGTACAAGGGAGATAATTTTGATAGAAGTTCAATTTTAACCAAGGCATTGGTTTCTGGATACGGTCTAGGCATTTCGTACAATGAATGTATTCTTATTGAAACTACCTTCAATGTAACACACAACAAAAATATTTCCTTAAGGAGCAGAGAGGACAAGATCTAAGGACAGAGCAATAGACTATACTAGATTCTTGACACATACACATTCATTTTAATGGATTCCCCCATATACCATAGTCCCTAGGCTCGCTCTCTCTTCCTAAACCATCAAGAGAATTGTTTCAAACTTGTTATAACAGACTCAAAATGCCTTTTATCTTTCTTCTTTTTTCATTCATAGAGGATAGAAAATGATAAAATATTTTCTTAATTAAGAAAAGCATTTCCTAAAAGGCTTTCTAATCACAGATGGAAAAACGACTGTTTGGTGAGGACACGTTCCAGAAACTGATAAAACACTTACTTTTGGAACTCTTTTGGCAGATGGCTAAGATAATTGAAAACTTTTGAGCAAAGGATTACTTCCTTGAAGCACAAATTACTTTATTAATTACTGCATGAGCTGCATATAAGGTATTTCCTTTTTTTCTTTAAATAATAATTGGTTGATGAGTCCCCAGAGGAAAGTTTTCGCATTAGTCTCAAATGATAACACATTATCAAAGCTCAATTTGGTTTTTTTCATTAATCCCTGTACTGTATGTGCATTGCTTGAAAATCAAAAAATGCCTTTTTCCATTTTGACTCAATAAAAAAGAAATTAGAAACATGGATGGTTCCATGACCTGAGGTTATATAGGCATAACCAAAAATTTTTTTTTTTAAACCAAATTTTTTTATTTCTTTTGCTGAAGGAGAACCTATTATACTCCTGGCAATACACAAGGCAGACCCATAGCTAAAATGGTGTGGTTTTCTGTCATAAGGAAACCAAAGATGTTTCTCAAGTATTATTTCTTTAGCAACTGTGCCAAGATTGCTTTTCTGAGTAACTCTCACTGCATGATGTTTCACTTCTGGTACTTAAAATGAAGAGTAGAAAGCTTCCTCACGATCAACAGTTTGGAATATCTATCAATATGTTTATCTGTAAAAAATTTTTACTTGTTACACAAAGTGCAAAATCTCTTCATTTCAGTTATGATGATTTGACTTGTTCTAGCAGCCATGCACTCACAGCCATTCAACCACTCACTTCAAACTAGCAGGACAGAAGGAAAGAACAAGTGAGAAAACTCCTGAATCAAGTTCACATTGACATAGGGTATAATTTTTTTTTGGATGGAAGCAGAGCAGACCTTGACCAATTCATAATTTTTTTGTAAAATGCACAGGAGTCTTCGGCATTAGTAGTACAAGATCATCAAGTCCAACTCCTGGCTCAACATAAAACCACTCAAAATTCAAACCCTATATCAGAGAGCACTGTCCAAATGCTTCTTGATCTCCTGCAGACTTGGTGCTGTAACCACTGCTCTGAGCAGCCTGTGCAGGGCCTGACCACTCTCTGATGAAGAACATTTTCATAACACACAACCTGACCCTCCCCTGATGCAACTCCATGCCATTCCCTTGGGTTCTGCTGCTGTCACTAGAGAGAAGAGATCAGCATTCACCTTTATTCTTGTCTGTTTTCCTGTTCTAACTTATAATAAGACTTTACATTTTAGATATATTATTTTCTGCTATAAGAGCTTTCTCTGTATTTTATGAAAACAACAGCATCAATGTGTTCTTAACTCTAGAAGCGACAGAAGATTAGATGGAAAAACTTCTAGCAGGACCAGAATTCTTTTGCCCTCCCATCTGTCATACAGTCTAAATACGATATGTATTCCCCTGCATTTAATCTTTACCTCTAGGTAAAATTTCTTCTCCATAGCATAATTCAAGGCAAACAAAATCTGCATTTTAACACATAAAAAAAAGGAAGAACAACTTCACAGTATAACAAAACACAACAGACCAACTCTCTTCATACTTCAGGTCTACCTTGCAGAAAAGTATGCAACCCTGCAATTTTTGCTTCATTTAATGATTTCCATTGAGGACAGTACCACCACCTGTGAAAGCCTTGAGACTGTCAAATAGATATAAATTAGATCTAAATGTGTGGGTTTTTTCTCTTCAAAGTGAAGACACACGATGTGTCATTAACCGCTGTGTATCATCAGCCACACCAGCAATTTGTAACTATTCCTTCATATGAGGCAAAAAGCACAGGGGTATTTTATATCACTGATGTCAATGACTAGCTCAGTTTCCTTCTTTAAGTGTCAGCTATGTCATCTTTTTGAAAAAAGACCCAGCTATAAATAACTGACTTTCTAGGGTGAACTCACAGTCAATATTTCTTAAGTTTTAACAACAGCCTTTGAATTCCATATAGCACCTTCTGCTGTAGTCTCTTTCAATAGCCATTACCACGAAAAGTTCATGTAGGTAGTAACCTATAAGTTTGCAGTTAATTGCCTTCCTGTATGCAGATTTCCTCCTATCTGTTTAGCATACAATTATCTTTATTAAACCTCTGCATCCTGGTAGCACCCAAACGCTCAAAATGAAATCACAAGCCCTTTTGTTAATAGACTTTACGAAGTATTCTTAAACTAATTTTTGTCCTCAAGAATTTGGAGTCTAAACGCAAAGCACAAAAACAAGGTCATATGAATGGAAAAACACTCTCACATGGAAGAGAAGGATAATTATAAATAAGATTCTTAATAAGCACAATGTTCAGCAGTAACTCTTTTCAGAATTGACACCTACATCCTGACCTCACTAATGAGAATATTTTAATGACAGTTAATGACAGCTTTCCGACTGACTTCAAAGAGACTGGGATTTTATCTTTATAATCCAGATCTTGCAGAATTCTGATGTGTTCAATAATTATGTAGTTGCTCTGAAAGTAATGCCTCATTTATTTCCATGAAAACTACAAGATGCAAAGAACACTACTTGATAGAGCACATTCTCAGCTACAAAACACTCTTTTTTTAACAGTCACCACCATTAGCTACACATTTTCACCAGCCATTAACAAGAGCCTGCATGCTGCACTCACAGAGATCTGCACCAGCAGAGGGGGACACTGTCACCACTGCTGAAAGGCACCACCACCCCTTACTGCGCTCACATCCACTGTTTAGTCCATCAATGCTCAGCAAGTGTCAATGAATGTCAGCGGGTGCCACTGTTTCCACATGGAGGAATTCAGTGCCACTCCTTGCTCCATCCACACTCCCGTGTCAGACACCATTGGGTCAGAGTGCCCCTCTGCTGCCATCTGTCACACGGCAACAACATGGTACGGGACACGGGTGGGAAGGTTCAGCCTCTGCTGCCATCCCACCAACATCCACCTCTGACATTGTAAGCCAACATCCTAAAACAGGAGACATTATTTTCAGAGTAGCCCTCATATATCTCAAATGCAGACTGCAATTGTGCTGAAACATTGCTTCATGGATTTCACAGAACGAACTCCCAGTAGGTGGCTATAATTTCATCTTGATTTCTTGTTTTCTTCTTATTTCCTACTGCACTATGGATTGAGAGCAAATATAACTCTGAATTGCTTCAAGAATCATCATTACAGGTAGAACTGGTTCTACTTACTCTGTCATCATGCTTAATAACATACAAAAACATCACGCTTGATAATCATAAATATATATATATATATTTATACATGATGCTGTGATATAATCAGTATCTGTAAGAAAAGAACTTCAGGAGACTGACACCAGTTGATGGCTTATCCTTGCACAGAAATATTAAATAAATAAATAAAAGCTTGAAAACCTATTTTAACATATCACTATAGATAACTGACAAGTATTACTACTCCTTTCCCATAAATATGACCAAAGCAGTTGGAAACTGACACAGTCCTATATTCAAATCACTGTCATCTAAATAAGATTTTATTCAGTCATAAGAAATGATTTTTTTTTTCAGCCAACTCAAAGATGGAGGGCAGTCCAGTAAGCATCAAGAAAAATTAACTAAATGGGTGTCTCTTATGTGACAGGTCTTGAAAAAGCAAAGTTCTTAACAGTGGTTGTTTTATATCCAAAACAAGGGGGAAAAAAAAAAAAAATGTGCTCCATGATCTCTCTATATAACAGCAGTGACGCACACTGAATTGCCCTTTGTCAGATCTATTCAGTTATACTCATTTGCAGCACTAAGAATTAATCCAAAGACAGTTTGCCAAATAGAATTCAATGACTGATATGAGAAATATAGCAATTATCAAAGGAGATATTGTTAGATGAACTGCCAAAGGTAACTTTTTTTTTTTTTTTAAAAGTGCTTTTTCTAAGTCACAACTATTGTTTATTTGTCCACCCACTGACTACAGTTAAAAACACTTCAGGTGATCAATCACACTGAATACACAACTCCTTGAATAAATGTTCCCATCAGGCTATTTCTTGTCATTCCTTGGGCATTTCTCAGCCTCTGGTTTTGGTGTGCACTTAGCAAATTCTTCACTAAGACTTTAGCATACACATCACTGCCTTCCTATTTATGCAGTACCTAGAGCCAGTAGCCTACAAGCCTAACCAGGCCTCCAATAAAAGCTCCACAGAGTATGTGTGTGTTTTTGTTTGTTATTTATAATAGCCAAAAGCATGGGACACTTGGCTGTCTTGCAGGGGAGATATTACACACATAAAACTCCTTTTACACGTGTAATATTTGTTCATCTTCCTCTCCACTATCTTACTTCTCCACGATCTGCACATGGAACAAATCAGTGCTGATTTCATACCTTCTCAAACTCTGGCATTTGCTTCTGTGATGACTGTTCCTCAACTCTCTTTCTAACGTGGACTATTTCCACCTCAAATTCTGTGATAGACCTTACTTCTCTGTAAATTAATGGGAAACTATTCTGAGATAAAGTGCTTCCTCAGAGATGTCTCAGCGAGCTATTTTGATCCAGGAATAAAGAGTAAAATAAAAATAACTCTGTGGTTAAGTTCAGCTATATAGGCCAGAAAACCACAGGGTCCCAGCTGCTGCTTGTAGCTCAGCTTTCTGGGGGCAGCAGCTCATGTCTAACTCAATGCTTCCTGTTCTCCAGAGGCTCCAAAACTGCACTGTTTCAGTGGGCTTTAAGAGACTTGTGAGTGTGTCAGTTGAAGGTCTCACCATAGCAACTCTCCTTAGAAACTAGTGAGATCTGGCCTCATGCACTCCTCCAAGTCTCTTCTAAAATGTCAACCTTCTTGACTTTTCATCTGAAATACAGGGTCATTCACTTTCTGCTCATGAGTACAGATTACTCCTGATAATGCTGTAAATCCTCTTATATTAACCTATTTTTCCTTCCTCAGCTAGAAATTAGGTTTTACTAGTATTGCTATAACAGCTCAGGTCTGCCCATGTGCCTCCCGTGAGTGAAGCCTCGTGCCTATCAGTCATAAGCAGCAAATAGCAAACACCTCTCCAATGGATTTTCCTCTTGCCAGACTTTCATTGTGGAGCTATTTCAAAACAAAATTAATCTTCTGGCATGATGGTCAGTGGTAGAGCTATTACCAGTTCTCTCGTTTCCAAGCTTTGCACAACTATACTAAATTACTGTAATTAGTGTGCCATGAAATTTATTAGCCTAAACCACTTTATTTTACCATTCTGTTGGAATCTTTAATTTAGTCCTCTTGCAAACAGCAAGGAGTGCCAGAAAGTTATGGAAGCAGAACTACATGGGAATATATCTATATTCAGAAAACCTTTATTTATTTTTAAATATTCTCAGATGTTAGAGCTTCACATAAAATGCACTAACTAAAAAAAAAAGTCTTTCTTGATTGAACTTAGAAGCTTCAAAAACTATCAGCTATTATTTTAAGCACAGAAAGAGAGTAATGGACTTACACCTGTAACAGTAAAAACTTATACCTGTAAAAACTTATACCTGTAACAGTAGGTAGGCTTACTTTACAAGAGTGTCAATACACACAGGCTTAGAGATATTAGGGGAAAAAATACCAAAACACACTGCTTCAGAAAAACATACTAAGAGTTTCTTCTTATCCACTAAGAAATCTGACAGCCTCACTGCCCAAAAATACAAGATGAGGGGAAAAGGTTGAACCCCAAACTGAGAAATACTCAAGTTAGTAACAATTGCAACCTTAAAACCTTTAAGGTACATGGCCTTAAAAGGATGAGGAGGAAAAACAAGTCCACTCTCAGCAGAGTTACATTGCCACTCTAGATTTCAATACTCTGCCCGAAGGTTGTGGGTTTGCAAATCCAAAGACCAAAGCAAGACAAATCACAACATGCACTAGTTTAGTTTGTCATGCTCCATATCCCCAGCCATTAGATCTCAATCATGTATCCCTGTGTTCAGCTGCAGTAATTGCTGTTTAATTAAGGGAAAATTTTGAGAAAACAATCCAATCTGGCTTTCACACAGCATTTATTGCAAGAAGGAAGACAGTAAACCTACCGCTATCTCTACCTGCGGGATTTCAGCCTGAAGGAGTGCTAAGTGTCCTACCTTGTGAAACACTGAGGACTCTAAAGATGGTGAAGTTAGCAATCCAACAGTAATTTATTCTGGCACTTCATTAGCATCATTGTTAAAAAGCTGTCCTAAATTCCTAATGCAAATTACTGTGGTTCAGTCACTAGGCATTAATTATGTCTTTCTCCACTGGATTTAAGTGCTTTTTATTAACCGCTATAAACTCAGATGTAGTAATCAAATGATATCTCAATTTTAGTCTGGATAAAGTAAACAGATTGTGCTCAGCTTCTCACAGCAAGGCACATTCTAATCTTAGGAACACGTCAATGGCTCTTTTCCTCATCTGCTCCAATTTTTCAAAACTTTTAAAAATATGGATTTCATAGAGCAATTTCTCAATGTCATGCAAAGATTAAAATTTCACTTTTTTTTTTTTTTTTTTTTAAATCTGTTAGTCCATTTTCCACCACATTGAACTCCAGGGAAGAATTTGCAACAAGCTCTATTCCATTCTGAGAAGAAAATATTTGGAGCAGGACTAAGTGGAAAAAACTTTTGTCAGTTCAGCAAGGCTGATTGATCAGCTAATTGCTGATACCTCAAGAGCAAGACAAACTAAGCTCAAAACTGTTGCAAAAGGAATGCTTTACATAATTTCCAATTTTAGAGCATGGTTCACGTCAGCAACATGGAATTTTTGGCATCTAATTTAGTTTGTGAGCCTACCTGTCCTTCCTGGCTACTCATGGATTTTATGTTAGACCATCAAAACACCCATTATGCACAGGGCTCCTGCACTAAGAACCACTTAGAGACATGCAGAAATGAAACTGATTTCAAGAAATCACCTCAAATGGTACCAACACATTGGGATCTCTAAGGCTGAGATCTGCAAAAGAGCACAGATTAAGATCCAAATTCCCAATGAGACACATGTACAGATCACAATATTCATAGATGCTGAGTCTCACTTGACTCAAATTAGAAGGGTTAGAAAACAAATTAGAAGGATATGGAGGCAGAGGCATCCATATTTTATTAAAAGATTTCTTTAAAATAGTTGCTGGTAGAACAAGCTTTCTGGGGTTCTGTATAATCTCGAAGATCACCCAGTTACAATTAAAATAAATTCACAACACGGATGACTGATTAAAGATAAGTCTCCCAGAGCATCAAGCATTTACTCATTCACATGAAGGAAGTGAGGAGAATTGTACCTGTCCTTAATTTTTGTGGTGAGCAGATTCAAGGTCTCTGGTGTTGAGTACAGACCTGCCTGCTTTCCTTCCTTTCTTCTTTTCCTTTACTTCTATTTTGCTATGTGTCAACCACATTTACTCGAACAACTTGCACTTGATTCTTACAGTCTTTTCAGATCTACACATTTTAAACAAAAAGGAGCTCTTAAAAGCTCTGTTTTGGTGCAGTATGGCTGAGAATAAATCCTTATAAATCCTGGGCCAAGTCAGGGGAGCATTTAGTGTTTCCTTCTCATAGGAGCAAAAGGGAGGATGCAGACAGGCTTTACCTTAAAAACCCCACCAAAGCAGATTGATCAAGAACTACCAGCTCTTCTTAGCTCTCTCTTGCCACAGGAAGCAGTCCACAGAATGAGACCACATTGTCAGTCCTGGAAGGAGAATTGCAAGACCATGCATTCCCACTCCACGTCCCCTCCTACCTGTAGTTAGCACAGAAGAGCATCCTATTGACTCAGGAGGATTTGAAATTGACTGCTAATAAAGCCCATTTATTCTTTCTTTACCACTAACAACTCCCACCTGACTTACCTTTAGTCATGGCAGATCAAACTTTACTGTTTAACCCCTTCCATTCCGGCTTAGATCTTCTGCTTCAGACAGCTTTCCTGTGCATCTGTGGGCACTAGCTGGGAACTCTGCTTTACGCACATGAAACAAACAAATATTAGATCTATATTGGAATATGTTGTCTTCCTGAGCATAAAAAGTTTCCACCGATTTTGGTGGTACATAACAATTTATTCTACAGCTAAAATAAAATAAAAATGACCGCAACATAACAATATTGAATAACAAGTTTGCAATGTTTAATGGTTATGCTCCACCAGACACTTAGAGAAACTCCCAGAGGTGTGAACATATACCATTTATGGGTTTAAAAAACTCCTACAGGGAGTGACAATGATCACTAACAAATAGTCATTTGTACGAGTAAAAAATTAGAGTTAATTGCAAGAGTCTATTGGGATTCATTAATCCAAAAATGCCAGATACACATTCCTCAAGGAAATATCATTCAATACTACTTGACAAAATAAACAGAACCGTGTTATTAAAAACCTAAAGAACAGTTCTAAAGCAGATAACATTTCAAATTTATTACCTAATTTCCATTTCATCTATTTCCAAATATAAAACCTCCCAAATCTTAGATTTAGTTTTCAGATAGTACTGCATTATAGAGATTTTTTTTTTCCACTAAAATCTCTCTCTTAGAGTACAGATTTCCCCTTGGTACGGTATTTAATGCATTCTCCAAATGAATCTTCAACCTTTTGACAACTTATGGAAATTTAAAATGCAGTTAAAATAGAAAAGGTAAATATTTCCCATTCTCCATCCTATGTTTCTAGTAAGTCAACTCTCATGCTAACAGCAATTAAACCATATGAAAAATTCAACATAAGTCATTTAACAGTCTTCAAGCTTCAAATCCCTTCTTATCCCTCTCACCCAGTACTCTACTCCCTTTTCAATTTATACTTATAATCTTTTCCATTACTTCTCACATGTGAAGGAAAATTTTCAATTTTATCCAATCTCATTTTATAAAATAAATTAATTTTGCTATGGTCAACTCAGTAGCCTTATCTGTATCTCTTCCAGTTTTAATTCCTCTTCACTGATGAATTATAAGAATTTACAGATTTTATTAATATCATTTAAGTTATTTCTATACTTTACTTAATAAGTGCTTACATTTTTTTTATTTTTTTTATTTTTAATTTTTTTTTTTTTAAGTACTTCTGATTTCCAACCCAGGATATAATATATAAAAGCATTTACATATCTTGCTCTTTACATATATTTTTCTATTTATTTTTAACTGAATACTGTGAGGATTCAAGTGTCAGGACGTTGTTACTGTACTTTATTAATTACAAAATCATGGATCTGGAAAGGATCACAGGATATCAGCTAGTTAATCTGCCCACCAAAGGACACGATCTATTCATAGCAACCTCTCAAAAGCACAGATAAATGTTTATTGAACCTATTTTACAGGTCACAGATTGAACACATTTTCTGGGAAATCTTACAACATTTGGGTTGTTGGCTGTTTTGAGTTTTTTTGGTCATATTTGAGTATTTCTTGCTGCCTTCAGCATCATATACCAAGCCTCCAGAATACTAGTTCTTCCTTTTCTCTTCTCAGCAGTTTTTTTTTGTTGTTGTTTTTTTTGTTTTGTTTTGTTTTTTAACATTTGTTATCCTATCTCTCCCCATGTTCATTTCCCCTCTGACTAAACTGAAAATGAAAATGCCAGGAACACAACTATTATAAATGCATGGTTAGAGCTGACTAGAGTCACTTCAGCATCCACATGAACCCAGCTCAGCTGAGTAACTGTTCCCTGACTTTTCCCTGTAATAGTCTGACAGTGGCCCCTTTTTTTTTTTTTTTTTTGCCTGTAGATGATAAAATCAGATGACTTAAATGACTTAAAGCTGCTCTCCGAAACTTGTGTGAACAGGAATATCCTGGCCAGGCAAAAAATGAAAAAATAATAAAAATAATAAAGCACCTTGAGAGACAGCTTGAAGAAACCCAGGGTAAGATAACTTGTGATTTTGTTTCTTTGTTTTGAAAATTTCCATTGTTGGCTCAAACTTTAGAGCTGACTCAGAAATCCTACAGCACAGGAGATGAAATTGGACTTCCCTTCACCTCCAAAGACAGAACACTGACATTGTCAGTATTAACTCTGAGGCACTGTTCTTTTCAGAAGGCAAATATTATTCTCCAGCTCTGTTTTAGTAAGCTCCGGGAAGAGCAAATCTAGCAAATGGCTAGGATTTGTAAAAGTGAAGAATCAGATCTTATTAGTTTTTCTACATTTGTAATTCAAAGAAATTCGTATTTATTAAGCTTATAAACTAGCTGTGATTGCACTGGCTGTTCTTTTGCAAATATAACTTCAGACATTTCACTGATTTAATCTAAAAGAATGCAAAATAATGATCCTTTCCAGGGCACATAACAACATTTGTTAGAGTTATGAAATATCTTGCAAACACATACCAAGCTGTCTTCTCGAGTAGCCTGACTCGAATAATTCTCACAAATCAAAGCAGCATTTAATCTCAAATTAAACTCAGACTTGTTAGAAGATAAACAATAATAATTTGAATGCAAAGTTGTGTGTCAAATGAGAAATGAAACGTTATGTACATTATGACATTTTAAACCAACTTTCAAGCATTCTAAAAATACTGTAGGACACTTGATCACTTCTTTTCATTACACCTTAATGTAAACTCTGTAGCAGAAGGAATCTACATAATGTTCCTGTAAGAGCTAAGGATGTGACATAGAAGGTTTGCAAGCAGAGAAACAATGTTGATGTTAATAGTTCTCACAAATTCAGCTATCACATAATGAAACATAACATACAAAATCATAGTTCTTAATACTCTGACTTTATAATTCTACACGTTTTAGTTCTGCATAAATATGAATGCATTAGTTCAGTAATCTCTGAATTTACACATAACAGTTTAACAAGAAAACATCTGTGTACCTCTGGCCTAAGTCTTATTTGTACGTAATATAAACATTAAGTAAAAACAGCAAGAAAGGCACACTACAAATTATCTTCAAAGGTATTTAGACACAACAGTGTGGAAATCATACCACATCCAGAAGGTATAACTTACCATCACTCAATACTGTGTTTGGCTACTGATCAAGTCAGCATGTTAATTTCCGTACGGTGAAAAGTTGTCTGGATTTTCTGGTCTGAAAAGCTGAGGGACACTGCTTGACTTATTTGCAGTAATGTTACAATATAATGAAGCTGAATAAAAGCAAAAGCAGTCTATGATAGGTTATATCATATACTCAATACTTCTCACACACTGTGACACCGTTCTCTTGTTCCTCACACAGAGAAGGATACAGACACAGAGCATACAGAAAGGGGTGAACAGATATAATGGGAAGTAGACTATCTTTTAGCCTCACAAAGTTGAGATTAGACACAAACTCCTTAGAGATAACAACTAAGTTAGGTTAAGTAAGGAGTCAATTATCAAAACAATATTTCTTAAAAGCAGATTCCTTGCCGAAAGCCTTGAAACTGGGGCTGAATAGCTCTCTAAAATATGATTCTCCTTTTTGTCACTTTTATGATTTGAACCTCTCAGTGGGAATCAAGATTTTGCTATATCATAAACCAGAGAAGATCATTATAATGATCCTGTATGACCTTAAAAATCCATAGACATGTGGCATGCACTTAAAAGAGCAGAAAAGGTAGCAGTAAGTCTAGTTACTTACTAGTAACTAGTAAGTTACTAAAAACAAAAACTTGCTTTCCAAGAGAAAGGGACTACACAAAAAAAAGAAAAAACACAGAAAAAATACATTGGTCGATCCAAAAGTAAGACCTCCTATGTATACGCATAGCCACACAAACAAAAATACGTAACAGAGGGTTTGAGGATATGTTTTACTCTGAATTATTGTTACTGGAAAAAAGAGGAAAAATACGCTTTCAGAAATCATCATAATGTAAGGAAGAAGATAGGGAGCCTATGGAAAATATTGCAGATTATAATAAAGTTCATGAATTAAAAGGTAAATTGTGTGTTAATTTGGTTTTGACTTTATTTCAAAAGCACACAGATATTCTTATGGGAGCGTTGATACTGAATGCCTTATGGTGCCCCAGCATGAGTTCTAAAATTAAGTTTATCTTGTAAAGACATTTGTAGTGGGATTTGACAATGGGCGTAAGTTGCTTCTGACACATTCCTTGTAGTACGTATTTGCTGGCTTTTGATGCATACTAGTTTAACAGAGATTTTTGTTTCTGAGATGTATACAAATGAAGATACATTTGATCTTATTCTGAAACAGCTAGAGGCTCTCCTGAATACAGTTTTCTCATTTTACTCTTTTTCACACCAAATAATTGCTCAGTTACAGCAGTCCCATTAAACATACATTTCTGCTTTTGTATGAAAGCCACCAACTTACTGATTTCTTACCACTTGTTGAGTCTTGAATCAACACAGAAATATGAATAATTTAGCAGAAAATGGAATGTCTCGTTGCATGGCAGCTGGGACAATCTTTGCACTATTTGAGTACATGAGGGTCTCCCTCAAAGGCAGCTGAGCAGTGGGTGCTGAGATGGGCCCAACGATCCCTAGTGGCACAGGGACAGAAACAATGATGGATTTCCACATGATGTGGACAGTTGAGGAGGACCGGGCTCTTGAGCACTTGTGATTCAATTGCCACCTGTCACAAGGGACTGAAATAGAGGTAATTTTGATAGCCACTAAGGTCATTAAGAGTCAGAGATCAGAAACGGAAAAGAGTGAGAAAAAAAAAAAGCTATCGTTTGTCACACAAGAGCAACAGCAACAAAGGCAGATAACCTCCTCTGAAACCATTAAGGATAACTATGTGTTTCTGTAACCATCCAAAATGAGATAGCACATGGCAGGGAGGCTCACTTGCACCTTGATCTCCATAAGAGCTTTCCTATAATAAATGAACATAAACTGGAGTAAGCCATCCCCCAAGCAGTTTTGCTCCAGGCACACTTTCAGCAAGGAAATAAAAGGTCTTTCAACTAACTTATTTTAAGAAAACTGACCGCTGTTCAAATAAGTTTTGGTTAGTGACATTTTAATTCAAGCAAGTTCTTTGAAGGACTTATTACTCTTTTTGTTATGTGCTTCAACTCTTTTGCAGAATACTCTCTGGGAACTTGTGTCATTTTAACTGCAAATTAAAATAAATGAATCGGCAGTGTCAAAGCAGACTACTTTTATTAATTTTTAAACACCGTGGAGATTTTAAAATAAGAGAAACAGACCAAAATCTAATTCAGTCAAATCTTAATACTTAAGTAGTCTGACATAAAAATTGCCACAATATGCTTAATTTTCAGTGTTCCTCAATTCATTAACTATGTGCATTCCTTCTTCTTACATGGTCTGTCCTACATATTGGACCACACAACTTTGAAACTGTTACCTGTTATTCTAAATTTCTTAACCGCATTTTCCCTATTTTCTATTTTAGGATTTGTTACAGTGTTCATCGTTCTTGTATTACAGTGTTGGATGCTTTCTCTAATCAAGTGAGGCAGTGAAACCTTATGAAGTGATTCATTTTACCGAAGTCACTCATCTCACCTAGCATGTATTTTGTGTCTACGCTTACTATCCTGCACATACCCAAGACAACTAAAATGTCTAATCCGCATAAAAGTCCTGCGATGATTCACTTTCATAACTTAGTCATCTAAATTCTGCGCACCTTATCCATAATGCTTTGCTTTATTTTGCTCAGCTTATCAGCTAAGCAAGGAGCTAATCAAATCAAAGTGAACATAATTAAAAAAACAATTGAAACTTGCTGACTGCTATAGAAGCCAGGAACCCTTGCACATTTCTCTGCTTCTCAAGTTAGCAAAGCTGTAATGGTGCATGAGAGATTTACACCATTGGGAAGTAATGTCCTTGTATTCTGCTGGACTGAGCTGCCTAAGATGCCCTGGGAAAAAAGAAAAAAAGCTAAAATTTTCAGATTTTCTTACACTATTTCCAGCTTCCCCAGACCACAGACAAGAGAAACAGAATGGCATGCTTTCTGTATGTCTGTCTTTAGAGCAAGTCAATCCTGAAGAACATTACTGAGCCTACTGCATTTCTGTTGGCACTCGCCTCAGCCTCCTGGCTCTATGAAAGGTCTTAACTGGCGCTCTTGAGAAGATTCAGAGACAGTGAGAAAATTCTTGAATGTTCTCAAAGGATACGTGGAGAGGTTGACTAAATTCTCCCAACTCCATTTCCCACATGGGCCTACTACAACAAGCCATTTGTCAAGTTTCTATGGCTTGAACAATATATATATTCCACTCTCTATGTACTCTTTGTTCAATCAAGGCGACTGCAAGAAGATTGAAAATATTTCAAGAAAGCAAATGCTTCTCCTGTCTTCAAGAAGGGCAAGGAGGACCCAAGGAACCACAGGCCAGTCAGATCTTGATCCCTAAGAGATGATGGAACAGCTAATCTGGAAACCGTTTCCAGATGAAGGAGAAGGAAACGATTGGGAGTAGTCAGCATGGGTTCACCGGGGAAGGTCATGGTTGACCATCATGATGAACCTCTATAAAGAAACAATCAGTCTGAGGGATGAGGGGAGAAAAGCAGATATTCTCCTCCTGGATTTCAGTAAGGCCTTTGACACTGTCCCTGTATGATCCTCATAAAGAAGCTGTTGAAGGCTGCACGAGCAGACAGTGAGCTGGATCAAAAACTGGCTGAACAGACAGGCCTGGATGGTAGTGGTCAATGGTCCAAAGTCTAGCTGGAGGCCAGTAAGGAGTGCAGTACCCCAGGGCTCAGTACTCATTCCAGTAAATACTTACCCTCAGTAAATTCACAGGCTTAGGGAGAATCTTACCAGCTTTTATAAATACCTGAAGGGATGCTGCAAAGAAGATGGAGCCAGCCTCTATTCAGTGGTGCCCAGTGATAGGCTCAATCCCCTTCATTCTCCTGTACACCATACAACGGTGTGCCACAGACAGGCATGTTGTCATTCCAGCAGTGAAAACAAGCTGTAATCAGAGCATCTGGGTCATTACAAAAAAGACAGAGGAAGGGAGACAGCATATACTCACAAAGAGCGCTGCAAGAAACTTAGTTTCTTGCTGTGGATGAAAAAAGAATGATCCCTTATCCTTCCCAATGCGTCCCAGTACTAACTTCCCATCATGTCCGATACTCCTGGGATCTCTAATTTCCTTTGCAGCAAAACATAGCTTTCAAACACTGCTATACAGAGGGCACCCATTATTGCTACTGAGTTAGGTACCATGCTGTGTTCAAACATAGAGCCTGACTGCAAAGCACTTGACAACGAACAGTGCCTGACACTACTAAGATACAAAGCTTGGACAGTTTTCATTTGAAGGGCTCAGATCCAATAAGAGGACAGCAGCTCAGCCCTTCTGATATATCTATGATTCCCATTAAGACAAATATGTTGTTCAGTTGTTT
>JAOWBO010000070.1:23342576-23372610 GCA_028564985.1 Crax fasciolata
AGTTGTTTGTCCCCCCCCCCCATACACACACATTTTGGAAGAGTTCTCATCTTTTACAGATATAATAAGAATGTTTGTACTACTGAAATTATTTTTCCTCACTAGTTATTTTGAATTCAGTGCCCAACTTTTTTCTCAAATTTTACAAACTTTTTAACACTTTGTCTACAATTTTTCCTGCTATTAAGATACAGAGACCTCTTCCCTTAAAGAAATACTAGTAATATTGACACTCAATTTCCTTTCATTTACTTTGGAATAAATTTATAGTAAATCAAATTATATTATTATGAAATTATAATAACAAAATTACCCTATATAGGTCAGCAAGCTGATTATTTATGAAAGTTTTCCACGTGTCTTTCCAGGACAGACTGTTTTTCCCCACCAGTACAAAGTACTAAAGTTCCCATCTAGAGAAGAACTTACGTTTTACAAAAAATATCAAAGTTCCAAGTATCAGATTTTTCCTTTGTTCTTCTTTTATTGTAACTTCACTATTGCCTCTTTGCCTTCAAACTTAACTGTACCTCCTTTATAAATGAATATATTTTTTTGTTAGAGATTACTAAGTTTGCTGCATATTAACACCCTTTAGTCCATGACAGCAGCTTCTGGTTGGTAATGAGGAAAGAACTGAAAATAAACTAAAGCCATCAAGTTTGTCTTCTGCCGAAGGACAGAGAAATGGCATCTTTCCTCATCCTACGGACAGACAAAGAAACCCACAAATACAATGATATATACCTAAAATGGGCACACTGAAAATGCTGTTCCACTTGCAAAATGAATTGTGAAGAAATTGAAGGCACTATTTTCAGTGCTACATAATCTTCTGGTCTAATTGATCCAACTGATGATAATCACTACCCATCTGCTTCCTTCAAACTCCCTTTTAAGGGTATCAGCACACTTCAGCTGCACTGTGTTGCAGTTACTAAGGCAACCGGTATGTGAAGCAGACAGAAACCGTGCTTATTCACCTTATTACATTCCATTTTCAAAGCAACCCTATAAAATTATGCATCTAAAAAGCTACAGTTTTATACACAAGGAACATATTAAAAGACCTTTTTTTCTATTTTTCTTTTATCTTTTTTCTTTTTTATTTTAACATGTTTGCGGAATAAGGGAACATGAATTTCATAGCAACCACGATAGAAAGTATGACACACAGTAAAGAGGAATTATTCAAGACAAATTAACAACGTGTCCAAGCCTACAGCAGACACAGAAGTTACTCCCTCAAAGTACGAGCCATTCACAGTAGGTTGCAACAACACAGCTTTGTGTCCTATGAAGTTTCTCCCATGCTCACCAGATGACACCAGCTGAAACTCCCATGAAACTGCCAGACAACTGCACGATGCCTGATCTGGCAGTGCACTACCCAAATCTTGGGTTTGGATGTCCTACATGATTTTAAGTTTGGGAGAAACCAAGCCCCACTCTCTTCCTCATGATCACTTTTCCTCAAGAAAGAAAGCCAAGTAATTTTTATTTAAATATTTCCACTTAGCTTATGCTAAGTATAGTTCAAGAGGTAAATTCTTCTGAAAAGGCAAAAAATACAAGGTTTTGCAGGGCTTGACATTGCCTGACAGAAAACCTATTCTAAGTCATTCAGCAACATTTGCAAAGTATTATGCCCTGATCTCTAATTCACTTTGACATTTCAAGTATAAAATCTCTTCTCTTACTGCTTTCACCAGTGCAAAATCAATTAGACATCTGTGAAGGAATCCAGCCTCTGAGGTTAGTGCGGGTGAATGTTGTGATGAATTAGCTGAAATATTAATGTAGCAGGAATAATCATGTTACACACCAACGGCTGGGACACTAATTGTGTCTTGCGCCTTTCTATAAATAGCAAACTATTTTAGAAGGATGAAGAGCATGGCTTAGAAGAGGTAGCATCCCCTATGGAGAAAATAGAAAACCCCTCCCAGTCTGAATGAAGCTGCCAAGAGACCTTGTTTTTGGAAGGGTTCCTCCTGCAGGGAGATGTTAGCAGTTTTGTTTAAGAGCTAGTTGGAAATTTTCTTGTGAAACAAAGTCTATCAAAAGCGCTAGTTTTTGGAGCTTCAAATTATTTGTTTGATCAGCTGTGTTTGCTTCTGTGTGTCCAACTCAGAAGACTAAAAGATGCATCTTAAACACCATGGAGAGGTTACTTTCAGACTATTCATCCAAGTCTCCTTTTACAGTCAGAGACACTGGCTTTTATAGAACATTATTTATCTGCACAGTTTTAGCTCTGCAGGAAGAGAGGACTTAAGTGTTACTCTTCCCTGATTTTCTCCTCTGATGGTAATGGCAACATGGACAACTGGCTCGTGCACAGGCTTCTCCATGTCATCAGACAATTTCTACCCTTAAGGACTGTGATCTACTGCTTCTTCTCAGTGTTTTCCCATCCCCAGAAACCTCAGAAAAGGATTAGTGTGGCCAATGTCAAATTCCTCTATGAATTATAGGGAGCTTCAGTATTTGAGCAATAGACTGAAGAGAAACCCTGCAGCAAAGGTCAAAGATACAGAGTATTTCAGCATGTAGATGTAGCAGAGAGGAATACTGGAATAGTGGCTGTCAGAAAGCCGTATTTACTGGCCCAAGCCTTAGATGACAGCAAGTTGCAATTTTGAGTTGTGCGGCAAGGTGGAAGATCACGACCACCTTATCTAGCTAAATGTACGCAGCCAGCTTGTGTCCCACTGCACTTTTTCCTTTGCAAAGCCAATCTGATCCAGGCTTGATAACAAGGATCAAAAGTATTCAAGCCATCTAGAATCATAAATCATTTTAAAGTAAAAAAATAAAGGGGGAGAGAAATGTATATTTTGACATTTCAACATGGAACTTCGTTAAACTTGTGTGCATAAAACTGTTCAAGGGAGAAACAGCTTGACTAAACTTTAACAGCTTTCTAATTCCATCATTCATTTTATACACTATAGCTGAAAACAAAAACCCTGTGCTACAGGCTATATAAATACCTTTAAAATATAGATATTGATGCAACTTCTGATAACACAGGTTGTTTCTGACCCTGCTTGTCCTGATTATGAATAACACCAATCTATGTCTGCTCTGAAGTTAATCTGAATTAATGTAAGGTTGAAAAGGATAACTGCAATGAAACCTAGATCAATGTGCCATAAGAGGTAACAGAAAAAAAAATGATTTAAAGATATGATCTTGTAATCTCTTTCCCTTTATATATACTTTTTGTAATAAGTTGTGCATTATCTCACAGCTCACAATTTTCCCAAATATTGAACCAGCAAAAAGGAAAGCAGTTCATCTGATGCAGCTTAGTCAGGGACCTGCTGGGACCATGGTTCAGGTAGATGAGAAGAAAAAAGATGGAATACCCAACATATCCCATCTGAGTAAAAAGATGATAATGAAGTGATTGGATGCAGCCAATTCTCTAAACATTTATATGCATGTTGATATTGTATGCCTGCAAATAATAAATAAAACATCTTTTACACTGCAACACTGTTCAGAATCAAAGCTGAGATTCATGGTATTTGCATAATTTCTCCAGCACACTTCAATTTGTAAACAGCTCATTATTTTCCTTAACAGAAGATTTTCTTGTCATGCTTTTGGTTCTTGAGCAAATTTTTTTTTTCCCCTATCACCCTATCTCTGGTAGCCTACACGTAAGATACATTTTGAGATGTCTGTTTTTGATGAAACTTCCAAATCTGCAGTTCCTCTGTCTTAGTGACAGTCAATCAAACAATTCACTTACTATTGAAGTCCTCTTAAATTATAAATAAGAGTTCATTTTGCTATTTAATCATATCGTTCAGAAATCTGGCTGGACAAAGTATGGTAAGACGTGTACCGTGCCCATTCTTTGCTCGGCAATGTATCATATCAAAATGAGAAGTTTCTATACACAACAAGCATGCATTGTAATATTTCCTAAGCCTGGAGGTGCAACTCAGTGTAAGAACAACTACATTCTAACACCTAGCAACACTCTTCCACCATCTGCAACTTGCTAACTCGTAAGACATCCACTGTAAAGGTTTTTATTCTCCACCATATAAAAGGTTTCCTCCAAGCTTTCAGTGCCTCTTACTTACATTCTGCCCGGATCAATCAGATACCACTGAAAACAGTTTGCACAGTTCATGCTTTACCATTTCAGGGTTTTTGAAAGTGAGCTAGGATGAGATTAGGTCAGCCTGGAAATCGTTCAACATACAAAGGAGTTTGAAGTATAAATCAATATATTTTTCTTAAATCGGATTGTAGAGCAGTCTACAGTCTTGATGAACACAGCCACAAGAAATCAAGAATACAGTATGTTAGCACTTAGAGCACTGATAAATCATGGTCTTAGCTAATTGAACTCTTGTGAATCATCAGATTTCTGTCACAGACTAACGAAAGCAAAGAAGATAAATGATATCACCATAGAACAAATGGTATTTGAATTAGCTAGGCTAGCTGTGGAGAAGCTGATCCAACACTACTGTAGATATAGTTAGATATAGAGCACAATTGTCCAGAGCACTGTTACATTACCAGCGACAACCACAGAAAAGCAGAAAGATATCAGAAAGCTATTCTCTTTCCTTGTCTCAAGTTCAACTCTGAAATAGCAAGGTTTCTAGTCTAAAATAACTTCGACATATCTGAGCTTCCACATACGCAAGCCCAAGTGTCCAGAAATAAAGAATATTTTATACCTTTTTTGTATAAAGTAGGATGAAAGAGTTCAGAGCTCCAAAATTCCTACCAGTGCAGCACTGTAGTGTTCCCTTACAACTGCAAACAACAGAACAAAAAATGTGTGTACTGCAACAGCACATCATTCCTATCAATGGTTTTTATGTGTTGCCAGTAGTAGACAATACATATACTAAGATGACTCTTCTTCCTGCATCAGTGGCTCCTTTTGAGGCATAGAGCTGAGATGACCCTGAGTTACTGGTGCTGATCTTCAGTGTGCTTAAACAGGAGAAAATACCGAATCTGCTCTACAACATGAGGGTACACTGACGGTAGCCATAACAAAACAAAAACTATTGAAAACAATGCAAGCAGTAATACCTGCAGGAGATCATTGTTCTTCCAAACAGTTTGCAAACACAGATGAGAATTATTTTCCATGGGATACACATGCTGGAGTATTAAAAAAAAAAAAAAAAATGCTTGACTTCCATGCAACAAGCTGGAATGTGCTGAAGGAAAAAAAAAAGGACAATGTAAGATTTATTGCCAGTTTTCTGCTAAGACATCATCCTCCTTGAATTCATAGGAACTGCAGGACACAGACATAATTAATTAATCAACTTCTTCATTGTTATCTTGCCATAAATTGCAAACAAAATAACAAGCCTAGAGCATATCCTAGAAGACACTTCAGAGCTGACAGTCAAACTAAATCAAACTAGAACGATAAATTCTGATACACTAACTTGGCACCTTGGAATATCCCAAGTATTCCCAAAAACTGGAGAAAGTTTTCAAAGTTTTCTATGAAAAGCAATCTGTACTTCACATTTCTAATTAGCAGGGGGAAAAAAGCACAAGAAAAAATACAGATTAATTATCAATTAAGAGTATTTTCACATGTAACATCCCTAATAGAGGAAATGGTAGATAGATGATATCAAAGAGAAAATAACTCAGAAGACAAAAACTGAAACACAGGAAAACTATGAAAATCCTAATCTTAGCCAGTAAGTACTCTTTTAGTTCAGTTTCTTACATTTGTGACCACATTTACTTTTATCTCAAAGGTTAGAGAAAATAATTCCTTATGACAGATGCCACTGAATAAATGTGCTGTCATTGCTGCACACCCCGAGAGCACGTGTGTGCTGTTGCTGCCTTGTCTCAGTTAGGATCTACAACGCCAAGAAATGCATTTTCTCTCTTGATGATACTCCACATACTATTATTACAGCTTCTCAAGTGCAGATCAGTAAAACACATCTCACAACGAACAAGAGGGTGAGAGGAACCGCTTTGATTTATACAGCAAGTTCTTCTGTCATATTTTATTTTCTGTCCTAGACGAATTGGAAAGCGTTCCTCTTCCTAAGGAATGCATATTACTGAATCCAAATATACTTCAGATTGTAGCACAACTTTCATATTAATATAATTTCAAGTTCCAGAAGCACTGCATTTAACACCAATGCAGACGGACAGACAATAAGATATGTCAACTACTACGCTTTATTGATCCCATCTCAAAAAAAAGTTACTGCACTGCATTACAAGTGAGTAACCTGATGATGAAACACAGCTCCCTGCTGAAGCTTTCTGACATTTACAGACTTTGTATATGTAGAATACATCTACCTTCCAGAGGGACTGTGGAGAAGATGGCTTGTAAACAGTAGTAAGCTCTCTCCTCATTTCAGTTTGATTTCTGTTATAGGATTGCCTGAAGGTCTAAGTTTTAAAAAATTCTTTTACTCAAAAAGGATTCCTACCTTCAGCTTATCACAGTTCAATAGTTCTTTGCACGTTACTGAAATTCAGCACTACTTTTCAATATGTGCTGTCATAGATTTAAATTGTCTACACACAGGAATAAGCAGAAATGAACACTCACTAAAAGGCATTGAATAATCTTCAAACTCAACTCTAAAAATTACTTATTTCCTATTGTGTGTGTGCATATTTCTGCAGCTTAATCGGAGCAAACAGAGGTGCATCTATTTAGAACAATTCAAACAGCATCAGGTTCTCTCATTGTCGAGGATCTGGTTCTCTTACAAGAGTTACTATGTGAACTCACAAGTCTCATTCTCCTTCATGTCAGTGAGGGTTTCCTCTGCTGAAAGGAGAGGCAGTACCACTACAGCAGCTCCTTCCAAGAACCACATCTTCCAAAAATACCCCCAGAAAATTTAATATGCATATGCCATTATTGCTCACCAGGAGTACATCATCTTCTGGCTTTCTCCTGAACAATGACTTTGCTTAATTCAGAGTTTATTTTTCAGTGCCTAAGTTTTGTTTTAAAATTTATGTGCACAATCTTTCAAAAAAAGAAAAAAAAACACAAAGAAAAACAAAACAAAACAAAAACCACTGGGAAATCTAACCTGGGAGGAATTAAAGCAAATTCTTCTCAGATTTGTTTCTAAGTCCATGGTATCTACAGCAAGAAAAAAAATTAAGAAATGTTTTTAAGAACAAAGTAAATGCAATTAACTTTCTTCTGAATCAGTTCTTTGGGTATCTGCACAATCAGTCATAAAATGTTCATGTTCATGAAAAAATGCAAACCAAAAAGTGGATCAAACCAAACAGCTTTGTCTAAGTTATTTCAGCTATTTCTTTTGCAAGATCAGAGATGAGAAAGATTATGTTGCTTCTATTTTAAGCACATGCAAGTTGCATGGCAAAGAAGCATAGGCCCATCTAAATAATTCAAGATACATCCATATCTTTAAGTGCTCCATATAAATATGTGAGCAACTCCTGCTCACATTCTGGGTGTCCTATAGAAACAGAGAACAGCTTAGGTTGGAAGGGACCTTAAAGTTCACCTGGTTCCAACTCCCGCCATGGGCTTGGTGCCCCCCACAGTATCAGGCTGCCCAGGAACCCATCCAATCTGGCCATACTCACCTCCAGGGATGGGGCATCCACAGCTTCTCTGGGCAATAAGTTCCCGTGTCTCACCATCCTCTGAGTAAAGAATTTCTTCTAATGATCTAACCTAAATTTCCCCTCTTTCAGTTTAAAGCTATTTCCCCTTGTATTATCACTATTAAACCATGTGAAAGTCGGTCTCCCCTCCTGCTTGTAGGCTCCCTTCAAGTACATGTTGAACTTCATTAGGTTCCCATGGGCCCACTTTTCAAGCCTGTCCAGGTCCCTCTGGACATATGATTACCAGTTTTGCTTAACTATGCTGCATGTTCACAGGCCAGTTTGATTACAAGCAGCTGATACACAGTTGTTTTCCTATGTGCTTTCTAAATATTTCCTGGAATCTTCAATCGCTTACCTGAAAGGAGAAGAAAAAACCATGCTGGTAAGCTTTAAGCAATTCCCATAGCTAATCAGTGGATATCGTAAAACTGCCAACGTAGTCTCATCATGCCTACTGCTCATGAAGATACAGAAGTATTATTATAATGACAAACAGCAGCAGCTTCTGCAGAGAAATTGCACACGAACACTATCGCTAATCCCACCTCTAAGAAAAAATGAGCCACAACGTCATTTGTGCCATAAACATAAGTGGGCTTGTTTAACAGCAGTGTGTTTGCAGTGCTATTCAGTCTGTAATGACTTCTCGTATGGCACCTTACACAATATTGACTCTCATAGTTGTTCCTTAGGCATGCTGGGAATCATTATGGTTAGCAATAGTAATTAAAATAAATGAGTACTATGAGTAATATTTTACTGCCAAAAGAATCAACAATCATGATTTGTGTCTGTGCTAATTAAATTTCCACCATGGCTGGTAGATAACTAGGGCAGAAAAGCAGTCTGCAACCTATGTCTAATGAAATAAATCAATTAAAGTCCTTTTATTCCATAGAGAACACAAAGGAGAGATTATGGTGGGAGCATCTTTTGACACACATTTTCTTGCAAAGTCCCAGGCCAGACCAGAGAAAAGACATCAGTATTTCGAATGAGCCTGAGGATACTTGGAAGTGCCTCAGGCAAGAATGCTCAAAGGGAAGCAGCTCTCCCAGGAACACCCTGCAAATACAGCTTTGAAAAGGCTGTCAAAAGCAGCATGCATACAATCAGAAAGAAATAATTGTTACAGCTGCACTTGCCCTTCCTTAAGAAGTATGTCACTCAGAGGCAGGTAACCACTCGAAAGATATCTCAAAAAAAATCATACTGGAGTAGAAACTAGGCGTGTGAAATGGAATTAAAGAAATACTTCACATTTCATTTCCTATTCTTACAAGTTCTTTTGTGCTGTGTACATACCTATATGAATCTGTACATTTAGTCTTGACTTTCGTTTACAAATTATCTTGAATATTATGTTTCGTTATATTATCTTGAAATTATCCTTTGTCTGTGTGTTCAAACGCGATTCATATGCATGTTATTGGGGAGTTAATAAAGACACACAGAAGTTGAGGTATAACTGAACTTCCGTGGAAAACTAGGTTTCTCTTCTCTCCTACTTCACAGTCAGACTAAATTCTTTTAACTTAAATATTAGTTCAATTCAATGGCAAGTCCAGTTCAACAGCTAAGCACAATAGTCTTGTCTACTGAATAATACTCGGACAGATCAAAGATGCTAGAACAAGCCAGTGATAACCTCTTATCCTTTCCAGCCTTCATATCTAACTGCTGTAAAACCAGACTACAACAGCTGGGAGTGTAATTCAGTAAGAAACAAACCTTGCAAATTCAGTGAAGTAAATGTGCTGAGCAAAGCTGCTGCTCTGGGTTACCATGTCTAGATGATGATGACCTCAACAACCATTTATGTGAAGCCTATCTTCCTTTTCTGGTCTGATTTTCTAAGGTTTATTTTCCTTAAGGAGTCTTAATGTTTAAGGAATAATATTTAAACAAGATCTGAAAGCAGAGTTTTCTGTGAGGATACCTCAGCTGTAACTCCAAAATGCAAAAGAATACTAGAATTATAGATGGGGATTTTTTTTTTAAACCTATTTTTGCATAAGTAACAAAACAAATGTTAAAATATACATAAAATAATTCTTGTCAGCTTGTCTACTAGCAGAATGCTTTATTTCTCTTCTTAGTGATAGGCTTCTTGAAAAGCAAATTTCAGCTCCTCTTTAAACCCCTCATGACAAAATATATTTCACAAAATGTGAAACAAATTAAGAAAGACCACTTGATTTCAATTTAAATATTACACCAGAAGTAGGTAAGGAAAAAAAGGAGAGAACAGGAAAAAAAGACATAATACTTTGTATATTCCTTAAGAGAATGCACAATCATAAACTAAGTGTATGTATACAAACTCATGGAGGAATAAAGCTACTGAGAGTGGCAGCAGTTAACTTATTTTTCATTCATCAAGCCCTGACAGATATGTGGTTTATTCCTTCAGAAAGAATAATGAAAATAAATGAGTATAAACATGGTCCAGTAGTACATTCTGGCTCCATTTTTCTGTTTTGAGACCTTTTCACAGAACATCCATATAACTTTAGCTAGCTAACACCTCACCAGAAAATAAAAGAATAAAAAGAATAGATCTTTTAGCTGAGATGTCACTGGCAACTCCATCTAGATCTGATGTGATGACGGACAATGTCATAAATCATGCAGACAGCTTGTCCTTAATAAAGGCTTTGCCTCATTGTTTTTCAGTTTCTCAAGGTTAAAAATACATTGAAATAACGTATTTTCCCAATCTGAAAGTGGTATTAAAAATGATTCAGTGCAAAAGTGTTTGGGAGAAAACAGTGACAAGTCCTGCGTGCTATTTCACAGCTTACTTCTTCTTTCAGTTCACCTTGAAACTCATCTGCTGAGAAATACAATTTGCTTTTAGGTATGACACATGGCAGCACCCATCTTGAAAGGATACTCCAAAAATATCCGAATACAAAAACGTTATTTTCCTTTTGTAGCAGCAACTTCTCTTTGAGATCTCTGTGCCTGTCCAGTCCCTACCATACATGTCACACAGCTCTATTCAGTGTGTGTCCCCGTATAACAAGTGCACTGTACATATGCATCTGTTACATGTAAAGCCAGATACAAGCAACTACTTAATTTTAATATTAGCATAAAAACAAATAAATTGACTCATCAAATTCTCCCATAGCACTTAAAAGTAAATAGTTTTAATCTAGGCACATTAGATTCTGGAATGTTTACCTCCTTCACAGTTATACAGAATATTTATTTTGTATTGAATTCTCTTAGATACACCAGAACATAGAAAATTGAGGTTAGACACATAAAAATCAACCTCCTACCAAATATACATTGAGGTACTTATTGAAAGAACATAAAGCGACACTGAATCACTCACAGGAATCCAAGTAACAATAACAATCACATCCTTCTCTTTCTCTGAGTCCCTCTATTGTTCCTCAGCCCACAAAACCTTTGTTAAGAGGAGTCATTTGTATAACTTTGCATGTCCACCACATGCTGCCTTTCAATAGATTCAAATATATAATCAGTCATAAATTGCATTCCCCAGATCATGTTCTTTAAATGACTTCCAGCTTCTGAGTTCCGCAGCTTTGAACAGAACTCCTTTGATAGTCTAGTAGCTAAGGCAGCAAACCACGTGAAATTTTAAAGGCTGAAGGTCCACCACCCCAAAGCCTCAGTTGCTGGCCCAAGTAATGAAAGCTGTTAAATGAAATTGATAACACTTATTTTTGTGATGCAGCTATGAACCTGAGGGGAACATCTGCTTTAAAACAACATGGAAGAAAAACAAAGTGAACGAAAGGGTTCAGAAATATCTGTTCTGAGCATGGTAAGTAACAGTATCTCCCATAAAGCACAATATCCAAAAATTGGCCAAGAGAGCTTATCCAGTTGTTCTGCAAATGAAGCAGCACAATTGCTTCAGATAGATTTCTGGCAATCCCAGGCAAAGTACCTGAGGGTTTAACAATAGACATAAACTGAAATTTCACAGAAGTTCTGACTTATACAACTGATGAGCAGTAATCTCCCACCAACATGGTACTTCTCCAAGGAGTAGCTGCTCTCTGGGAGAGATGCACTCCTCTCTGGGGCTGGCTCTTAAATGAGCCCAGGGCAGCCCCACTCCAGGCAGGTGGGGGGCACAGGTGCCAACAATGTGCCTGTGCTCCCCAGGCAGCCACCACCCTTCACCAGGTGCTAAGTCACAGGTTCAGGCCCTGGCCTAGCATTTCCCCTGCACCAGTACATACCGTAACATAGGAACATAAGGACAACACAGAAGACTACCAGCCATATATGTGCAACTAACTGAAGCATGTTTAGGGCAGAGCTAAGGGCAGGGGCTTGAGGAAAACAGGCATGATGTCTAAGTAGCAGGTCTTTGGAAAACTGCACTTCTTCCTGTATGATTGTAGTGTTTTGCTGTCAAATATTTCACAAGAAACACACATTTTTTTTTGTCTCTCTCTCTAATTGAATAGTACTATGCTATTCAAAAGTAACGACCGTGGAAGACAACCACAGCCTGAGCCACCCCAAGCAACCCTGAAAAAATGCAAAAGATGATGAATTGATGAACAATATATAGATAGATAGATAAAACATCAGATCTAGGAGAAAAGTTAATAGATTACTTTTTACAGATATACCACAGTAATAATCAAGTCATTATTAACACAACTGCCTCTAGACACTGGGCCAGGGTGTAAAGGAAAGGTGTCCTTTGTTCCTCAAAGGAACCTTGCAGTAAAAAAGTTATCTGTATAAGAGAATGTACAAACCAACCTACAGAAATACGTCCCAAGCACATGGAATGGCAATCTCAGAAAAACAAATAAAAATAATAAAACAATCATCATCTACAGAGATATATTAAAACAAACTAACAAAAACCCAACATCTTTCATAGTAGAACCTGATGCTTACAGAGGGGAGTGAGGGCAGAAGGAATTTTTGGGGTAGAAGCCAGCTGCTCTACTAGCTGATAGGCAAGTGGAAGCACTCACCCTGCGACTGCCATCTCAGCCCCTCAGATGTGCCTAGGAGCTGGTAATTTCAGCACCAGGACAGTTTTAAAGCAGAGACTTCATGGATATTCCTGGAAAGATGTCTGAACACCTATGGCAGGCTAAAGTGGTGAGAGCAGGGACGCGATATTCCCAGAACAGGAAGATGTACTGACAGCAGTCCTCCTAGTATTTCAGTGGACATCCCCAGCCCATGCAGCAAAACCACTCACTACAGGGCTCTTGTACACTTCTCCAAGAAGACAGGGAAAAAACAGGTGAAAGCACCAAACAAGGAAAACAAAAACCTCAAGAGATAGCAGATAGCGTGTCCCCAGAATCACATGCATTTCAAAAAATAAAAAAGTCCAAATGAAGATGATTCTGTAGACCAATTCAGCCTCAGCGAACCAGCATTTACAGATGTTTCCTTCTCCAGCAGTTATGTTTTGACTGATGAAAAAGCTGTTATGCTTATCCCTACCTTGCAAAGATAGTCAGATATTGAAGGAAGGGTATTTTTACAGCTTAATTTAAAAAAAGACCTAGCTCTCACAAACAGTGCAAGGGAGGATAAGGAAGTTCACCTTAATATCTGCCCCACCAATAGTGCAGGTAACTCCTCCTCACCCATGCCATCCCTGTTTGCCCCAGAGCTGGCACAGGTAAGTACGTACAGCAAGTGCATCTCCAAACTCATTTGCCTTTAAGTGAATTTAGCTGAATTGCTGCCAGCAGGAACTGGGAGCACAGGAGCTCACTGTCATATTGCAAATGTATTTCTTTCCTGTCCCCAGTGTTCTCTTGAGGCTTCAGCCACAAATCGCCAGACAGAATTCAATCACTTTCTGCTCCACTAATTTCAGTTGTTTGGGAATAGAGATTGATTTTGCTCATTTTGGACTGCAAAGATTCAGAGTGAGCTTGTTGTCAGACATTGTGAGGTGGCACTGAGCACAAAGGAATGGTACTGTAGCTACTGAGAGCCACAGTGCTGGCAGCATCGGGAGCAACAGCATAGAGCACGCTGCTCAGGTACAGGAGCTGCCTTCTCTACATAAAAACTTTCTTGATAGGTCCTTCAAACTGTCAAAATGAGCACTTTAGGTCTTGCTGTCTTGTTTGAACTAATGGTTTTATCAGTATGATTTTAGTGCTCGCATCTACCATATTTTTGTACCAGTAGGGAGGGAGGGAGGAAAGTGAAATACTCAGTATGACAATTTCAGCTTGTTTGCAATACAGATGGGACAGAAGGACTGGAAATGCTATTATCAAGACAACATCGGTAAAACGGTTCAAATTTGTTTCCTCCTGTGACAAGGGAAAAATATCTTAATGCCATTGTTGTGAGTTTCACCTAAGTAACAGTGAAAACTCTAGGCTTGGAACAGTATAAATTATAATTTTAGCTTCCTTTCATTAAGGCTGATCTTGATATAAAGCATTCAGTTAATATTTCATATCAGTGACCTTTTAGGAAATCATCATTTTAGATATTTTTGGACTTGGAGACAGCCACTAAGACAACCATATCTTTTGCATCCGGTGGTAAATTTGACAAATTCAGAAAATGTTCTCCCTAATGTTAAGACGCAATTAAGAGAGAACAGGTTAATTCTTAGCTTACAAACATGTAAATCTGGAGGAATTCGGTTGACACAATCGTTGAGAGCTCTGCATTGGGTGTCAAACTTTTCTACATAAGCCTGTTTTTTTAATATTAAGGAGGAGATAAATTTTTAGGTCAGATTCTCTTCTAATACCGCATTTGAAAGGGCTTCTAATCTGCTAATTTCATCTCCTCTGATTTACACCATGAAAAGGGCCAGGAGAATTGTCCTTCACAGATCAAAAAAACACTTATCTGTTGCTTCTGCCTCCATCTCATCTTCAGGCTTGTTAGAGAAGTGTGTTGGCTTTACTTCCAACATGGCTGATTTTGGTTATGCCAAGGATGTAGCACATCCTGGACTGATACCCATCCCATTCTCTGGTAACTTATCTGTTCTCACTTGTTCTCCAGTTGCAGAAACACACTTTGTTTTCTCCATCCCTTTCTCATTAGCGGGCTTCATGGTTCTAACACATCATCCTCAAGACAAGCACTTCTGAGTAGTTATTTGTTCCCAGACAGTAGTCAAGAGTAAAGAGCTGCGTTGATTCCCTATAAAAATTGCATTAGCAAAGCAAATCAGAGAGAATTTATTTAGTAAAAAACAAGGGGTATAACCTCAAAGCGAATTAAAAGGTAATGCTACATCTGTGTGTCATTAACTTCTTTCTAAACATGTTCTGATAAAAATATTGCATTAATGCAACACTTTCCAAACAACAATAGTTGCGTGGCAATGCGGTAAACAAATTCTAAACTTTATTCTATTTAGCAGTTGCATATGGTTTGTCATCAGAGTAAGCAGAAGCAGTTTGGGAAACATGGAAATTTTATTCTGAAACCTAGCCATTGTACTTGGAATACAGATAACTGTATCGATTAGTAAATGGAAGACATCAGATCTGAATAGAACCATTAGTTGAGGAAAACAAAAGCCAGACTCTAAGTACAAACTAAGCTGTCTCCTCCGTGCTGCATCCTCTACAAACAAACTCTAATTATTAGCATTTAGGAATCAGCAATGTCTGATACACAGCATCCCATGTGTTATAAACCTAATTAAAAATGAATGGTCCCTTAACACATTAACACTTAGCCTTTAAATGCTTTCAAGAGGCATTTTTTCCTCTTAGTGCTTTGAGAGGCAATCAAGAGCTTCTCTTTCTCTTTAATTACAATCTTTTCATCCTTTCCAGGAACATGTAATTGGCAAAATGTTTACATCCTGTTGCAGCAATGAGACAGATTATTTTCCATATTCTGAGGTGCTTAGACCTTAGACATTATGGCTACAGAATCTCCAAGGAAATACTGAAATTAAAATCAATATTGTAACTAAAATTATACGTGAGTGTAGTTTTGGGGGTCACAAAATATAATTTACTCTATCACCACTCACTTCTTTTTCCAAACTGTAGAGTTACTGTGATCAGTGACCTTGGTCAAAATCTAGTTGGGTAATTGCCTGGCTTTGTAGCTCCAGTTGGATGGATAGGCTTCATTTCTTGTCACACGCTGCATTCAGTTTCTCTGCTGTACCTTCTGCTGACAGAGGGCACTTCGCCCCGAAAGCAGATCTATTTCAACGTATTTCTGGCTACAAGCTAAGGTCCTTTGGGAATCCCGTGCACTGAAAAGTTTCACTAAGCATCACGCTATCTCTATTACTTCCTGTAGCGTACAAAAGGCCGTATTTCTATTTAATACAGAATACTAAATACTAAATCTTTTATACTGAGTAGGATGTTTTTTATCCTTTAATATTTTTCTATGATGAATAAAAGATGCAGAATAAAAACAGACTATTTCCTAGGACAGCTAGTATATGACAACCTCTACCAAGCGTCAGCATTTTCACTTGATGTCAGAAGTAACTATTTACAAGGCAGACTCCTACATTCTTCTGCCTGATGGAAGTGGTCATTCATAAAACATAACTAAATACCTGATCACAAACCTACTAGCTTGTCAAGTAATAGTATGGTTCCTTATGACTCAACAGCCGGAACAATATGTGCAATGAGCGCAGTTTCTGTACTCTGGTTATCAGCTGAACACTTAAGTTATGGAGCCTTTTACCCTTTACGTCTTTATGAGATCAAGACAGATGTTCACAAATTCCAGGTTTTTAGCATGTCCATTACCACATCGTTGGTTCCTTCTGATTCTCCTTACCATGTGCAAGGCTTGCCAAACACCAAAATGTACTTAAACCCAAACTATACAATGAATACTGTAATTCTTTCTGCTGTTGCTCATTAACAAAGCATCAAATCACTGAAGAAAAAAAAAAAAGAAAACAGAATAATAAAGAAGTTACTTACAAAGAAGTTTACACAGCAAAAAAATGTCACCAGAAAGCAAAGGCACTATTAATATGGGAAAATGTCATCAGTGATATAGCTAGGATATTTATTTGAACAGTCTGTCCTCTAAAACCACTGTAGTTCTGTGAAAGCAGGATTACAAATTTACTGTGCAGCTCCCTTTCTTTTATGGCTATACATCAATATAAATACGGGCAATAATGGCACAATAATACATAATAATGGTACAATAATATTAATACATCCTAGAGAAATGGCCAAGATCAGATGCCATATGAGAACCATAACACCAAATAAGAAAATATTCACTAAGAAATCCAGCTGTACAGCTAAATTTACCATGCTTAACAGAGAGAAATCTTGAGCCTGACTTACTTGTAGAGTACATTGCTCTGTTGGCAACTGCTGGGTAGGGAACAGATAGATCCTGTGCATTTTGTAAGCACTCTTTTCCAACTGGAAACAAGAAAAGCTTTTTTCCTTCAGTAATTTCAGAAGCATCCTTCAGAAATGCTTCCTATGAGATTCTTTTCAGACGTAATGTGATTTCAATATGATTTATTAATCTGAAGACTTTTAAGAGGAACACTATCTTTTTTACTGTCTGGGCATTATTATTTTATTTTTAACTCAAAAATAAAGGGGTGGTGAGGCACTGGAACAGGCTGCCCAGAGAAGCTGTGGGTACTTCTCTGCTTCCTTGGAGGTGCTCAAGGTCAGGTTTGATAGGCCCTGGGCAGCCTGATCCAGGAGGTGGCAGCCCTGCCCACAACAGAGAGGTTGGAACTAGGTGATCTTTAAGGTCCCGTCCAACCTAAGCCATTCTATGATAACAAGCAGGATTTTCCTAATTACAGCCAGGAAGTTCCCTAACTCATGGAAATGCTAATAAAAATTAGATTTTTTTTTTCTCCCCTCAAAAAAACCCACATGTGCAGGTCATGTGTCCAACTCCTATCCTTCAGAGCTGACGGGGTGTCTTCTTCAAGTAATAAGTGACTTGCCCTAACAGAAATACTGTCTGTTTTCTGGTGTAATTTCTGCTGTGACAAGTTGTACTTGAACATGTTTATAGCACAAACTATCACCAGCAAAAACAAAAGTCTTAAAAAAAAAAAAAAAGAGGCAAACTTTCACAAGAAAATAATTTAAGTACATCTCTCTCACAGTCTTCATAAGCACCTGCAGTTAGATTACTCTCATTCATTATTGCTGTAAAGAACAATCAGAAAATATAGACTTAAGACAAGCCAGCCTGCCTTGCTGTCACCCTCTGCTCCCTGCTCACCTTCCCTTGCAAAGCAGTCTGCACCCGCTGCTCCCCGACACACAACTAAGTGGCTATTCATTGCTACAAACAGCTGGAGGAACTGTTCCAGAAACTGCTTATTAAAATGCAGAATCCCTCCCCTCTCAGCACACGCTTATCTCTATTTCTTGCTCTGTGCTGTAGTTCCAGCTGGACTGTGAAGCCCTTATTAAATGTACCTTAAAAAGCCAAATGTGCAGCGTGATGCTTGTCCCTTCGTCTGGCACTGTATAGCACAAGAACTCAAGTGCAGCCATTATGCAGCCACACTGACCTTCAGTTACATAAAGAAATACAAGCTTTGCACAGCTTTCAGGGGAAGGGGGGAGGAGAAAAAAAGCCACTTAGCTGCAATGTACAAAATAATTTTTACAGGAAAAAATAAAACTCCCAAATGCTAAGAGGTTAAGTGATGGGAATACAAATCAAACCCTCTGTGCTCATGCTGCGGAATAACATTCTGTAACAAGGAGAGGTTATTTCCTACTAAGATCCAGAAAATACATTTGGTTGTGTGGGATAGGATTATGATATTGTGACCAGTTCACAGAATACAGACCTGGATATACTTGCGGGTGTGTCAGATGACAAGATCTTGCATACAAAAAGTGATACTTTGAAGGAAATTTCACATGTAGTTATGAAAACAATAACACTACTTTCCTATTACAGCCACTTATTATAATGCGTTAATTATTTAACACCTGAAGTTTTCAAGCAGCAACAAGACACCATAATATTTTAGCAAGTAAAGGTGGTTCACAAAGAAAAAAATTCAATTAGCATAATGTCAGAAGGAAGCAAGGGAAAGCCAAAATTACAAAGGAAACAGAGGTAATGATGGACATGAGACTACATCATGGGCTAATTTTTTTCCCTAATGCCCTGTGCAATTACCTGATGTGTTGCACTGACCCTACTGAGTTGGGTTCCAAGAAACTGCTCTGGTGTAAGCATCACAGATTAGATCTGCAAATGTTTCACCCATGAACTTCTAAAAATAGAAAATATTAGAAAAATATCCTCTAAAATCACTTAAAACATTGTTCCATGTAAAAATCAAACCTTCTTCCATACTTCATACCCACAGCACGTATTAATAACTTCTTTTGCCTTCAAATCTGACAGGAAATGTTAGAATGCCTTGGAATGTATTAGCGATCCTCAGCATGTGATCCTTTATTTCCACGGGCTGTTGTTTACAAGGGTGGCTGGAAAGTTCAGCCCTTCTTTTTAAATGGAGGAAGGAGTCTGAGTTTCATGCAGACGTGGAAGCACCCTGGAGAAGCTCAATCTGGGAACCCAGAGCAAGAATCAAGCTGGAATTCTGGAGAATCTGGAGCAGAAGCCTGACCTTCAATATGCTTCATTTCTACCCATAGCATCAGAATTAGATGCCATTAAATCTTTGTTCACTGGATGGCTCTTCCTCACATGAGGATGTTTCAGGACATAGATATATACGCTTCAGCAAATACAATTTACATAATCACTGTCATTCACTATTAATAGTAGAATATGTGCAAGCAATGTATTTATGGAGCATGCATATATACTATTCCTATCTTTAATTATGGAGAATAAATTCTTGATAACCATTCTATTTTTTCTTTCTTAAATCTCAACAGTACCTTTTACTTTTCCAGCAGCACAAGATGGTCATTTCACTGAATCCCATGGAATATCAAACTCTGACATATTTTCAACACGTAAGACATGCTTACCTTTGGATATGCCTTAAATATTTAGCGTTGCTGAAATAATTACTGAATGCTTTTGACAATGTCAATACATGCCATTACTTTTAGAAGGCTTTTGCAGCTTTTGTATTTGTGTAAACACCTTCAGCTGGCTCAGAGGAAAAAAAATCCAGCTTTGGTTTATCTTACGGGTTCAGCAGAACCAGGACAGGGAGGGAGAAAAAAAGAAGAGTATATACAAACTACTTTTACTCGCCTCTTAGATACATGTGTTGTCTATGCACCATGAATGAGAATACAATCCTTTCAGCAACTTTCTTGCACAATCAAGCAAGAAAATTTTATCTCTACCTCCTGGGGTATATCTGTGCTAGTTAAAAGTCTAGCTATACAGATATTTTTTTTTTAATTACAGCAAAGTGCTAATAGATCAACTAACTGTGAAAATCCCATTTAATTTGTTGAGACACTTAGACTTTACCCTGCATGTAGCTGCATAGAAGCCCTCAGACACTTTAGAGCAGACCATGCATCTAACAAGGGGCTTGTTGCAGAAGTTGGGAACTCCCTTAGGTCCTTCAGCAGAGACAGATTCCCAGTTGTCACGAAATAAGCCCAGGCTGCAGCTCATCTTCTCACTCTGTAGAGCCACTTTGCATTTAAATACCTCTCTCTCCTCCTCTGCTTTGCAATAAACAGGACATATTTAGCAGCTTACTTCCTCTGTAATCAGGATGACTGCAGTATCAGCCCCACAGCAAGGAGCATAACGTGATGAGCCTGCAGAGGATACTTTCTAGCAAGTCTAAATGAGGAAGCACAAAGAAGAAATATTGGTAGGAAAACTGAATTAATGAGCTGAATCTGCAACATAATATGAGCAACGACGTTATATTCCCTGATTGTGCCATGGAAGCTCTGCTGGGAGAAACACCTGCATAACCACATCCTTCGCCTGGCACTAAGTCTCAAGGAAATCCACTAATCACTATCATAGAATCCTTAGAGTTGGAAGGGACCTTTTAAGGACACCTAGTCCAACTTCCCTGCAATGAACAGGGACACCTACAGCTCAGTCAGGGTACTCATAGCCCTGTGCAACCTGACCTTGCATGTCTCCAGGGACGGGGCTTCCATCACCTCTCTGGGCATTTACAGCTCCAGCACATAGTTCCGTTCTCATGAACTTAAGCTTCCTGACACTGTGTCAGCATCCTGCATACAAGGAAAAACTACAATCGTGCTTGAGAGTTCAGGAGGGGATGCTGAGCACCTGGAAAGCACATCCACAAAGTTGGTGTACTCCCAAACCTCAGACACTGACTGCTTCCCTGGGTCAGCTGCCCAACTCCTGATTTAACTGAATTCAGGGAGGGTGAAAGCAGCCTTCCCAAACACGTCAGTTCAAAAATGTTTTTATGATATAATGTTGCATTAGGAATCAATTATAATCACAGAAAGACTTAATGATCTGGTAAATTTTGATTTATTTTTGAGACCTGTATGAGAACTAATGTACTAAAACTCGAGACTGAAATTAATTCTTTTATAGCTTGAAGTGTTCATGCATTTAGAAGTATAATAGCCTAAATACTTCCCAGTTACTGAATCTCATTCTCAATGGCTGAACATTATAATTTATGATTTTTAATTATAAATGTGCTTACCCATACATAATTTATATTTATGCAAATTCAAATGACATGTTCATAGGTTACCATGACTTTTAAGTGATTAGTGTTCTTGGATTCTAGACCAAAGTTATTCACACTAAAAAAAAAAAAAAATTAAGAATTGTTCACTTAGATCCTGCTGTTAGATTATTTTTTTTAAACTATGCTTGCAGAAATATATATTTTTACGTTAAGACATGAAAAATAATATTGCAAGTACTAGATATTTTAACAAATATTAGCGACACGTTATTGCTTGAATACACGTTTTCTTTTTAGAACTCTGAGTCAATTCTGAACTATCACATTTGTAGCATAAATCATTCAATAAAATATGCCCAAGAGTTGAGCTTGTAAAAATGACTGTTTCACAATCAGATAAATCTGGTGCACCTCTGATTCTAGTGTCTTAATCAAACAAAATCTTTCTGGCCTCAAAGCAAGCAGTAAACTTTGTTCAAGGCGCAGAGTAAAAGCAAAAGGCCCAAAAGCTTCTCCTTCATTTAGAGCATGTTAATGCAGAGTACTCGTGGCTCTGGCTGGATAGAAGTTCATGTAGGTATTGCAAATCGTATAGTCTCAAAGCTTTTCTCTTATTCAGACACAAATATGAAAAAAAAAATGAGTGCACAAGATTGCTGTTGTGGTGCTCTCTGTCCTTTTCTTTTTTTTCCAAAAAAAAAAATTGTTCTTATTTTTGTAAATCTTTTTGCTATATATTATCGTGTTCTATTCAAAGCTATTATGGTAAACTAGCTACCATGAAAGCAGTGATCAAATATTTGCTGAGTTAATTTCTGTCAGGCTATTTATAACAGCAGCATATTGGCGTGCTATTACAATGATCTGTCTTTTCATATGATTAATGAACTTCAGTACCGATATATAACTGACCAGCTATTACCTCTCACATGTTAATAGCTAAAATAAATAATATCAGTTTGGTATCTAAGACTGTATGATCCCTTCTTTCTTACATCACATGGGTTATGAATTATGGTTAAAGAAGCACAAAGCAGAGAGTAGACATACCTGTGTTTCAGGAGATCTGAGTTGATAAAGATTCATAGAATCATAGATTCTTATTTCAATCAAAATATTTGTGCATCCTGCCATCTTAAAGAGAGAGTTGTGACTCCATTAGCAGCAAAGAAATCTCCTTTTCAATACTGATAGACAGCCACAGATGTGAAGAGTTGTTTTTCCATTTAGCACATTCACCTGGAACAGGACTACAAAATACCACTGTCTGAAACAAATAAAGGATCAAGAATCCCCAGACCAACCAGCAGCCAGCTCATGCAGAGCTGGAGGATACAGATCTGAGGAGAAGTGTTACAAACAATTCTGAAATTTGGCCCTAGATATTCCTAGCTCTGACCGCATCAGATCAACAACACTGTGAAATATCCAGGCCACTGCTACAGCTCTTTTTTTCCCCCTTTTATTTTCCTAGTAACGGCTACTGCCAAGTGCTGGTTTGATGTCACTAGAGACTATTTAAAAGATAAAATGAAATAAAAAGGAAATCTACAAACTAAGGCTTTTAGACTCTTACTGAAATTCATGAAAAATGATGAAAGAAAAACTCACTGACAAAAGGCTATAAAATAGAAACATTTCTGACTACTGAAGTTTATAGTTACCATATCCCAACGTTATCAAGCAGTGATCCTTCTGTGGAATTAACTAGGTATAATGTCTACTAAAGCATCTGGAAATTGTTACAGCAGTGAAGCATTTAATTTTGAACTGAATCACTCAAGTAAAAGTGGGATGAAGTGACGCAGAGATTTCATCTGTTTCCCCGTATTTTAAATGTGAAGTTACTGAGCTGTGCCAACACACATCTAACTCCCTTAAGTAACATTTATTCTTCTTTGAACATTTCAAGTCTATAAAAGGATTGGAAATAAAATCCTGAAGTACTAAGTAATGAAGACATTAAAGACCATGTTTTTGAGATAGTAAATCTGTACAAACATGGGTTTTACACATGATTTCTGAATTCAAATAGTAACAAAATGTCCAAGAAAAGATTCTTCTGCAGTACGACACTCAGAATGTTAAGGATTTTGTATAGTCTGTAAATCATTATATCTTTGTCTTTTTCAAAATAAACAGAAGTACTTTGGGGAGCTAGTACACATTGAGGGAAGACAGCAGTGGAGTAATAAACAAATAAATGGGGCATAGAAACTGGATCTGATTTCTAAATGAGATTAAATTGTGTAAATAAAGGCAAAAGTAACCAATGCAGTTGTTCTAAGAACTGCAGTTAAAAGAAGCAATACCAGGCCTGCTAATATAGCACACTTCAACGTTGAGCCTGTGACACAGTATCCAACGCATTCTGTTCTTTTGTCTCAGAAATGTTCGTGTTCATATGAACACCACGCATAAAAATCTAATTACGCACAACCAAGACAGCTGCCCTATCCGTGTTTTCTTCTTAATCTAAAACCGCAATCATTACATTTTGAAGATGCTAAAATACTGCGGAAGAGCAATCTACCTAGTTATAAATGGTTTGCATGATCTGAAAGAACACAAGCTTCCTTGACCTGCATACTGCATTACTGGCATTAACGAGAAAAGGGACCCAGCTGGGTCCCACTGTTTCTAACATTTTCCACTTATGACTCAAACAGCAGAAAGAACATTAGCTTAGATTGAATCTGACATCTTCAATCAAGGAGTGAATGGACCTTTCATTCATGCACAACTTTATATAATGTTGTAAGTAACTTTGCGACCCTGAGCGTAGAAGAGGACCAATCTTTCGTTCCATCCCACAAGCACAGTGTGTAGCTGACCTGTTTCTCATGTAACTCGGCTGTGCTGTGAATTGCCAGATAAATCCCACGTGTGGCCCTTCCTAACAAGGTGAACGCTGAACACTTGAAGAATGGAGATGTCAAGAACAACAAATCTGGAAAGTACAAGAGACAGCAGACATGAAAATAGAATTCAAGTACCAGAACAGCATAGATAGCTTAGATATAAAATAAAGGTAGTGCAATTATGTGGTTCAGTTCACTGATTCAACTTCATACAAGTAGAAAAGATGGAAAAAGTAAAAGGAATGTGCAGTCTCACGTATAACTCAGAAGTAGAGAAAAATTGTTGCTGTAGAAGGTCAACAAAAAGGGTCAGTTAGCGCCAGCTATTGACAGGCTGGATTTTTTTCCATACATAAAAGGAAAATTTAAGTTTACTCATCTTTTTTTAATGTCACTGCAAACTATAGCACCAGACTTTGGATCCCCGAGTTTGTACTGTAAAGATAGCTGGATTTCATGCATGCTATTATCTTTTATCACCCAGCCAGGATAAATAATGAAGAAGAACATAAAACTGTCTTGACAGTAGAGTGCAGCAAGCTGGCAGGCAAAGCAAGGGGATTATTTTGAGACACCTAGGCCATAAATATTTAATTTGGGTGCATTTACAATTTTATAAGAAAACACCATAAGAAGCTATGTTTGTTAGAGAGACTGATTTTTCTCTCTCTTTGCTTAATAGATCTCCATTTTAATACATAGTCTATTGATTTATTTTACATCTCAATGTTTTTCAATAAAATATCTGGAAAAAGTTACTATGCTTCATTAAAATGTAAATGTGCGTTGCCCCGAGAGTCCTTGTGAAAGAAATCTCAAGAAATCTATCGCGTTTTCCTGTTGAGCACGCACTCAAGGTTCTTCTATAGCAGTCAAACAGATTCTGTTAGAACATGGTAAATAAAGACAGGTAGCTAAGAGAAAACATGATAAATAACCAAAGAACATGATTTTTTTTTTTTTTTTTTTTTTAGCTTCTGTGTCTCTTAACTTCTGGTTTCTTTTAATTTTAATCAAGTTTAGAAACATTCTTAAATTAGCAATATGTACATTTCTTCATCTAAATTTAATTCAATTTGGTATTTAACATGCAGTTTGTATTCTTAATTTTATTTAGTCATCAGTTTTCGTTCTACTACTATCTTTAGCTCTTGTATCCTGTTTCCACACAGGAGATGCTGCTTGGGTACAGTGCAACGCAGCACAAAGTTTTGAGGCATGGCAGTAATAAATCCTTCTGATACACTCAGTGACTGTAAGAATTGTCTCGCTTATGGGGCTTTACTGCAGTCCACTGAATGAAGAAGTGCCCTAGGTGTACCCTAGGGTCCTCAGAAATTGCAGAAAGAGGATGTCAGAGACAGGTTTCAGGATAAATTAAAGACACATTATTTTAGCTGACCATTTTTTTTATTATTATTATTTTATCACAAGAACACAGAACCACAAAAAAAAACTAAATAACTTCAATAAATCTAGAAAGATATATTCGATAATTAAAATGGTTGAAGTGTATTATAGTATAGCTTCAGCCTGTCTAAAGGAACCACTTCTGAGACCAATAAAAATAACTGCTATTTTGGTACCTAAAGATTTATCCCATGAAACATCTTCAGTTAAATACCAACTTCCCGAGGCTCTGTACAGATAACTGAGACATAAGATGAAACTAAATCTGGCTTATATACATATTCAACAACATCACTTACGTCCCCCTACTCCACATACATACGACAGTAACTATCACAGCAGCATCCCATCAACACCACCCCCGAAACACCACCCCACCACTGCCCCTTAAGATTTTGTCTCCTCTAGGATGGCTGCAAGAAATGCCTGTGTGTTTAATAAATTATCTATCATTAATTATCAGGAAGTTTAACATACCCAGTGCATAAAGTTCTCAGTCACTGATAGTCAATTACCAGATGTACAGTTGCAGCACACAGAGGTCTTTTTTCTGATCAATGGTCTTTCCACGGGACATTGTTAAACAGAATTGGATAATTGACAAACATGCCCTTAAAATAGGCCTGAGACCTTTTAAAATCAAAAATCTAATTCTTCTATATTCACATCTTAGCCTCTAAAAAAACCTGATAAGGCCAACTACTCAACTTATGCAAAAGAAACGAGCAATAAATACCCCATGTCCCAGGGTAGTATTTCAGTCCTTTGAAAGACATTCAGTTGTTTTATACTTTGCACATGCTAATAGGTACAGACAGAACAAAAAGGAAAAAATGAAACAAACAACCATAGTTCTCTTCTGTTTACCATCTTTTCTTTGGGCAAAAAAAACAAAACAAAACAAACCATTGCAATACCTGTGAGTTTTCAGATCCTTAGAACTCCTGATAGAAAAATAAACCTCTGCCATCAGTAGAAACTGCCACTGAAAATATGCATAGAGATGGCATCAAAGCAGAAGCCTTTTTCTCTAAACTGCCATAACGTACAGGAAAACAACTCAAGCCATTGCCATGTGAAAAAACTAACAAGATGCAAGTCAAGCTGTCCTGCTTCTGAAAATTTGTGATGTCTTGAAGCAACACCTAAAAATTAGTTTTGCTCCAGCAATGCACATTTAGTACTTGGTACATCAGAGGAACTGGCATGCTTTCAAATACTTGTCCCTGCACAGCCTCCTTGTTTCTCATGTTCTCAAAGGCTGTGCCCACTCATCTGTGTGCAGTTGCTATTGCCTGATTTGTTCCAACTTTAAGCTTCAAGTTTTGCACTTCTGATCACAGTCTGTACTCCTGGTGTAAGGCACTTCGAGTGTATAAGCAGAGTTGATTGAAGAACTGTGAACCGAAAAAAAAAAAAACAACCCTAAACTGCACAGAGGAGAAAATATCATCTTTTTACATGTTCCTGTGGCTTCAAAAATATGCCAGCTATAAACACATTAGAAACAAATTAACCGTGAAGCTTCAACCAAAATAAAATAAACAAACTGTGCTCACAAATGACCTCAGCAAGCCTGAACACAAACTGTGGGTTCATCTTACCTAGGAGAGTAGGAAATTGTTTTAGAAGATAAATTGGTATTCTTCAAGGAACCGTGCATCAATCAGGAACTGATTCTGAAACAATAACACAATTTAAGACAAAAAGCTGCCAAGATTATGTAAAATTAATGCTGCCCATCACTACTATGCCTTAAATTAAAAGTCTAATATCTCAAGAGTTGTGCTACAAGCAAAAGCTCATTCTTGTAAAAAGGGGTCTTTTAGGGAGTACTCACTTTGGTTTTTTTTGGTGTAAACGTCTCTTCCTCCACAGCTTCTGCCAAGTGAAACTATTTCTCTGTCTTGTACAAGCCATGTGTTCACGTGAAATTTTGGAATTGCATCCTTTCCTTTCCTCTTTCTTTGAAACACATTCTCAGTTGTTTTGATAATTCCTTTTGAGTTATTTACAGTTAATATTAACTTCAACTCACTAAAATCCTGCAGAACAGGCTTTTTTGCTAATGAAGTTTACTATAAATTACCGAAATTGATAGATAAATCTCTTGACCTGAATGCATTCTTTATTAAGCTTTCAGCCTTGTAAAAGCCATAATTCACATAGGACCCTTTTGAAGCTTTCCTCCTGCCTACAAGTGACGTGATCTAGTATGTACACAAACAGAAGGCACTCATCTGTATTCAGCTACTATGACTTGGAATAAAACCCTTTTATCAGCTATCTCAGGTTGGGTGCATTTGAGAGCGCAGATATAGCAAAGGCTTCCCTTATCAGATTAATACTAGCCTTTCAGCAGACATTTATCTACTCATTTTTTTAATTTCCATATATTTGACATCACAAAATCAGCTTCTGAGATAACACAGATAGAAGATCAAGACAAAATAGATCAAAACCTGGTAGGCACAAAAATAAAAAGAAGAATATAAGTTACAAGAATTTTTACAGAAGAAATGTACACTTTCTGAATGAAAACAGCAGTAAATGAACCAACCAGTTTGTAGAAAACAGAACCACTGTAGCCTAATTCCAGACAAACATGCAGCACATTTTCTCTCTGTCTTTCCAAAATAGTAAAACTGTGCTAAAGACCAAAAAGGTGCTCATTTCAGCCCTAAGAAAGTAAACAAGAAAAACATAGCAAAGCATGAAAATATCAGGTGATGTAAATTTACAGTCGCACATTGTCAGCTGATTAGGTAGGGGAAACAACACGCAGGATAGTTAAACACTCCAAAAAGACTTAATTCGACAACATAAAATTGGATGACACAACAGTAAATTCAGTTGAATTTAGTTTGGAAGAGAAAAACCTATAGTATGTCAAAGATTGATTTATTTTTTCGTCCAATCATGGTAAATGAAGCATCACAAATTTTGAAAGAGACAATTCCAAGATACATCGCATCTAGAGCAATATCTTAAACTGGTGTCCTCCAGTATCCCAGATACTGAAAATATCAGCTTCCTACATTGCACCACTTGTTAGGAAAGGTTCCTCAGAAGCAGCAGAGGAAAGAGGAAGACTTTAAAATCCATCATATTAACAAAGCTGGGAGTTCAAATTTAAAATTCTCATTAGTCTGTGTAAATTGCCTCTCTTCTTGTCAGGGTAGCGTACTCAGATTTATTCTGCATTAACTATTCCACGTATGTTCTCAAACTTGGAAGACTATCTTGAAAGAAGAATGGTATAAAATAGAATAAGATCCACTATGTATCCAAACACTCATGGATTTGTGTTTTCATTTATTTTTTCTTCTCATCTTTAATATCCCCTAAAACACTGAAGGAAATGTAATTAAAAACCACATGGAAAACAAGTTACAGAACGAAAGCTGGAATCTACAGTTCCTACAGAGTCCTTTATTCAGGTCAGCTTCCCTCCTAATGTCTCTTGAATATAAATAGTTTAAGGAGAAAATAAGAAACTCAGCTAATGGATTTCTTGGCACAGCACATTTGTTTTTCCAAAATAGCATAATTTTACATTTACATTTCATTAATAGTTTTCCCCTCAGAGTTCAATTCTAATTAATTAAATGTGAAAGAAGGTCAGGTGACTTTCACCTCTTCAGCTGCAGTGTGAATTTAATCCTTTAAAAGGAAGCATAAACACCAAGCCTAGAATGTAATTTTCCTATCAGGAAAAGCTAAACTCAACACAACAGCCCACAGCTGAAATAACCCTGGAAGTACAGGGTGATGTGAATCCTAGTGTAAGTAGTTCTAAAATTTTCTGCTTTTTAATTTTTTTTATTATTACTATGTGCCTTTAGAAGCACAGCTATAAAATAGTAAGGTAAAAGTTTTCCATTACTTATTCCTAGCATGTATTCATCCTTTTCAAAAGGAATGGCAAACCTACAATTGTTTCTTCTAATGAGACTTTGCTATGGCAGCATCCTTAGCAGGTACTCACAGTTTATTGTTGGAGCTATTGACAGCAATTATTGAGGTGTGAAACAATGATTACAAAACAGAGCTTACAAGAAACTCCATTCTGCAGAAGATTTTGATATAAGCGAGGATGAAAAGCAGCTGCAGAGATCTTTCAAAAACAATTAAGTTCCTTGTATTCCAGATACAGGCTACATAATATGTAGTAACAAGAACAAATTGTGGCTTTCTGTGGGACAGTTTGACAAATGTCAGATTCTTGAGAATTATATTATTGCTAAATGATCCTCTGGATCTGTGTACAGACATACGTGGAATATTCCAACAGCTGGGTTTAAGAACTGGAGGAGAATGTTGGGGAAATGAGTTGCACAAATTAGCTACAACTGATTTATTAACCATATCTAATTGTATGTACAAAATGCTCTCATTTTTCCTCTATTTTTGATGGAAAAGATGCGAATTACTCAGACATACTCACTTCCCCAGCAGAACCCAGCAGGAAACATAACAAAGGAGGTCTTTAATCCGGTAGCCTGGGGCCTCGACTGGAACAAGCGCT
>JAOWBO010000070.1:23372976-23383112 GCA_028564985.1 Crax fasciolata
GTGAAAGTGAAGCCAGGGGCAGACAGGCAGCCACTGCAGAATCTAAATGCAGCACTGAGTGAAAAAGATGGCATTTCAATATCACCATATAAAACAATCTGAAATAAAGTTCGCTTACAAGTTGCTGCCCTTGCCTCAATAAACATGCCCGTGCACCCTCCTTGACTCAGCATGCAGCACTCGCTCTTCGGATTCTTTTTACTGAAAAAAGCAATTCCACTGAACTGGGGTCAGGCGAGCAGTGTGGTTTCTTGATTTCAAGGTGGCTAACCTCTATTTTTTTTGATAGATTTGGGATTTAAGACTGGCAAGTATTTTAAATTTAGCAGTAGAATGCAGCAGATTAGGAGAGACTTGAGTGTGGTGGATGAAGGACAGAGTGACAGCTGAAGGCAGGCAGATGGGCAACCATCACTTAGTGCCAGCTGTGAGCTCTGCTAGCAAGATGTGTTTGCAGTAAAAATATCCACAGTATTTTAATTCAGTACGCCTTTACACAGAGGCCACTGTCCTGCCACCAGCATATATTAGAGAAGTTCAGAAACTTCAAGTTCAGAAAATTACATTTCAGTTATCAGAGAAAACAAGGTATGCTTTCTGCAATGCTTTCATACCGCTTATCTTTCAAGCTTAAATGTTCCATACGTTTCTGTTGCATCTGGTAGCATCCAGTCACCTTCATGCTGTTTCCTTGGCATCAAAGCACACCTAATTCTCCAAAGAAGCATGCAATTCCTCATGTGCTTGGGGGAAGGAGATGTAATGTACTACAAGCATACTCATCTGCTTCCAGGGTGTTTTTGCTAAAGTATGGCATCTCTGAAATGTCACTCAGCTGCTTACCTTTAAAGAAAGAGATGTGTTATGACTAAAAATCAGGGGCCTCATAAATACAACTAACTAGGTTATAACACAGTTGTGCTCAGCAGAGAAAGGGGCAGGTTTCTGCAATCTGAGAGGGCCTATCCAGTCCTAGTCTGCATTTCTATCATTCAAACAAGTCAAAAACACTGCAAACATTTTATTCCTGATGCATCTCTAAACACTTACCCACAGGAACGTTCCTTTTTGCAGTCATGTCCCTTTGGCATTTCTGCATAATGCACCTGAAAAAGATTTCTGCTTACTTTCAGTTTTCTTTTGCTGTTGCTCAAGGTCACAGTCACAGAAAATATTCTTTAATTCGCATTTTGCTATCTGTGAATCTGACAGAAGCAGTCTTGGTACCTAACCCTGCTTAAATGCAAACCCTATTTCAATAAATAGTGCTTTTAGTGCTGAATAGAGTCTGTTCCCAAATTTTCAACACAACCACTAGTTCAACTTAATTATTTCTCAGGTTAAGATGCCCTACTGAGAAAAACGTTCAATTCACATTTTTATTCTCCATTTCAGAGTGCAGATTACCTGTAAAGCAAAAATCATTACTGAGAACTTACATTGTTATAATCCTAAACAGAATAAGCATAAATAAATACACTAAAATAACTCTTAAGCCTGTGACTAACAAAATCATTCTTCAGACACAAGTGATCTTCGAATTAGAAACGTGAAGTTATCTTCCATACTGAAAACAGTTTCCCAAGACAGTGATCAAGACAACAGAATTAATTCCCTTATTACAGACTAGACAGTACAAAACCATATTCCAAATGCAAGGCTCATTCCCTTGATTTGCCACCTCCTACACAATGCAGGCCAAAGATATATAAATCAGTGTCTGCACCAAAGAAAACCAAACCAGAAAGTGTTACCAAAACAAGCCACTTCACTCTACTTACCATTTGCAATAAAGGAATTAAAATAAGTAACAATAAAAAGCACAGTGTTGGCTGTGAGCCCTATTACTAACTACAGAAACATTCGATTTTCTTAAAGAATAAGGAATGTTATAGAATACAACAAGGAATAAAACAGGAATAGGAATAATAGATGGATGGACGGACATTTCCCTATGATTCACACCCAGTTTCCAGACATTAGAGAAATCAATAGAAACCATTGCTGTTTCCACTGTTCATTTTTGTCTTCAAGCCATTCAAGAGTAATAAAAGAAAATTCAGTCAGACTTAAGGCTTTCGAAGTAATTAACATTTCATACATAACCAGAGTGCTCTTCATTAGCAGTGAGCTTCCCTCGAAGTCAGAGGAACCACACAGCACAGGATAAACACTCTACTAAGTGTTCGTAATTGCAAGTTGTAAAACTGTATCCCAAAGCACATTCCTGTGATCTGTGTGCATCTTCCATTGTGGCATATCTGAGTCATAAAACGTTGTCGAGGTCCTCGTGTTTGCACAGGCTAAAACAGCTGACATGATCCAATGTAAACAAATATTTTTTCAAATAATTCAGTACATTGAATATGTAGTTTTGACAGGAAAGAAATAAAGATCAGAAAGATTCATTTAGGCAAAACTGACGTAAAAACAAACCATGCTCAAGTATAATACACTCCACAAAACAGGTAACACTTAGACAAAATCTTTTTTATTTTAAGGCCAGGCTTGTAAAGAAAAGAAAAGTTAAATCTGAAATATATTGATTTTTAAGTAATTTGAGTAATGGCAAAATACAGAGGACTAATCTTTCATTCTTAGTTCACATTTATTGAGTGCAAAAGTGTAACATATGAAGGCTTTTTAAACAGACAAAATATTGCCACTTGAGATAACAATTTGAGTTTAAAATGATACATCTTGGTGGAGAATAGCAATCCTCTTCCTCTAGCAGAGGCAACAATTTCTGAAAAAAATTAAATAGTCAGAGGTTCCCCTTGGCAGCTGTAGGGAGAAGAAGCAAGTGATACAGTTTGCTTCCTCCTCACGCCCTAAGTCCTTTTATATTTCTATCACTCAAAAGCAGAAACTCACAGCAGGTCCTCTAAAATCACCAGATGAAATTTAGTAGGATAACTTTTCTTGGACTAGCCCATGTGGAGAGCTGATTGCTAACCCCAGCAGGCATTCTCCAAAGGAGGTGGCAAAATTCATTAGTGTCCACTTTTCTTAACTCTGCCCTTCAGCAGCAAGTTCACAGGCTCGTGCCTACGACTAACCCATAAATCAATTATTCATCTGGCACTTCTGAGTTCACACTGCACTCCGCCCTTAAAACCTCATTGTTTTCAAAGACCTCCTACGGATTACTAAATTTGTAGCACAACAGTATAAGTGGCTTTGTTTTACTTTGTTTTTCCATATAAAAACACAAGGACAACTTAAAATGAGAGTTTTGAGGTTAGGTGCTCACCTCTCTGGACTAAAGGTTACTTGGGAGCTTTTGTTTGCCCGTCTCTTGAGCAAAGAGTTGCCAAGAATAAAGAGAAGTGAATCAATCACAATTGTGCAAATGCACACAACAAACCTTCTCATCCACCTGTAACAATGATCATATACTTGATATCTGCAAAAACATCAATACTTCTACTTGGCTAAATAAAGCTACAACAGCCTATTATCTTGTGGTGCTTGTGGAGTAACACATAGGAAAAGGTGGCCCAGGAAGTGCCTGAAGAACCACGAAAAGAGATTGAAGTAGCAATAAAACAGATAGCTGGGGAAACATCAGCAAATCACATCTGAAATGTGCATATATATAATACATATAGACACATGGAGGAATTACGTGTGTATGCATTATGCTTGATCTCTATATATAGCATAGACATTAATATATAGAAATACAGAGAAATCATAGAGAAGAATACATTGCTATGTATACAGAAATTATACGTATTGTACCAAAAAACCATACAGAGAAATCAGTAAAACACGATTAAGAGGAAATAATGCAAAACTAAAATCTGACAGAATATCAGATCATGGATTATAAGAAAAAACAAAGACAGAAAGACAGACAGACAGACAAGGAAGAAACAACGAAGAACTACTTGACTATCTCAGACAAAAGTTAGTTACCTGGAAAACTGGGGAGGTTTCCAGAAAAGAATAAGGTGCCTTTGACTTGGTTTGTTACTTCTATTATTTATCATCAATCCAGTTTTATGGTACTCTTATTTTCATCTGAGAGGCAGCAAATAATATCATTTTCTTTCCTCTTACATTTTTCCCATACTGTTAACACATAATCAGATTTTTAAACAGTCACATTTTTTAAAAATTCCTTGTACCTATATCCGGGTAAAAAAGAAAGGTTAACATTTTAACATTTAGTGAAAAGTATGAAGCTGAAGGGATAGAATAGTTTGTTTCTCACTAAGCAGCCAAACATTAGCCTTAACCCATGGGTATCCAAACTTTTGGCTTGCTTGGGCCACATGGAGTAAAGAGGAATGGTCTCAAGCTCCATATAAAATAAGACAGTTAATGTATACATCTAACAAAAAATTTTTTCCTCTATTTTGATTAAAGCAACAAAAAAAAGAGAACAATGAAAACAAAACTAGTTGAATATTTGATCTTGACTTTGTGAAACCGATGCATCATTCTGGTTCAAGGGAAGCGGTTGCAATTCTTAGCAAATTCTCAAAGTGTTCATCAGAGACTTTTGAGGAAATATGACTCTTTCTGTGCTTCATCCTTGAAAACAGTTGTTCACAAATGTACATACTGTCAAAAAGCGATGACATGAATAAGGCGTGATTGTGAAGCAAGGGATATTTTTGCCTGGTAAGATAGGTCTTCTGCAAGTCTAGTAAAGAGATATGATCAAAACTTTCTTTTAGTTGAATGTCTGATTGCAACACTAAACGTTCCATTTGAAAATTTGCAAGCAATGTATTTATGTCAACTGAAAATGGAGTCACAAATATACCAAATTTTCCTTTAGATTCAATAGATGTCTTGATTTCATTTTGCAACTCATAAAATCTTTTCAGCATTTTGCCCCAACTTAATCACCTTGCTTCAGATAAGTAAACGACGTCCCCATAATCAGCATCCATACTTTTAAGGAACTCCTGGAATTGGTGATGTTTCCTCCCTTAGATTTCATGAAATTCACAGCTTTGATGACAATTTGCATGACATTATCCAATTTTAAAGCTTTCACATACGAATTTTTTTGATGCATGATGCAGTGACATTTCATCAAACACGAGTTGCCAGTGGCACTTGCATCATCTTCTATTAATTTTATAAGTCTGTCTCTCTCTCTTTTTTTTTTTTTTTTTAAACCATTCACTGCTGGGATGCTATCAGTAGCTATACCACGTAGGTTGACAAAAGTTAAAGAAAATTGCTTTAATGTAATTTTCACTGCTTCATACAATTCAAGAGATTTAGTTGTGTCTTTTAGAGGCACCAAAGAAGCCATTTCTTCTGTGACGTTATATTCGTTATCAATACCTCTAATGAAAATGCCAAGTTGAGCTGTTCTGTAGCACCAGTACTTACATCTATTGCCAAACCATAAAATTTGAAATTAGCACCTTTACTCTCCAACTTTCTTTTGATAGATTTTCCTATTTCTTCAATTCACCTGGCTATAGTCTGGTGAGACATGCTGATTTTAGAAAAATCCATTTTTTAACCAGGATAAATTACATCTGTCACACTTTCCAAACATTCCTTGACACACTCACCACCAGCAAATGGTTTTGATTTTTTTTTGCAACCAGATTTGCTACCACATAAACAGATTCTGTTGTAAAAGCTAGTTGTTTTAGCTTTTTTTTAAAACAATTTCATTGAGAAAAACTTTTTTCAGTACCACTGTTTTGACTTTACGGATCATTCCTTGATACACATCGAATGTGGCAGTGTGGTTTTGCACAAGATGTCTTTTCACATTGTAATCTTTGAAAACTGACATGATTTCCTTACACATCGAGCATAGTGCTGCATTATTGTCTTGACAAAAAAGTACTCATCTGTCCATTTTTTGTTGAGTGCTCTTCCTTCATACATGATTTTTCTTTTCTTAGGTTCTGTTTTCTTTTGAGGTGCTATTAGTAGGCTGAAATGTTACTGACAATATTACTATGGACAATCACTGTGTTCTACTCAATAAGCACCACAAACGTGTGCCACGTGTAACACACGAGGGCTTCGATGCGACCAAGTACACGTGGCAGGGCCACAGGCAGCATTAGCACTGCCCTGTGCCACCATCTCCTGGCTGCAGCTCACACAGAGCCATCGCACACCCATCTTTCGTTGTTGCTGAGCAATGGGTGCTGCCCAGGGCTGAGCCAGGCTGCTCAGTGGGGCAGAGCCGTTGCCATGACAACGCGGCAGCCAGGGGCTGGCCAGACAGGCCTGCAGTAGCCAAATGAAGAACAGATTTCTACGAAATAGTTAATTGAATAGCCTTAACGTTTATAAATTAGAAATAGTCTTCTGCTTCCAATCTTACTCTCTCTTGCCTTGCAGTTTCACATGATGCTTCTTTCTCGTGTGACAGCTGCTGAAGATGAAAGGGGCAGGGACACAGGCTGCACTCACAGGTCACTTCCACCAGCTTGCTAAAGCAAACAGCTGCAGCACTGCAGCCTCCCCACACCTGCATACAGGAGGGTAGGCTGCTCGGAGGACAGAGAGCTCCACAACTCATGACACACACCCCCAGTACAGGGCTGTCATGTGGCCAGCAGTACAGCAGCCACAGACCCAAGCCCTGGCTACAGGACAGCCTTGGCTATGCAACTACCAAGTAGCTCTGCTCTGTCCTAAGAGTAAAGGGGCAAGCCAGGACACTCGCTCCACTCGTGGCACTGAGAGGGAACGCCCCTCCTACTGCATGCACCAAGTCCTCCATTCCCCTCTGGGAAGTCTCAGCTAAGCTGCAGCACACACACAGATGACCTTCCAGAAAGGAAGGAGAACACAGTGCAGCCAAAACCAGGGGGCAAAAACCCATAGCCACAAAGCAGCAGACAAAAGCCTGTGACCTGGCCCCAGACCTCAACATGCCAAGGGGCTTCTGAGGTGGCCAAAGGCCAAATGGCATGACACCCACCCCGAGTACAGGGCTGTCCCTTGAAGGCAACAATGCCCAGTGGCCAAAGCACCCTGCAAATAAAGAAGCAAAATTGCTTCTTACAGATTCTTTGGGAGACCAGGCAAAGTACTCAAGGGTAGGACAATAGACATACACAAAAATTTCCACAAGAAGTTCCAACTCACTCAACCGAGGACTGCAATCTCCCACTCAGACAATACTCCTCTGATGAGCAGCAGGTCTCTGAAAGAGATGTGCTCCTCTCCACACTGCTGCCCCTTAAATGAGCCCAGGGCAGCCCCACTCTGGGTCCAGCCCTTCCAGCCACCTGGACAGCACAGGTGCAAACAATTTGCCTGTGTTCCCCAGGCCAGCCACAGCCCTTACTCCAGGTGCTCAATCACAAGTTCAGGCTGTGATCAACAGTTTGTCTACACTCCATCACTTCACAGCACAAATGGTGATTGAGCCCACGTGGAGAAAGGATGACATATCCCCATTCCCAGGAAGGGGGGATGTGAAAGCAGGAGGCTGATGTCCTTGTTTGAAAGGAGGAAAGAAAACTTGAATTTGTGCCGTGAAAATGCAAAAGAGAAGACAGGCACATGTGATGGACTAGGACCACCATCACTGCTTATTCATACCCATGGTACCTGAGAAAACAATGACAAAAAAGAAGAAGATGGAGGTCACCTCAGTTAAAGCTTACTAAGGTTCAGTTATCCTCATTTTACTTACCATGTCCATGTTTTCCTGCTAACAAAAGATACTTTAAGGCTATAAAATTGTACAGCACCAAACACTCGTGAACCTAGGGCACAAGTGGGTTGCTACTCTAGCGCTTTTAAAACATAGAGATCCTGTTTGGAACACTCAGGAAAATACATGTAGAAATGTTTTTTCACATCAAAATGAATAACTATCAGGTTCTAAGGAGAAAGAAACTCAACATTGGTCTTTACTACTAGCAGCAAGACATATACAGTTGTGCAGGCTATCTGGGCAAGATACAATGCTTCTTGTAAGACAGAACATAGTGATATGGCTTCAATAGGATCTCAGTGGACCTGAATTTAACTCTTTAAAGCATAATTAAAGACTAAGCCTCAGTAATTACTTGCTTAAACTGAGAAGACAGAGGAAAAAGTATTACTTTTGCTTAGGCTGTAAAAGAGAGAATATTTACACTCATTCTCCCAAGAATTATTCAGTTTCTTTAAATGCCAAGACTAGATGTCTTTCTTCTATGACAGCACAACTTTCTAATTCAGTATTGTTGGCCATTGTTTTTTAACGCAGAAACACTACACCCATGATTGTAGTAAATTTGTCATTGACAGACTGCTCTCAGTCTCATTTAACAGTAACTATAGAAACAGAGCTCCGCAATTATCAATTGTGTGAGTGCATGTTCTACCTAAATAAATAAAGACAGCATCTGATTTGCATCTTTAATTACATCTGCATAATTAAGAGCTAATCACAACCATTTTAAAAGGATCTCTGCATTATTGAATTTTTAATCTGGTATTGATATTTAGGTGTGTGTTTAACTGTAGTCTGAAAATGTGTTGCTAGCAGATAATTTTGTTGCCTCTGTTTTAATAGACACTGTAAAAGCTTTACTTACTGGGAGGATGGTGAATCCCTGATAGCAACTCCTTTGGTTGGGAGTCCATTCACTTGTACCACATAGAAGTTAAATATGGGTTAGAGTCTATTCCTGCTTAAGAGAGGGAAAATGAGCCCCTGATTGCGGTGGGAGCCCCTTGTTGTATTTATAATGTAATCTTTTAATCACAAACCTTTAAATTATATATATATTTTTAATGAAGCTCCCTAGTGGTACATCCAACATGTTTGTTTGGAAATTTTCAATGGCAAGCTTCATCTGTTGTTTTGACAAAATTTTAATAATTTTGTTCATGTCTTTCCCCTTTGGCACCACATGTCATTTCAGAAGTATTCCAACCTGTGGACAAAAGAGAACAGTTATGAATAAACATCTTGTTTATATTTTTGCATACATGACACTGGTCAGGGAGTAATGTGCTTATTAAAGATAATATCCCAAAAGCTTCTTAAAGGATAATATTGCATAATTTACCATAACCCTCCCAATATACTCACAGTTATCGGAGTAAGCCTGTATGACAAATCCAGGAAGAAGAGTAACGCAGATTACCTTAGTATGCAAAATCAAAGACTTTAATGTGGTCAGTTAGGGAACAGCTGCAATATCTGCATTGTTCATTAATAAACTGCTGGTGACAGCACCATGTTATTTCCCTCATAAATTACTTTGCTATATAAAGTATGTTATTGCTAATGCTTCAGCCAACACTAGGTAAAAAAAAATGCATAATAGTCATGAGATTAACAAATACTAGTGCTATATGTTTGTTACCTTTCAAAATATGGTGAGTTTTTGTCCTAACTCACAAGCCTGTACCTGAAGTTTTCTTACAGCTTGTTTGTCACTGCATGACCTTGCTCATTTAGTGCGCTGTAATCTATAACAAGCTCCACAGAGTGAAAAATGTATTCTTTTTAAGCTTTCAAGTATAACTTTCTATATGTGATATGCAGAAATTTCTTCAGTCTTTGAATTTTCTCAATTCATCACTTGTAGCCATCTAATCATTTTTCATATCTAGTAGGATAAATGCCAGCCCTAAAAATAGTAGTAAAGCCTTGAGCCTTAAGTGGAAAAAATATTATTGCGAATAAACTTTAGAAGATCAGCTCTTAATAGGAAATTTTTTTCACATAGATAAACAATAGCATTTAATTTTAATATTTTAAATCCTCCATTGTAACTTACAGAAAAAAAAAATCTCTGCTGATTATTGTGTTATACACTGAAAATAGCGTAATAAAACCCAAAGTTTATATCTGTGGTATGTTTCAAAGATATAGTTCAAGGCTGCATACAACCACAAACCATCCTAGCTTGGATATGAAATGGAGTACAGGTGTGGCACCAGAGCATTCAAAGCATCCTCCACAAACGTGCCCAGGAAAACTGCTCAACTTCCGCGCTAATCCTGAAACTAAGCTTCAATTTTAAAGACGATCCATTTTTAAAACAGATTTCTGTTTTAAGTATGCTGCGTTTATATCTGCCCATTGCAATAGAATACTACACATACTATTACCGCATGCACCAGTACAGGCTGGGGGATGACCTGCTGGAGAGGAGCTCTACAGAGAGGGACCTGGGGGTCCTGGT
>JAOWBO010000070.1:23392267-23404757 GCA_028564985.1 Crax fasciolata
AACACCCCCAGGTCCTTTTCCTCTATGCAGTCTTCAAGCCAATCTGCCCCAAGCCTATAGCGTTGCATGGGGTTATTATGGCCAAAGTGCAGGACCCGACACTTGGCCTTATTGAACCTCAACCCATTGGTCTCAGCCCAGCTATCCAGCCTGTCAAGATCAATTTGACCAGGGCTATTTTTTTTTTTTGAGAAAACATTGCTGCAATTCATTTCCTCCTCCCCCTCCCAAAATAAAAATAATAGATAAAGAAGTGATGTGAAAAGCAGGTAAAAGGAAATTAACTCTTTTATATTTATACACCTATCCCAGCTGCTGTCAGCCTCCCATAAAAACATTGAATATGTATGAATATTTTTCTGTAGCTGCACAAACTGTCACAAGAAGTTACAGCTTTCTAGATGAAACAAGGAGCTGGGACACAATTTAGTTGTTTGTTCAGGAGCATATTAAAGCATAAGAGAAGGTTAGTCTTTTGGGTGCTAAAGACTATAGCGTGCAATTTTAAGAAGGTAACCTTCTAAAGAAGGTTTTAGGGGAAAGGAACAAAAAAGAAGGTAATTAATCAAGAGTTAATCAAGATTATTGTCCATATTGTGTTGGGTATTTTTTAATGGTGCCTAACAACCACAGAATTTTAGTGAGAACTAGTTATTTGAATACCCCTGAGAAATGGGCCTTACCTCCTTTCTTCCTTTCCCGTTATGTGTAACATCTTTATTCACCCTGCAATTATCTATCTTTTCCCATTTTTCATTTTTAAATAAGAACAGCAGATACCTCACCTCATCCTTTTTCTCTTTTTCTTTAGACCACCATTGCCAACAATTTTTAGTTCTCCTCTACAGAGAGCAGCAATTAGCACTTCACCTCACGCTGTTTATTTAAGCTTGAATGGTGAATAACTTCTCTCCGCTGTTAATCACAGGGAATACATCGCTGAAGAGACTTTCTATTTACTAACCCAGTCCCAAGGATCTACATGCTAGACTGTTTCCCTCGCACATTGCTCTGAGTTTCGTGCCATGATTCTTCATGAGTATCTCCAGGTCCCAAAACAGCACAAGAGCCCCTGAGAAAACTTGCTGGCCATTCCTCAGGCTCTGCCAGGAACAGTTCCTCTCTGTCCAGGACTGTGGCAGCACTGTCCCATTGCCCATGATGGAATGCCTTTCTTGGTGCAACCCACACATGGCTTTGATCATGTTGATCAAAACTTTTAAGTCACCACCATGTATTTGGCAATATCTAGAGATAGATTGAAGTATTTTCCTTTATTGGAAAAAAAATCCTTTTATATTATGATTAACTAAATGTATAATGGTGCACATTATTCCATCTCTGGCACTGCACCTGTTATATACTACTGATGGAATATACTTTCATTACACCTACATAAAGTACCACCATTCCTGTACACCAGACATGGAGACTTGCTGCCAGCAAGATGCCAGCAAGTATTCATAAGAGCTATACTTGCACAGATCTATTTAAGTTTGAAGATCTGCCTAATTGCTTTATGATATGAGTATATCTCCTATTTGGAATTTATCTTTGCAGTCTGGGAGCTGAAAACTTGCATTCTGGGCTCAAAGGAACTGAACAGATTTAAGTATTTTGTAACTCTGAGTATAACTATTTTATAAATTTTCTCAAGTGTGTAACTACATATTGATGCTGCTATTAAAATTGCCCCCTAGTACATGAAAAACACTACAGATTCACCAATTTAACACTTCTTTTTTTTAATGTAAGTGGTATCAAGATGACAATAAAGTAATCCAGTTGAGCATGAAGGCAATTAAAAAGGAAAGTTGTGTCAAATAGTATCTGTTTGCGCTGGAGATGCTAAAGCTAACAAAATCACCGTACACAAGAATGTGTAGAAAAGTAATCATTTACCACTGTATCTTATTATGTTATATAAATGTAATGAATTGTATGCTGCAGACCAAGGATTGGACAAAGGCCTTTCCAAATGCTACTCACACGAAAATAATATGAAAAGGAAGAAAATTCAGAAGGCTTAAAAATCCCGTCTCGTGGAGAAAACTACACCAATAAAAGGGTAAAGCTATTATTTCCCATCCTCAGTGTGGTGGCTCAATGATTTCAAAAGGTACTGGAGTTTGCTATATAGAAAAATGTAATGTAAAACGTGAATAGTATATCTGAAACTATTAGATCACAATATAATCCATTTTAAGATTTTTTTCTCTAAACTTAACTGGTGATCAAAGCTACAGAGTGAGTAGATTCTAAGAGAATCTTTTCACAGGAAAAGATTATTCCATAACACTTGCATACACAAAATTCAGTAAAGTTGTTTTTGTTAGTTTTTTCCTAGACTGGATCTGCAACAGATGTAAAAAATTAAAAGCATTTCTTTCATCTCTGAAAAGGAGAATTTCATAGAATATTCTGAGTTGAAAGGAACCCAAGTCCAACTTCTGACACAGCAACCGAAGAGTTAAACCATGCATCTAAGAGCATCATCTAAATGCTTCTTGAACATCAATGTGCTTGGAGCCCTGAACATCTCCCTGGGGAGCCTGTAACAGTACCCAGCTACCTTCTCTGTGAAGAAATAATTCAGAATAGAACACAGCTATAACCTCAACCTGTGGAGAATCCAGTATCCCTTATGTACGCATCTATCAGTTCATCTCCTCACAACTCTCAGAGTCCACAGAATAGCAATGAAAACCAAAAGTTCTTCTAAAGGTTCTTATTAATGATACTAGCAAACTCATGAGTGACTCATAAACATGCAGAGCATAAGCCATTGAGCACACCTCACACATGTGAGGATCAGGGTTCTTAACAGTACCCAAGGAGTTGAGCTCAAGGAGTTGGTAAATGAAAATGAATCAACTATTAGAAAGCTAAATAATTTAGTGCTAAACTGAACAGAAGCAAGAGTAAATCATCTTTTACACAACCATATAGAGTCCAGTAAAGCAAAGATATTGGAATGACTGAAAACCTAAATGAATCTCATGAAAACATCTCACAAAGCAGTGTTAACCATTTAAAAATCAATTTAAAGAGATACTATTAAAGCAACTTGGTCCCAAGATCTCTGAGCAAAGCTATGTATAAGAGCCAAAGTAGGAGAGTTCATTGTTATGCATCTACAATAACATTACAGGAAAAGGGAGCAGAAAAAATATACTAATAATTCATTTACAGGAAAACCTCTTAAACACAGAGCTCATTCCATCTAATAGATTGAGTTTTGGAGTTCCTGAATTCAATACTTTTATTTATAGATATTTTTGCAAGCCTTCATGCCTCTAAGCTACACTCTGAGTTCTGAGTATCACTTCTGCACTTTTGAATATATTTTAATTTCTTTTTAAAATCAATCATTTATTAACTGGGAATATTTACATCCCTGTAATTGGATTTTTCTACTTGTTGCATTTGCATGTCACCTGTACTATAATTAACTTATAGATTTAGAAAGATGATACGGTTTAAATTGTAACTCAAGGACATGCATTTTGTGTTTAAACGCCAGAGATAAGTCGGGGTTTAAGTGATAACTGTTTTGATGCGTTGTTGTTTGTAAGAGTATTGTAGCTTTTTTCTGCTGCAAGTTGCACTCATTATCTAGCCTAACAACGAAGAACAAAAATACATTTTACAAGCATGAGATAGGACACATTCTTCTTTAATAACACCTGATCTCTGCACCCAATAGACAAAAGCAGTACCTTAATTACAGGAAAGGGACAGCAAAAGTAGGATAAGAAAAGGAATAATAGCAGGTACTTCTACTACTCTTGGAAGGCATTTTCATGACAACTTTAGCACTGGCCTTGGCATGATGTACTGCAAAATATAATTGAGACAGGTTGAGCGCAGACACTCCAAATTTTTCACTGGAATTCTGTACTGGATGAGCTGGGGAAGATTAGATTTAAAAATGTCTCAGCAGTTACTGTTTCTAGAAAGTTTTCTGTTACATTAAATAAGCTATTTACTGCAATGAAGAAGTTTATCTTGTTCCAGGGACACATTTTTCCTTTACCATTTATCCTCATTTGCTTCCTGCTTCTGATGCTGGTGAAAGAACAGGGTCAAAATTTATTATCTTGAATATAGAGCTGTAATGAAAAAATCCTCCCTTATGAAAAAGACTGATGGTTACCACTGAAAACAGACGCTGAAAAAACAGAAATGAGATCCGTACTTTAGCTAGTAAAGACAAATTAAATAGCACAACGACATAAAAGGCTATGCTATATCAAGCTGGCACATTTGACACAACATTAACTCATAGTTGACTTTTACAAAAATTTAACTGAGTGACTGGGTAGAGATTGTGGATTCGCGTCACTCTTAGGATAAGCTTCAGCACCCACCATGAGAGAGCATCGACACTCTCCACTGCCTTCTGAAGGGGTTGTACAGATCTTCTGCCTCTTGAAATCACTCATTCCCCACAAGATGATATCTAGTCTTCCTTCAATTTTTTAACTAACAAGTATTCTTATTAGATGTTTAACATACCAACTGCATTTTCATAAATGCATTCACTCCTCAATGTGCCCTTTCCCTTCAAGCTGTTCATTCCAGACTGCTCAGAAAAATTCTAGTATTACAGGTTACTGTCAAAGAGCCATATTTAAGACTCAGTGATTCACCCATCATGCCCTTCATTATTCCTAGACCAGAATATCTGCTGTACGGAAAAATCTCATAGTTCATTACCTAAAACTTTTGAAAACCTTCTTTGAAGTGGCCTGTTAAAGAAGCTGCAGCTATCTAAGGAAGCAAAGCATTATTGATGCAAAAGCCAATTGTGAAGTTCTTGCTCTAACTAAAGCTTTGCCTCGAGTCTCATCGATTTCATGGCTGCCTACATTTTCACAAGCACTTGACTCAAAGAGTTATAGAAAATAAGCAAACAAATGCTCTTGGCTGAATGCATCTATCTCAGGGAGACACATGGGGCATCATCAATACAAACACATGACCTGCTTCCTCTAATAATGTGAAAAAAGGTACAAACAGCAGGAAAACATTTTCTTAGAAAAGAGTTGTGCTGTAAGCCACCTGGACATACAATCCAGTGTAGCAAATTTGGAGGATGAGGTATCAGCGACGAAAAGAAAATTAAAAATAAAAAGCAACGAAAATTTGAGAATTTTTGCTTCCTAAGTAAAAGTCAAAGCCCAGACTACCTGAACTCAGATGCCACTGTTTGCAACTCACAGTTGAGAATTAAAGTCACAAGAAGAGGGGTACAGAATTCTGTTTTTTCAGTGCCGTATTCCGCTCGGGCTTCAACAGACCATATGAGTTAACAGAAGGGCCTGCTGTGATTAAAGAAAAATGGAAGCTTGTCAAATTGTAGCTAAATCAAAATACTCGAGCAGCAGATTCTATTTAAGGTTAATTTTAAGACTGCTTGTACTGCTCTCAGCTTAATTTCTTTCTTGTTACATTCAGGATTTGAATCCTGGCATAGATTTTGCTAGTTCTGGAAGTATGTGGATTTTATGTATAGCTGTTCTTCCTCTGGTAATGAGTTTCCTATGTTTAATCATCTGCATTATACCAGAACTTAAGTATGAAAACTGGCAATTTATGCCTGGTCAATTTGCCCAGATCTTCCCTCAGCTGTTGCCATCCTGGCACACAATATTTCTGTAAATACATTGAAATTTGACAGATATTGAAACAAAATTACTCATTGATCACAAAAATATTGTTTGTGAAAATACGGCATTTTAGTGATGTACGTAAGATACTGTCACCCACGCTCAAACCCAGCACAACAAATATTTTATTGAACTATATATCTACACCAGACAATGGAATTGTTTCTCTAGTTTCAAATTCTCTGGGGGCCAGATTTCACTTTTGTATGACATTCAACTAAAACAATTTGTCACACCTATTTCACAGGTAAGACCAGAGCCAATCTACAGGATGTTTAAGTTGTTTAACCAGTAGCTCAGCCTGATAATCCACCTTCTTCCTTTTTCCTAGCACTTTCTGATGTGACAAGTTCCAGTCAATATCATTCATGGAACAAAATTCAGCAGAGGTTTCACACCCTTGGATTTTCTTGGTGTTTGCTGTAGGCAACACAATGGTTGTATCCCAACTGTCTCATGGAAACCTGGGCTACAGACCTAAGGCCTACGATGTTGTCACTGCTCAGAACTCACAGCCTGTGGAAATGACCAACGTATTGACAAAGCACAGCACTTTGTCTAGCTCCCTCGAGGTTTTACTTAATATCACTACATCTACTAGACAAAACCTGGGAGGGTTTTTCCCCTAGATTACCTAAAATAATATTCAGAGCTGTATTTATGACCAGAGTTCTTCATGGAAGACACATCGTATGCTTAGGGCAGGAGGGCTTGGGACCATGGCAAGCAGGAAACACTTCCGGTCCAAGGAAGCCATGTTGTGCACTGTCTGTCTGAGGCTGCCCTTGCAGTAAACTATCCTGCCAGAACAAGCTATCTCAGGTTCACATCAAAAAGTAATATTTGCTTCGCTTCAGAAGGAACGAGGCAGCACAAATGCAATACAGATATTCATGAGACCAGGACACTGAAATGGAAGAGAGCACAAGCTGCCTTAGTAGTACAGGTGAATCTCAGGTCATCCATCTTTAAATTTCATTTCATCTTTTACTCAGATAACTTGGGAAGACTGTCACTGGCAAGACTGAGTCTTGGGCAAATCTCTGAGAACTACGATGGCTGCCACACCAGTTTTGCCTCTAATTTCTTTGTCAGAACTGTTGGTTGCCAACTGCTCTCCTCCTCACCTTCCTTCCATTTATTTTTCTTTTGAGAAGTGCATCTTTGCAATGAAAAATGTCTTTGGAGCAGAACTGCGTATCTAGACTACTGGGTCTGTGTTGCAGTGGAACACTTACTGAGAATTTTACAAAACTGTTGTAGCTTGTTCATGTCAATACAACCTCAACTAATGGAAAAAGAGACTTGCAGTTTTCATGTCTTCTAATTGATACTTATTGCTTTTTGTGGGTGCTCAAGCTAATTTAATTAAACATATTTAAATTCACTTGAATTAACTTGATTAATCAACAAGAACTTCACAAGCAGTATCCTATTTCAAAGAAGAGACCAAGCACCCTTCTAGATGTTCTAGAAATAGTTTGAGACATCCAAGTACTTCCTGACTTCAAGTGCCCTTTCTCCTCATAAATAAAGCATGGCTGGAGCTGCTCCTCTGACTAAGAGTAGGTTGAGGAAGTTCAGGCCCATTGACATTTCTTTTCATAACTAGAGATAAATTGGTTATTTCTTTCTTGAGATTACCACTCCCCTATGTGGATGCAGATGCATTGTCTACTATCCCTGACATACTTGGAGAAAATTACATGTATCTGCATTTGCTGAGCAGCCAACTCTTGGAAAAAATTGTTAAAGCTTCTATAATCATTCCTTTCTTTCCAGATTTCCTCTTGAGAAGACAGGTATACTAGAACAATAGCAAATACAGTAAATTTTCCTTTTGCATCACTTTTTCCACAGAAAAAGTCCGTTAAATTCTACTAACTATCCCTGTTACAATTCCACCAATAACCCCATTCCAGCTTCAAGCAAAGTAATCTCTCCTATTTGCCTTTTTTAGGAACCTGAACCACTATCCGTTATGCCAGCCTCTGTATTGCATAGTAATCTCAATTCAGTAAAATCACTTCTTCCAGTAAAGAAAGAATTGCCCCCAAATCTGCCTGAAAATATAAATTTATTTTTTCTTTTGGTAGCTGCCTTTCTCTTTAAGTCCACTGGGAAAGTTCAAGGTTCTTGCATTACAATGTTATTTCAATCCTGCAAAGAAAAGCTTGATCTCTTCTCTATTAATCCCTTTAATTTTCCTATCTGGTCATCTCCAACCCTGGATTTCTAAATGGCACATTATTATACAAAAATACACTTTTCTCCTGTAGACATTGACAGATCAAAGTACAATCACGGTTTTGCATTTTCTAGGTAATTTTTGTGCATGTTTATTCCAATTTTTGAGATGTGTCAACTGCTGTACTATCAAAATTCAGAAGAATTACATCGGCAAAATAAAATATCTGGAACCTCCTCCATCATTAGCATCATCACTTGACACTACACTTTACATACCTATAAGCTACAACACTTGGACCTGCACGGCCACAGATTTGCACAGTTTGATCAGGTATTCTCCCATTATTTCTATCTGCAGATCCCTCAGACAGATCATTGTATTTTCCTCTGTCCCCAAAACCGTTCACGCTGAGGTTCCTCTCTCTTCACAGTCACTACCTACTGTTACCAGCCTGCCCACACAGGAGCAGGAGTCTCGTCTGAGATGTGCTGGAGTAGTATCAATGCAAGTTGAGAGTAGACTCTGGATGTTTCAGAGGAATTGTTTTTTAGGCAAGCTGGGGAACATTAGATTTTAAAACGTCTTCCTAGAAACCAGTGTCTCTAGGAAGAGTGTTACGTTATATTATATTAAACAAACTTAAAGAAAAAAAACCCACAATTTTACTTCATGTCTTGAGATAGAAGCCAGACCTGGATGTGAAATTGCATGAGTTTTTATATCCACTTACATTCGAGTCTTCTTTTAAATAATTGCTCTTCTCAGCAGCACAATTCTTGCTTCCATCACTTGCCAGGAAAGCTCTCATCAAAGCCAATGCTAAACTATTTCAAAATTGCAGCAAAGAGGTTCTTCTTATTCCAGGGACACATTTTTCCTTTACCATTTATCCTCATTCACTTCCTGCTTCTGCTGTTGGTGAAAGAACAGGGTCAAAATTTATTATCCTGAATACAGAGCTGCAATGAAAAAATCCTCCCTTATGAAAAAGGGTGGCTGATGTTTATCACTGAAAACAGACAGCAAAAAACAAAATTCAAAATCATGCTTTAGATAGTAAAGACAAATCAAATAGCACAACTACGTAAAAGGCTATGCTAAATGAAGCTATCACATTTGATACAACCTTAACTCACAGTTGTCTTTTCAGAAAATTTAACTGAGTGACTGGGTAGAAATTGTGGATTCATGCCACTCTTAGGATAAGCTTCAGCACCCACCATGAGAGAGCATCAACACTCTTCACTACCTTTTTTCCCTTGAAAAAACATTATTTAAAATCACATCTAGCGATAAATTAAAACACATCGATATAAAATTAAAGTTTTAAAGAAAACTTACCGAGTTTCCTCTTCTTTATATGAAATATGCATTTTTATGTGCATCTGTATCTCTCTCTCCAGTGAATAAAATGAATGTCAGGTCTTCAAAGTTAGCATTCTATAGCGAATATATTTCAGTTGTTATTAGACAAGCTTTCAAGTTACCACTAGTTTTTCTTGAGCAAAAGGTTATTGACCTACCTTTTTAAAAACCTTGGAATGCTATCTGTAATCTTGTCCGTTTGACACTTTCCCAGAACTATGTCTTGAAAAATAGTCTTTAACATTTTGACACGTTTTTCAGTTTCACAGACCTTGGTTACATCTACAGTCACTGTCACTGAAGTAACTCGAAGATTACTGCTGAATTATGCCTGAGCCATAGGAACACTCCAACTGGAAAACATCCAGTAGGAAGGCAGGATAAAAAGATTATGTACAGGTAAACAGATTATGTACAGGTGAACAGAACAGATTCAGTAAGCTAAAGTGCAAGTCTTGCAAGTTTCCTGCAAGACTTCTGAACTTGTCAGACTCTTTCACTTATCTTTCAAGTGCACTGTCTAATTTGTTTGTTTTCTGGAAACGCTTCTTCAAAATCCAAAGATCATAGTTTCTCCCCAAAAATAAGTAATCCATCCCATTATTGTTCACATAAACCCTTATAACATTGAAATTGTTTAATCAATACCATGGTAAGAAAGCAGTGTTATGTTGTCTGAGCTGTGTTGCAGGGTAAAGAAAAAACCTGTGGATCTAAAATTCACCTCAAAGTTTATCTCATTACTCAATGCAGCATAGTACAGATGATGAACTTCAGATATCCTTGTGCCACTACCTCACTCAAATATCCAGTTCCTTCTCCAAACTGATGAAACATATATCTGTACAATGAAAAAAAAAAGGCTATTTCAAGAACTAATATGCAACCCCGTGCCAAACACTGGTGAAGGAGTGCTGGACTTGAGTACTTGCCTCCTATCCCAGCAGCTAATACGCATCCTCCAAAACTGGAAGCGCAGCATGAGGACCTCGCTGAATAACACTGGCTGGGATCCTGTGATTTCCTCCACCTATTTGTGATAAACTGCAGAAAAGTTAAAAAGTCGCAGGGAAATAAGTCAAGGGTTGCTTTAGGCTGCAATTAATAAGACTTCATGCACTAAATTATATGAGCTGTGATACGGACACACATCCACAGTTAACTGCCATGATAAAAATTCATTTTCTGTCTTCATCCAAGACTTGAATAAACAGGCATTTACAGAACTGAAAGTTGTACATTATATACAGTTCCCAGACTACCTCTGTTCTACAAGGAAAATTCTAACAAAATAGGTCACAGTGCATTATAAAAGTAGAAGCATAGTCTTAAGCAGACTCTAATTATCAGAGCTATCAGGTGCTGCCATTCCACAGTATTTCAATTTTCCCAGCCTGATATTTTAACAGTAGCTTGAAAGACGAAAAAAAGAAATTACTAAGATGACAGCTCAATTGTGCAGCAAAACTAAGTCATACTACGTAAAGACATAAAAATGAAGAATCTCTTTTTATTGCTGAGTTTTTTCCTGTGTAATCTTAACATATGGGTTTCCTTGGTGTCAAGAAACAGTCAATGTAAAGAAGCTTTTGTTCTTGAAAAGCACCTTCATTCTTCCCAAGTCTTAAAAACTGTTATGGATGTAATAAGAGCAGAATATGAGGACAGACTGAGTACAGAAGAGCTCTTTAATGCCTACCTGAGTCCAGCTTTAGTCTCATATCTGTTACTGACTCATAATGTGTAGATAGAGGAGAACACTGGAAGTAATTCTGCATTATAAAACTATGATTAAAAAATCAATCGCAACTTCAGAGACCTCTGTTAACATTGACTTCAGAACTCCTGAACTCTATTCGTGGTGACAATACCACTGGAAATGATTAAAAACATCTCCATTTTTCTACCGTTTATTTCAAATCATGTCCCTTGTTTGAGTTGAGCAGTGCCTGATGCAACAGTTTTCTGCAACAGCAAAAGATACGAATTTTTAAATTAGATTCACTGAGTTGAGCAAGCTCTGCTAAGTAGATAGATTAAATACAGGATATGAAATTTCCTTGCCAGATTTTGCTGAGCAATTCATAATCAAATCAGAGAGCTGTAACACAATTGCCACATGCAAAGCTGAGGAAGGGCCAAACTTTTCCCAGTTCTCAGTCCAAAACTAAATCCAAGAAGTTAAGAATCATACAGCCACAGAATGGCCTGAGTTGGAATGGACCTTCAAGATCATCCAGTTCCAACCCCCATACCACGGGCAGGGCTGCCACCCACCAGAACAGGCTGCCCAGGGCCCATCCAACCTGGCCATGAGCACCTCCAGGGACGGGGCATCCACAGCTCTCTGGGCAGCTGTGCCAATGCCTCACCGCCCTCTGAGAAGAGCCCAGTCACAACCAATATATAAAACACCTACTAAGCAAACTTTATTACTTACAGAAAGGGTGGCCTTGCTTGGATTCAGCCATTCTGGTTTCAACAGGACCAAAACTCTGGATTTTACCAGCTGTTGAGAGACTTTTTCATGCTCCTTCTCTGTATGTACTTCTTGTCTCTTTGGTATTCTGCTTCCTGGTAAGCATTTCTTCATTTGTACATATACATAATTATCACCTCCACACAAATGAGGCTACTGATACAATCTGCTGGAAAAAACAAAAAAAGGACTGCAAAGAAGAAATATACGTTCAAAATATATATGACAAAAAAACGTTGATAGTAGTGAATTTATAGCCATTATAAGTCCAAGCGAAAAATCTTTGAAAAAACGTTCTCTTCTGTGCAAGACTATAAATCACAGCAGAAGATAAGAAAAAGCATTTCAGGTTTTAAAGCACAGTGATTTAATCAAGCAGCCTGCAATCTTAATTAGCTGTTTAAAAGACAAACGATTTACACTGTTCTCCATAAAAATACTCACAACTTTATAGCTACAGACGCATATTTATATTCTTTTAACAAGTAACTGCCAGGACTCCAAATGAGTGGTCCCAAGAAATCGCTCTACTTGCTTCCTACAGAAATTATTTCTGTGCCCCTCTTATTGATGAGAGTATAGTGATTTTCTTCTGTGGGTACAATGTAAAAATGGTCTTTGTTTGCTTTTGATAACTATGAACATTAGCCTCAAATTTATCAACAATTCACTTAGCTTGCTCTAAAAAAATCTTCCATTACTACAAATACCAAGGTGTCTTAGTTTCTAACTGAAACTTTCTCTCAGTGTCTGCTACAAAGCTGTGTTTTGGTTCTAGAAAGA
>JAOWBO010000070.1:23422208-23446063 GCA_028564985.1 Crax fasciolata
CTGCAGGGCCTCCCTACCCTCAGGCAGATCGACACATCCTCCCAACTTGGTGTCATCTGCAAACTTACTGAGGGTACTATGAACTAGTCTAGCCAAACTAATGCAGAGTCTAAAAAAGATATTGCAGATACTTAATTCCTCTGGAGAGGGTGAGTTTTTGTTGTTGTTCCTCCAGTTTTGTTTATTAAACCCATGAGGATGTTACTTTCAGTATCACAGGATGTTTTAGCATTCAACACATAACTTCATTAACCAAATTATCTGCAGAAATAAAAATATTAAAAGTTAGAAAAAAAAAAAGGTAAAGCAGACACACAAAGATGGGTCTTCAGAAATTTCTACCTGGTTTAGGTTCAGCAGCATGGGAAAAGAGGAATCTAGTACCTTGCCCTGAGTTCCACCTGCCATACAAATTGAATTCCTCAAGATCCAACATTTAATGTTCTCCAAAGATCCATTCTGCCTGAAATCACCATTGGAATGGCATCTCCAAACCAGGCACAGAGCACAACAGGCACAGAGCTAATTTGTGACAGACTAGAATAACCTCCTCACTAAGGACAGTTACTCGATGGTTAGCTCACCTTCCACCACACACATTCCACCAAGATTGAACTTGATAGGAAATATTTTCCACTGTGAATCCAAAAGTTGACAAATATCAGTGTTTTTTACTGTTTTCTTGCTCTTCTTGCCCCTCTTGCTTCTCCATTGGAAGGAATGGTTGATTTACCTAAGCCATCGAGGGAGACAAGTTAATGACTTGAATGCCCTACTCTGTCATGCCAAGACCCACCTCAATTTTGGAGGCTATGCTAATTCCCTCCCTGCAGAGGTCACTGAGCCTTTTTTCTTTCACCAGATTGGAGTAGGGGAACAAATAGCAAGCATAATTCAATTCTCCTCACAGACAAAAGAGCATCATGACCTACATAACTTAACAGGGCTGTATTTTCCTCTAGAGTTCAGAAACTGTTTCTACCTCCAAGACTAATACCATCACTTTATCACATTATGCTGGAAAGATGGAAATCTTTACTGGCTATTTCAGGGCCAGAAATGTACAGACAACAAAAAGAAGTATACTGTAAAGAGAACATATAATGGGTGTATTTACTGGATACTCTATAAAGGGAAATATGAACAGTCAGTGACCAGAAAGAGAAGATAATTGCAAGTATATAACAGGAAAAACATTCTGGAATGACAAATAGAAAAAAAAGCATACCCATGTGCTGTCTGCTTTGCAGGATGCTTTAACCAAGACAAAAGATTAAATATATTGCCACATAATGTAGAGAGCCTATTTTTTGCCAAATATTCAATTACAGAACTCAGCTGAAACCCTGATGTATACTTTTTCAGTTCTATATTGAAGGAAATATTTAGTTATTTCAGACCTCAAATCCACACAATCCTCACCAAATAGGTCAAAGGTTACCGAATTTACATATCAAAAACCAAATAAAGATCAGATGAATATAAGTAATGACATTTTCCTTTTCTTTAAAGGAAATCTTACCTGCATCACTTTTTCCAAAAAGACAGATCTCAATGGAAAGTTAGTCTGAAATTAAGTAGCCGTTTGTTCTTGATGATCAAGACATGTCTAAATTTTTCACTTCCTACTTTTCACAGCACCTAGCAGCTGAAGTCGTCCTGTTCAGGACATTATGCAAATCACAGCCTTTGAGATGTGCCATACACAAACTTAGATACTTCATAACCATCATCACTCCCACATTATTTTCTGCTCCTGGTAGAGCCAGTTATTTTATGCCAATAAAAGGTGGACTCAGCTTACTCCTCAGGAGGGCACAGAAGATCCAGAAGAGGACATTCTATTTCCATGTTCAGAAATATTTGACAACTCCCTGCCATTGGCTCTGTGTACGGGTATCTGGGTTTGTGCTAATAAATAGCAGACATTGTGCATAATTACTACATGTTTTAGACCTCAGAAATCACACCAAAAATTCTAATAAACCATTTTTGGCAAATCATTACCTAAAAAACAAACTGTTTGAGATTCAGAGGCAAACCAACAGTAATACTCTTCCACAGTCACCACAGATTTCATTTACAGCAAATGAATACTGCTCCACATTGTCATTCAGTAATGCTGCATGAACTCAAGTGACTGACAAAGAGCATTATTTGTTCTTTCCAAAATTATATATTCACCCTGAATGTTAAGCTGCACTGTAAATGCCAGGTGCCACGCCTACAGAACTGCTTTTATTTGCCATGCCATCCTTAGCAGGGTCTTCCACATTTTCTCTTGCTACCACAGCAAGTTCTGTTACCCACTGTTCTGTGCAGATTCAGCAATCCCTCATTGCTTTTAAGTCAGACTACATATAATTGCTAAACTTACTAGACAAAAATAACTGACTGTACCCTTGACTTGCAAAGAAATAAAAAACAGAACCTGAAAATAGCTAAGTATAACCTACAAAAAAAGTCTGCTTCTTCTGAGTTTTCATTTATGTCGCACTATTATTCATATTGGTACGAGCACCCAGCATGATTCTAAAGGTCTTCCCTCTGGCAAATATCCCTGTATTAGAGAATATTTGTTAAAAAACAGTTCTCTAGTTTTTGTCTTAAATAAAAGATTTTAGGTACTGTTATTCATGACACCATTCTCAAAACAAATTGCACAGTACAAAACGTTTTACCCCCTAAGAGGAAATGACAGCAACTGAGACTTTCATTAGCATTAGTTCCCAAACAACTAATAAACAATTCTTCAAATCAGTTTACATCCAGCCAAACAGCAGTCATTATCTTCCACAGCACGTCCAACTTGCAACACAGCATGGATGTTTTAGATACAAGTATCTGCAGGATAATGAAACAACAACAACCTAAATGAAAAGCCAGCGTTCCTAAACACCAGCAACTCAGGCTGGACTACTCGTGCCTTTAGGTACTCACGGACAGAGGCTCCAGTGACAGATCACCAAAAGAACGGCAACAGCATGAACAACTTCGGTTGGAACGTCCATCTCAGTACCCTCTGGCCCAGCTCTACTGAAAAGGAGGCTGCTTTGGTTGGACACTTGTTCCAAGTCAACTTCTGAAAGAATTGACATTCCTCCTGGAATGTCAAATCCCCACATTTCTGAGCAACCAGCGGCAGCGTGAGCTTCCCCCCACCCCACAGCACTTGACAACTTTCCTTCAAGGAACTTTTCCCCCCCTTTACTGTCCATCTCCAGGAAAAGTCTGATCCCTTTTCACCAACTCTTAATCAAACTAGACTTAAGTGCCAGCAAAACACCAGTGTTGATTTACAAGTTGTAGAGCAATGTTGTCAGCTATGTGATTCCAATTCTCATTTTCCTGTTACCATAGTTACAGTCATTTATACAATAATTTACCACACCCTTGCTAGTGCTTATAAATCTCACAACCTTCTGAGTAATTGCAGCCAAACTTCTCCTTAAGCCTCTGTTTTTCCTTGACTCTCTCCCCCTGGCTCTTCATTCATCCCACACCTTAAAGCTTTCACTGTAAGTTGAAGCTCAGAAAGAAATGTTAAAACATATGAAGGAATAACTAAAAATGTTATAGAAGTGACAGGACTTGACTGCAGTTCTCCAGGCTGGACCTGAAAATAGACATAAATCATAAACAGAACAAGGCTACTGGTCTGCTAATAACGATGACATTCCTCAGGACCTGCATCTGACCCCTCACAGCCCCAAAGCCCAACAATCCCTAAGCTGCTGGCTACTTCTGGCACTTCTGAAAACTCTGCCTTGGCCTCAAAGCTTCTCTGATGTTGACTTTGCTCTACTCACCTTTGAGAAGAAAGAATAGCTGCAAAACCTAACTGCAAAAAAAGAGCATTTTATTATAAACTTCCCAACTATCTTACTGAATAAAAACTAACTATAAGTTTCCAGCCTAGTAAGTTCATTCTAAATCCTCCTAAATCCTATCCATAGAAAAGTGAGAAAATACTTAGTGTTGTTTAAATATGTTATCATATGTATTCCCATACCAAATAGACTCATTGGAAAAGCAGTCAGCATTCCAACACAGGCAGTGCATTACGCTGCCTACTTGAAGGAACTGAACTGGTTGACTGAACTGGTGACAAACAAAAGAACACTGCTCAGATTACTGCAATCCCATTCCTAGTATACGACCCCGACACTTCAACGTTGTCATGTGCATACTGTAACCCTCATGTAGTGACAGATTTCTTTAAAACAGCCTGACATAAAAATAGCTGAGGTTAAGCCAAACAAACTCTTGCTGCTAAAATTGTCAAGCAAGCTTTCCCAAGCTTCAGGAAACTTAAAGCTTTATAGCAAAATATTTTTTAGTTAGATACAAAACAAGCATTTCCACAACATTCACTTTTGTATCAAGTTTTATTTTCTTTCCTCAAACTGCTAAACAAACAAATCTGTTTCTAACCTTGCAAAATGACTGCAAGCTTACACTGCTTTTTCCAACCAGGATCTACTGGTATCTGTGCAGCACTGTTAACTCTTTCTTTAAAAAGGAACCATTCGCTCTAATCTCAAATAAAGATTAAGCTAGCTTATTCCAAGCCATGTTCCCACTGTGTGTCACATACTTACTAAACGCAGAACACCTGTAAAATTTGTTCCAACATAAGAAGCACAAGTGTGCATAGTATTGCAATGACTTCCAAGCACTAATAAACTGAGCTTAACCCATAATGAATTTCTATTGAACAGTGTAACCTAACTTTTTATACACGCAGATATTTTTGCATGCAAAATCTTGTTACAGGGAAATGGGATAAACTTCATGTAACTGAAATCTTAACAGCTTGAAGAATTATTAGTCCAGATCAAATTACTGCAGAAAAAAAGTCATGAACAGTACTACACAAAAAAAAAACTCAGTAATAGTCAAAATTAGTGCCCACATACTTCCGCTATCTCATTCCTTTTCTTGGTGTTACGCCTGCTCTTCAACTGCCTCTTCAGATCTCGAGGTTGACAGCTTCAGTTTTGACCAGTGATACACAGCAAGTCACGGCCATCCCAAGCGCAAATACGATGCTGATGGTTTCTTCTTCAAACTATCACCCTCTTGGGATCACTTTTACATTTGCTCATGCAGGCGCAACACTTGGCTCCTTCCTCTTCTGTCTGCACGTTCACCATTACATAATTTTACTGCACAAGGTGCATTGCACATTACTTGTTTCCTTTCAAGCTGGTTTTCTCTAGAGCCAAGCCTGTGTTTCTTGAAGGGTGAGCAGTTTGCAATCCATGGGTTTCCACTGCCAGTCTGTGCCCTGTTGACATCCCAAGTACTCCTCAACACTGCAACCCATGCCATATTTCATGGCCTCTCCCAGCACACCAGAACTGTATTCCATTAATGCCATAAATACCCCATTCTACACAAAATAAACACTCGCTGCTACTGGCGATACAAAAGCTGTGTGTACACGGTACGACGACAAGTACATGTAAATAATTTAATCATAACCATCCAGTCATTAACAATCTGCTTTTACAGCTAAACAAAATAAAAATAAAACTCCAGCTGAGCCAATTCAAGCTCAGATAAATCAAACCTGATAAATCTCAGACCTGTGGCTATGTTGAGAGAACTCAACATAAAGCTGATTACCTATCGCTCCCAATACTTGGGCTACAATTTTGATAGACAGAAATTCACCTGCTCCTTTCCCTCACGACATATGCATTTAAAACAGACATTACTAGGCATTATTTTTACTACAAAAAAAAAAAAAAAAAAACAGCAAGAACCAAACTACCAAATGCTACTGTTCTGGAACAGAATTTCCTGCTGCTGTATATAGAACTCTCCTGTTTACTATCAAATTTGAGATCTATGCAGCCAGCTACTTCCAAGTTATGAAACAAATTCTAGAGAACAGATTTAAGTACGTTACAGGAAACCAAATCTGAAATTAAATTCTGATTCATAGTAAGAGCATCTCGACGAGACGGTACCTCATCTATGCCTTTAAATATATATCCAAGAACCTGATGAGGCCAATGAGTGTCAGAATGAAAGTACTTGCTGCACAAGGCTATAAAAATCTATTCAATGTTATGATTAATAATGATACCTTCAATGAAAAATTCATGTTTAAGATGTCCATCCTGCTTCCCCCTCTCTGCAGTGGAAAGTTTTCCATTCTAGTGAAACTGTCAGAGTTGCTTCCTTGGAGACTAAGAAATTGCAACTGTAGGACAGAGCCTTTGCCCAGGAAGAGCTTGCTTCAGGTTTCCTTTGGTTGACAATTTTACCCTCCCTCACCAGAAGCAAGCTGGGAAATTTGATTAGCCTTGTTATTTTGGAAGAGACAGTTTCGACTGTAAAGACGACCAAAAAGCCATCTAGTGCCACCTGCATTTTATGATGGCTTTGCATTTCCCCATTCCATGCAGTAACATCCTAACATCAATTTCAAAACATCTAGTCAGTAAGTTTCAGTTTTGTCCTTCTATAGCTATTGCAGGATACCAGATCTGACAAAGCAATTCAGTTGCTGGTCCAAACTCTGATCAAGCTTCTCTAGTTGTGTGAACAGACAATCCAGCTCCAATCTTGCAGTTAACATGAAATTAATCAAGTGTTACGCTGAACAACAGGAGCTTATACCTTACGTAACAGTAAAATTAAATTCCAAATTAGGTCTCAGGTTTTTTTCCCCATACATATGGATTTCAAAATCTGCCCAAACTGAAAGAAATGTCAGTCTAGCGTAGCAGTATATGACTGATCCAAAACTATTAAAACACCACCTATACCAAATATCCTTTATCAGCATGAAACAGTACTTAGATAAAATTCAATTTCTTACAAAACAGACTTCAACCACTACATACCAGTCTCCAAAAGTCTTTATTTGTTAACATCCCAACCTCGTAGATGTTATAAAAATAAACCATTATTTAATAATCAGTCATTTTTACCATACAGTTTTCTTTTTTTAAACAAAAAGGATACAGAAAAAAATAGCTTTCTGTGGACATCCCACAAAGTATCAAACTCTGCATTTGTTCTATTCTTGCAGAAAAAAAAAAGTGAACCATCTCCAAAATCAGGGGATGTGGTCTTAGCAACCGGTTCTTCCTCCCCTTAAACTGCAACACTCTGTATGTGCATTTCTAGAAAGTCAGTAAGGCCTGAACTGAGAAGGATGGCTGTCTGGAGGAGGTGGAGGAGGTGGCTGTGGAGGCGGCAGAAATGGGTACGAGGAGTTGTACATGTTTGGGCCTGCCCAAAGCATATTTGGATTTGAAGGCGGAAGGTGAAACTGATGCATCTCATTAACAGAGCCAAAAACTGGAGGAGGAAAGGGGTACTGCTGCATCATTGGATTTTCTTTCCTATGAGGTTGTGGAAACACTGGAGACTCCTGATGCATTCTGCTGCCAGATGAGTACAGCTGTGGCGGTCTAATTGGTGGTCCTGAAAATCCTGGAGGGCCTGATGGAGGAGGAAATGGATCCCTGGAGAACCTTCTGCCATGGTGCCCCCTTGAATAACTTGAGACAGGCTGTCGCGCTGACTGATGAGGTCCTTTATAGTCGCCTTAAAAATAAAGCAACAAAACCAGTTTCAGTATTTTGAAAGTTTAAGTTTAGTCCTCACAAATCCTTCAAGATTCTTTTTTGTCTTCAAACACAAACACACATGCCTAACCTGTGCTGTGAAACTTACAACTGGATACAGAGGAGTATCAGTTAAAACTGTGCATAAAGCTGAAGTCAAGGAAATCTGAAGAGTACTCTTTTCAACAATAATACTAGCAAATAAAAAAACACTGACAAGTCTACTGTTTACTAACTCACCCTGATTTACCACAGCAGTACAGAAAGAATGATTGCAAATTCAGTCATTAAAAAGGACATCTCATGTTTTCTTACAGGCATTTTCCTCTGTATTAAAAATCATGAGAACACTCTAACTGCAAGCATTCTGAAGCTTCAGTTTAAAACAAGATTTAGAAGGAACACATTTTAAAAGTCAAGATAAATCAGCAGTTCTTACTTTATCTTAGTTTTTCAAGTTTTCATTCTGCTGCAAACTGCAATTGGACTTAACCACTATAAAGCATGGAAGGATCTCTCCTTACACATCTTCCAAAATTTCTGTGGTGTTAGAACTCTCATGCTCAAACACAGAAGGGCAAAATGCAGAAGTTATTTTACTTAAGTAGTTACTATTGAAAAATACTGAAAGTTATCTTAGCAACAACTTATTATTCAAAACATATTTAGGAAGACAGATACAACAGACAAAATCAGTTACCATCTTTACAATGGCATATCAAGCCTTGCACTGCACAAGTGATAAACAGCTTTCAGACCTGAGGAGGTCTAACAGCACAAAAAATTATTTCAACTCAAATTAACCAGAAAATCGTTCAGAGGAAAAAAAAGGCAGGCTGTGTCTTCAGCCAATTAACTTTCAGTATTTGCCTTATTTTTTTCCCCCCTGTAAAGGTCACAATATAAGCACACATTTAAGGTAAATAACAGATGCACTGCTACTTATACACGTACTGTAAGAGTATCAGAATTGTACAAGAATTACATGAAGATCACTGAAGTATTAAAAATGTTCCAGAGAGCTGCTAAGATATTCAAAAGGTCACAGAATTTAAACAGAAACACGACCTCTAAAAGACCTTAGGGCTAAAAGCACAGAAGGTATATGTTAACTAGAGTCACAATAAAAATCAATGCATTTGAAGAACATAAGGACCTGATCCTTGGTGCCAGATTATGTGATGTATTTTCATCTTTAAAAAAAAAAACCACATGCGAAAATGGTTGATTAGGACTGGGACCTGAGATTGCTGCAGTGCATCCAGGCCTCTGAAAAGTACTCCAGTTAAATTAGAGGACTGCTCTGGAAGTAATGCCTCCTATTTTATTCTGTTGGCCCACAGCATCAGAGGCGGATGTTGGTGGGATGGCAGCAGAGGCTGGAGCTTCCCACCCATCTCCCATTCCATGTTGTTGCCGCGTGACAGATGGCAGCAGAGGGGCACTCTGACGCAGGAGTGCAGATGGAGCAAAGGTTTGTGTTTCCATGCAGAAACAATGGCACCCATTGACATTCATCGACAGTGCTGAACGTTTCTGGAGATCAAACAGTGGATGTGAGCACAGTGAGGCAGTGGGTACTGCACTTCACAATTGCTTTCACAGTGTCATTGCTGGAAGTCAACTCCACTGGTGAGGAATTTTACAAGCACAGCATGCAGGCTCTTGTTCACAGCTGGTGAAAATGCATAGCTAATGGTGACAACTGTGTTGAAAAAGTGTTCCTGTGATCTTTGTATCTGTTGTAGTTTCCACAGAAATAAATAGGAGGCATCACTTGCAGAGCAACCCATGCACTTCAGCGAGTATTCCTGTTCTTTTTCCTCCTATCAAAGACTCTAACAAGGAGCCAACATTAATACACTGACAGTTATATGAAAATGCAACCACATACAACCCCAGCTGAGAAGGAGTTTGTGTCCCAACTTGCCAGCTGTCCCTGCTGCTGAATTCCACAGCCTGAAGTAAATTGCACACGATGCTGATTTTAAAGCACGTTATTTACAGAAAAACACAGCAACTCATAACCCATGCTCCCCTGACAAGCTGAGGCAGTTCCTCTTGTTGTGTTCTCAGTTACATAAGGTAGTTCAGTAACAGCCTCAGCAAGCCCTAGGCAAATGCAGCTCTGCAATAAATTGGCAGAATAACAATATGGTAGAAAACATGCCATATTCAATACAGAGAAGCAGAAACCAGGAGAGAAAATAACCATCAGCAACGAAGGGAGAGATTAACTGTACACAGAAGGAAACAGCTAACAGGACAGTTGCTGACTTCCCAGCTAAAGAGGTAAAGGGGTTCAGTGGGTGCTGTCTAGTAGCTGTACAAAGGAGAAGCTGTAAGCTCACAGCAGGAGTCAGTCTGAGAAATATCAATGGTGAAAAGCACTGCGCAGCAGAAATACAGCAGTCAGAAGAAGCAAGCTGGTACGTGAGCACAGTAAGAGAAAAGGAAGAGCAAAGGTGATGTGGGTCTGCAGCAGTTAAAAGAAGCGGTACAGAAAATGTAACAGAAGCAGTCAAGCAGGAGAAGAAAGAGCTGGGATTTTTCAACCAAAATGGCCACCATAAAGCAAGATGTTTTTGTCATTAGAGGCAGGAAGAAAAACACTGGAAGATTTGGTTATCTCAAAGCACGGCTGCACCTGCAGCCAATCTGTCAACAGCTGGAGAAAGAAACATGAAGAACACTGCATACTATGGAAAACCATACAGTTTATCAAACAGGTTGACCTAATGACTATGATGGATGAGAAGATGTTCCAAGTGGGCTAGACAAGTTATTCTAAAGAGAGGGATTAATAAGCCTTGGGTGACGACCTTCCTCTTCACAGGCAGAGGAAGGAATTTCTCATTGTAAGTTTTGCATCCTCTCAAGTCTCCAAAAAAAATGGGTTTCAAAACACCACACATGGCCTTCCTCCCTATTTTCCCTGCACTCCAAGACTTAGAACGAACTTGGGCCGCAATGACCTCTGCACTAAGCAAGCTACCAACTTCAAAAGGTGACATCTGTTCTATACTCTCACCATGTGTTAGCTGATACTGTCTTTAAGTCTCCTCTGAGAACTCTCCTGCTTGGTACTACTTACCTTTTCACAGTTTAATGTTAAAAAAAAAAAAAAACTTCCTTATTAAAATTAAGGAACGTAACCACAAATTCGCAAACACAACTTCAGAAAGTACAGAAACAATTGTATGAAAGCTCAAATTTTAAGATAGATATCACTGTGTTTTTCAAACTGTTGTTGAAGAGATGAAAGCATTCTCCCATAGTATTCACTCGCCTGATGTGTTTGCATCCGCTTTGAGTTTCTTCCTTCCTTGACTTTGAGGCTTCTTCTTCTTTTGTTTTGCCTCTCTCTCCTTCTCATCATCACTGTAGTCTAAGGCCTGGTTAAAAAAACATACAACAAAGCCATATGAAATACAAATATTTGCATAGAGAATTTCAGTTCTATCAGTAAATTATTATTTAGAGAACAATCCATCCTTCAGAAAGAATATTAAGGATATTAACACTGCACTTTCCTATTCTGCATTCAAAGATTCATCATATGTTCAGCTGGCTTCTCAACACAACCAGAAATTTTGTACTTCAAATTTCCCACACAACAACTACCCAACTCTCAATTATTCCTTCCAATGTTCTCAAAAACAGCAACATTCAAGCACTTAACACTTTTTTTTTTTAAATCATCTTAAAGTTAGCAAGAAAAAAAGTGAAGTATTGCGTAACATACAAAAGATTCAAGCACAGTTTTCATGTACACTTTCCATGGCTTACTGCTGATAGCATTACATGCAGGTAGTTCAACAGAAGCCTACCAAGGGTTCTATTTCACTTTTCCCAAGAAACCTCAAACAAGGAATTTACGCAGCTCTCACCAAGATCAAGAGGAAAAGAGCAGTACCGAGTGAATCTCTGAGAAGCTGGCTAGTAGTTATCAAGAAAAAGACTGCAGAAGGGTGCAAGTTATATAAAGCGTGTACTAGGTAAACTATAAAATGGAATTTTTTTACAAAAATAATTGAAGATTATTTTTATGACCAGGGGTTAGATTTGACTCAACAGTTAAACTGACATACATTTGAATTTTGTCTTATTTTTTATGTACTGACAATTCTAGACTAGTAAGATTCTAATATTGTTCCTGTTAAACTTCCAATGGCAATGTTATTCCAAAAGAATTTTAACTTCTGAAGAATGTAATCATTTACAACAGATTCAAGCTAGATTTAGCTCATGCTAAAATAAACCCTCACAGCAACACAAAAAGAACTGACTCCAGAACTTCCATGCAGCTCACCGCATCAGCTTGCCAGACAAGCTTCAGGATCAATTGCCAGCAGAAGGCTCTGAAAGAGTCTGGCTGCATGAGACAATTTCAAGCATCAGTAGCATAAAATATAATCTGCACTGCTCTCAACAGTTACTGCCTTCAAAGCAAAAGCTGCTTTCCACCATCTCAACAGCTCTCACAGTCTGGTTATCTTACTGTGAACCATAAATGTCCAGAGATTAGTCTAATTAAGGATTACAAGATGTGCATGTGTGCTGCTTTGTAGAAAACAACACATCTAAAATCACAAAGTCAGAACAGACGCAAAGGTGTCACAAAAAGCAACTAAGCTGACAACATCCTTGCCAATCCCTTATTCCTTTCATATCATCACCTTGTGTTCCTGCAGCTCCCCTGTACATTCAGGTTCTCATACTCGAAGACACTAGTACCATTTTTAAAAAAAATCTTTCAATAAATACTAACCTTGGAAAAAGCAATGATTCTTTATCTGCAAAAGACTTGAGTGCTTCACTATACATAGCCAAACTCTAAAGTTACTCAGGCACTCACAAATTCAAACTAAGTGTTTACATGCTTATCTCCTGAACAGCTTTAGAAATATGACAAAGAAACAAAAGGAAGAGCTTACCATTAGCCTATACACACATTTTCTATCACCAAAAAAACCTAAGACCAGCCAAAAGCACGCGCAGTCTTTCAGTGCTCTATTAATCACATACCTACAACAGTGTGAATCTGTGTAATACTTAATTCTCAAATGATGATTCCTGGTGAGATCATGTCTTCTCAAGAGAATAAGGTAATCTACAGTCAGAACTGTCACACAGGCAGCCTTTGACAGAAGTTTACGTCTGCTCAGATCAATTCAACTTGTAGGAAGAGGGATTCAAAAATCCATTCTTCACATCATACTAGAAATAGCAACATTCTGGCCTGACAGACTGATAAATCACTACAGGACCTATCTTCAAGTGTTAGAAAAGCTTGTGTCACATCTCTCCTTCAAGCCAGAACTGGCCTGAGATAAAGAGCATTGCTCAGAACACAAAGGAAAGACGTGACAGCCCACCAAAAAAAAAAAAAAAAAAATCCTTTCCTAGAGTTTAGATTAAGAGGCACATACTGAACAACTATCCTAACCATTCAAGCTTTCATAAAATTCAGAAAAATCAGCTAGACAGATCACTTCACAATACTACTCAAGGCATCTAGGAGTTTTAGCTATTTTGGATACGAAAGGCTTAAAGCAGAAATTGCAGAGTAAAACAGTGCAAGCTTTGAGCTAGAAAGCAAACCAACCTCATGAAAACCCATCAATACAACCACCAACGTTTCAGTTCTTAAAGAAAAGAATAGTCATGAAAAGTATAATTCTAGTGGAGTTAAGGAACACTGGACGGGAAACCTGGGTATCACTGGAGAAGTCTTTAGAGATCCTACAGTAAGTGATACCAAACAACAGCTAGGAGAAGCTCCCACTTGCACAGAAGCTCATCTCTCACAAAGCTAGCACTTTGTAAGAAGAAACAGTAGGGAAACCTTAACAAGGAGCCATTCACATAATGCAAGAGGAGGTGTAATGTTAATTTAACAGATTAACGTCCCACACTGTAGAGCATTAGGAGACCTTTGAATAGAGAATTGTTTATGGTAGGGTTAAAGACAAAACTACAGTGACAGAACAGAAAGGACAAGAAAACTGTAGCAGAAACAAAAGCATTAGGAAAGGTAAAAGCATTGCTACTCAAAGCAGGTCATTCAGGTTGCCAAAAATACTCTTGAAGAACTGGAGGAACTTAAAGATATACATACTCCCAAATGCAAAAAAGCAAGTTAAAAAAAAAAAAGATAACTAGATCCCTCTACAGTGGCCTCTTCAACAAAAGCAGTGTCTTTGCAATGAAGAAAAACACACTGCTAATTGGACAAAATTCTGTGCAGAGTAACTATGTGTATTTCCTGTCAACAAAAACAACTAAAGCTGTAGTTACTTCAGGTGGTGGTTCTTGGTCATTCTTCCAAGATGCATCTGAGCCTTTTTCCCTAGAAGGAAAAAACAAAGACAATCAGGCAAAAGATGGTGTAAGCAGGCTATGAAACATTTCACGTGTGAGTTATACAGTAGCTACATATGCCAGGTTAAAAATAATTTATGGAAACTGTACAGTAGCAACCAGGGTAACACTTTCTTCAAGTTACTGTATCTCCAGGATACAGGGGAGTTCCTTGTTTTTATTTGTAAACAAATATTAACCTGTGTCAACTTAGAACTTCACTACTTAGATCACTTGAAAAACTTTCCTCCTTCAAGTGGACTGAACATTTCACATAGCTAACATTAAGCTTTCACCAACTCTCAACATGTTCTCTTAAACCCAAATTGCTTTCTTGAATTGGGATAGTTCACTGCAACCGTCTGCTAACTGCATGACAAGGAATTTATCTAGAAGGACACAGACTTCAGTATATCCACAACAAAGTGAGTTTGGAATCAAAGAAACAATTCCACTAAGATGGCCTTAACTAGGTAATGAAACTTCATCTATTTTGTTGTAAATATAAAATTAAAAGAAGTCATTTAAGGATGAAAAAAAAGTTTCTTGTCCAACAACCACCAAAACAAATTCTGAAGAGTTACCATTTATTTCATCCATTGCTTTAAGAACTCCATTAAAAATGAAGTAAATTCTTTGATCGCTACCCAACTTTGTGGAGCAAGTTTAACTTATACTGTTGAAGGCTGTAGAATTCACTCCTCCCTAATTTAATGTATTTTGGTCTGAAATGTCAAGACAATCCTTATTTACACCAAGTATATAACATAATGCTGACAATTATTACTTGCAGAACAGAGCCAAATCCTCATAAATAGCATTCTAGGTGATCAGTGCTCTAATTACCAAGGGTTGTTACGCACTCAAGTTAGCAACATCAAAGTACCAGGCGGCCACTGACTTCCAGGCAGCCCTTGACTTAAACACCCTATAAGACAGCCCATGAGTGTGGGCTGAAGAGAGTATTGAACCTGAAGTTTAACTGTTCATCAGGCAGCTTCTCTCACTCTGCCAAAGCAGTCTCCACCATTTCAGCAAAACCAACATTTTGCGTGCTTTGAGATACTTCATCTTCTGCAAAGACGACAACAGCAATTCTTGTATTTCTGAATTCAGATACCGTAAGATCTCGAAGTCTAAAAGGTGGCTCAGAGGAATCATGAAAATACATGAGCCTGTTTAGAATTATTTTGTGTTTCAGGCAATACAGGCAAAACTCCATAAATTATTTTTAGCAACAAATTATTTTGCATTCAAGAAGTTTTAAAGTACCCACTGAATAATGACACTTCCATCTATTTGGCTATTAAGTGTTAGGCTCATTCACATCACTGCAACTTTGCACAATGCAAGAAGATTGCACGTCAGATTTCCCAAACCTTCCAGCTTCAGGTTTCTTTCAGACCTTAAGCCTGATTAGTTTTCTTTTCAAAGTAACGCTGCAGTTTTGAGTAGCATTTCTAAAACTAACAAAAAGCGGAAATCCAAGTCTGCAAATCTGCAATCTGCTAAGGTCTAAAACCCTACTGTGAAGCACTGACTGAAGCTCAACTGTCCTATTGTCCATGCCACCTCAGTTTCTTTACACAGACATTATAGCAGAGACAAGATATCAAAATTCTTTATCTTTTTCCACTAGACAGGACCAGTTCTACCTGCCTCGTGAAAAGGCAGCCTCAACCCATATTACTAATTGTGTCACAAAAGCATAAGAACCTTGACTGAAAGAACACAGAAATAAGATTTTTCAGTGAAATACAACGTCACATTATTCAGAAATTCTAGTTACTTCAGACTCCACGGGGGCTGACAGTACTCATTTTTAATGCAAGGCAAGAAACAGCATCTGACACACTCTGCAGCCATGCTGCTAAGATGTGCAAGCATGAAACTTCTTACCTAGTGTTCACTTTTGTACCACACATTACAGTGAACTCCTACTGAACAGTAAGTAGTTCCCAAAACTACTTGCAAAGCAAACTAACACACAGCTCTCCCCTCTCAGATGCCGAGCATGGCCTGAAGTTACTGACCCAGTAAGCAGACTGAAGGCTGTGTAGTTACTGTGCTAAGCAACAAAGTTGAGCAGCACAAATCAAAGAGAAGCTGGCATCAAAACGCTGCAGAAAAACAAGTAAGCAGCACAGTGAGAAAACTATTTTGGCCTTCACTAAAGTTGGGAGAAAAAGTTTAAACACTTGTTGCTTCCACAGGATTAAAAAAAAAAAACTCCTGCAGGGGCCACAGTCACATTTAAAGCAGACAACAGGTATTAGTCTTGCTTTTTGTTTATGAAAGTCAATAGGTCAGATGAGAACTAATCTCAACAGAGACTAAGTCACTTGTGACAGAACTTTTTTCAACCTACAGTTATTTCAGGAAATCCATCAATAATTTATACAATTAACAATTAGCAGTCAGTTATTATGCTCTATTGCTTAGTCCTTATCTTTGAGCCCTTATCTTCTAAATGGCAACAAGTCCTATTCATACATTGTTTTCCTAGGCAAACAAATACCATGGAGAAGTTTCTGAACACCATCCCCCCAACCACGACCAAATTTACAGCGTGCCATTTTCATTCAGGATTGCTCTTCTCCATCTGCAGAACAGACTTTTTGATAATTAGGTAATCAGTTTCTCACTCAAGTCTAAACTTGAATTCAGTATCTTCAGCTACGTTAAAAAATACATTTTACTCAGATAAGAAAATAAGTCAGACTCACTGCTGTAGTTTCTCAGCAAATATATACTGGGTGAAGTCCTCCACCGATGGAGCAAAATACATGTTGTCTTGCACATTAATGCCTTTTCCTTTGATATGTTCAGAGCTGTTAAATCTTAACACATAGAAGGGATGCAAAACAGGACCGAATACCTCAAATATCTGAAACACAAACAAAATTGTTTAGAGAAACGACCAAGATTAGACAGCTCATTTCACTGTCCACAACTGTGAAGCTTTAAGATGCTTTGTATTTAAGAATTTTGATGTGTTTTCAAAATTGCAGCAAAGTTACCCTCATGTTTTAGCTTTATTACTACATCTGTTTGACAGTGTATTTCTCCAGCTACTGTGAGTCATAACTTGGAAGGTTAAGTTTTTCACGCTGACTTTGCCTTCGCCCACCCAACTGCTCTCCTTTCAGTGTCAGCTTCCTTTCCTTTAGTGATCTTTACTTTTGTTAGTTCTCTGATGTTTTCTCTCCAAAACGCTTTGAAATCTGAACATTTGAATAATCACTTGTTTACTTCTAAAAGTTCATCTCTGCATCTTTTTTATGTTCCCACGTCTGTTCCCTAAGTCCATGGAGAGAACAGAATTTTGCAACATTGTGCGGAACATCTGCAATTTCTTGCTATATTTTCCTATGTTCCACTCATAACTAGCACAGAAAGATGTTACACTGGTGATGATCCTAAAAGATGGCTTTCTTTCTCCAGGAAACATACAAAATTAAACGCAATATTGCTCTCAGCAAACACTCTTCACAGCAGTTGCATACACATTGGCATAAAACTGCAACATCAGAGCACAGATAAGTAAAAGTACTCCGTATTTCCTAAACTCAACTCAAATTCTCCTGGCAATAAAAGAACACACCTAATTATTCAAGACATCATACATCTGAAAGCAACTACAAGCATACTCAAACAGCAGAAACTCAACACACACTAGTTCTATATGGATGCAGTGAGCTCAAGGATAGGAATTCTTGAGATTAAAAAAAGTAAGCAATGATAACAAGAGTCAGAAGCACAAAGAACAACCATGTATCAAGGAAACACCACTTCATTTAGCTGACTTGGACACTGTTTGTTGCAACATATAATAATATTTGGAATTTGACATTAGAACAACAGGTTTTGATGTTTTCTTTACACACCTTTCCTGCTGCTTGCCGATCTTCTTTAAAAATGATGCTCTCCTCATTTATTGGAGGGAGGCCTCTCACAGATTCAACTATTACTAAAATGGGGAAAAAAAACAATTAGAACTTTATGTTGCAATAACAGTATGCAGTTAATTGCAGGAAAATATAACAAATCCCACAATTACTTACAAACTGAACATCAGAGCTTTGTCCAAATTTTCTTGCACGCACAACTAAAATACTCACAGTCATTAAGGCCTTCTCCAGTGATATCAGAGACAAAGTTTGTACCAGTTCACAGAACTACTGCACTCCAGAGTTGGTGAAAGACAGGAGACCATGTTACATACAAAAGGGGTCTCTCAGATCCTTGTGTGAAATACCTGTTGTATTTCCCCAGGCTGTTTCTTAACTGAGTGCACAGCAACAATAATCGGGTTATTGAACATAGATGCAGGTGAATATTCTGCCTCCTCAGCATTCCAAAAGAAATTCTCCCCAGAAAAGAGAATAAATATAGCTATTCCTTCTCCTAGTAAGTAATAGCAAGCAGACAAGAACACAAAAGATGCCTAGCAGCCCAGTCACAGTAGCATCACTTATGTACGCAGATACACAATTTGAAATTTCCTTCTGCACTGCCATGTCATGCAGCACTCACACTGCATTTGGGCCCAAACCACAATTAATGATGGCACGAGCAGTCAGACTGAGCAAGTCATTCCTTCCTGGTTAAATATGATTTGATATATAGGCTACAAATGAATTCCATTTTTAGGTTTTCCAGATTCTAAGAGCTTATTCTTTACTCAAATTTTTAGAACCGTCTACTCTCACTTTTCTGCTTGTATCTATTGTGTTAGACAAAAGAAATATTTGGTCTTGACGTTCAGCAGGAATTACACTTGAAGATGTCAAAGAGATACAGCAGCACTGCACTCAATTCTGACTCTGCATGTAATCTTTTCCACCTCTACAACGTAACGCTGAATTAAGCATTCTCAGAGCCTGTCAAAGTCATTCAAGCACTTAGTGTCAACATAAGACCCCACCAAAAACTAACAAAATTATCTCTTCTTAACTTAACAGAGCTTACAAGCAATAAACACTTCCTCAAGCTGAAACTCCTCAAGCTTAGCTGCAATTTCAATCTGCAACCATCCTGTGACACTCCAAGCAAGCCTGCAACAATGCTACAGGCTTAATAGTTCATTGGATTTTGAGGGGGAGGGAAACAGGCAGTGAAACAAGTCAGCATGTTACTCAATCCTCATGGGAAATATCCTAGCAAAACAATAAATAAAAGCACAACTCACTACATTGTGCTTCACTACATTGCAGATTAACTTGGAGGTCTGTTGCAGAAAACTATTTTAGAGATTTCTGATATAAAGCAAAAGAGTTCAAGATCTGATTATTGTGATAATGTTTCCACGATTTCCAAAGACTTCAATCCACCCACACCAGATGCAAAGAATTGCCTGTATTACCCGCACTCTTGTACAATAAAAGATATTTTAATAGCAAAGGTTATTTACTTTAATTCTTTTCTTTCCCACTCAACACAAGTATGCCATTTTTAATTTCTACTCTTTATAAACAAAATGCTTTAGAAGTAGTTGGAGCAGCATGGAGCACTTCAAATAAGGTTCAAGACAAATACACTATGGAAGTTTTATTAACATCAGCTTCTGCAAAACTCTGATCTCACACACCAAAGACTGAGGTCCCAGGTAGAGCTGAAGAGATCCTTAAGCGTATCCTGCCTACAGGCAAGCTTACACCTTCCAGCATCAATTAATCACGTTAGTCATGCTGACACCGGCAGCCTGCATTTGGCCAAGGTGCCAGAAGGGGGATAACCTGGGGAGGTGGGAAATGATGAACACACACAAACTACCAGCGATCCAACAAGCAATGCTGAAGATACAAGTCCTCTTCTGTCCTCATATTTTAACAAGTAGTTGGGTCTGGGTCTGTGCTTTCAGAAACACCTTCACGTATCTTCAGATATTATTCAAAGACAGCATGTATAACATTAAGATTTCCTAAAATACTGCAAATAACCTTATTGTTACCAGGATTAACACAAAGGTGGTAATACAAGGTGACAAAAATATTTTGATAAAAAAAATAAGACCAAAGTCTCAAAAAAGCACATGCAAACAATACCATACATTATAAGCAATGTAATTCAACTAAAGGAGAATTAAACACAGATGTCATTTTACAGTCTGTCCATTAGATAAGTTCAGAAACCTGCTGCCCCTTTCCTGAACACAGAGGGTTGAATTCAATGATCCCTAGAGGTTCCTTTCAACCCCTAAAATTCTGTGATTCTGTGATCAAGAGAAATGTTTAATAGGCCCACGAAACAGAACGCAGAGTACCAAAACTTTGGGGGAACAGTTAAGTGCACATCTAACATAACATCTAACATGTTTTAATTAAAAAAATATTATAGTTAGACATATTTTGCATACCTAGCTGCTCAATAATACTGGAAACTGTCCCAAAGAGCTTCAGTTCAACATTATCGGGCAGAATGACGTTCAAGTCTTCAACAGGAGGCAGTTCCTGAAAACATCAAACCATTGCTCAGAATAAAATCACCACATGTTCACCACTGAAATACTCTCAGAGAACACACTGCAAGCTATTAACCATGCTGTGTACCTGCACTAGTGCAAACATACATTCAGTCACTGGTTTGGCTTTTCTGACAAGTTAAGTATACAGGTGTAAACTACTGAAAGCTGGATCACTAGAAAAAGGGTTAAAAGATACCACTGCTTACTTACATCAAGGGGCAACTCATCTTTTGTTCTAATGCAGTGTGTTCTGTTATCCTTCTCGTTCGGTTGATCGTCATCATCAGATGCTGTTGAAGGAGAAGAGGAAGAGGAGGATGCAGTTGATGAACTATCCGAGTCTGTATCACTGAACGAAAGAAACAACAGAATTAAAATAGTCTCCTCTATTAAAGTTATGAAGAGGCTAGATTATACTTTATGCAACTACCTTTGATAAGCACACAGTTTCCTTAAATTCACTTGTATACAGAGAAGCAATCTTTCCTGATTCTACAAAGTCACTGGACAAGACCATTAAAGGAGCTGAGAAGAGTAATGGCTTCAGCAGTTCAGAGCAAATGCTACAAACAGTTTGCCTGGGAGCCCACAACAAGTCTTGAACGATGCTATACTAAGCTCAGTCACGCTTGCTATAGCTTTATGCTAATGTTGGTATTCTAAGTCAAGAAGACACTTGAAAGGAAAGCATGTTGAACTGTGAAGGCAAAAAAAAGAACACTATTTTTTGCAGAAAATAAGAGATGAATTCCATAATCTTCACTGGCATAGTAATGTTTGTTGTCCAGGACCCTTAATATTTCAAGCAAAAAGTGAAGGGAAAAAAAAAAAAAGTAGTCCTTACTCCTGTTGATGTGTTTCCTGTAGCAACAGCCTAAGTTCTTCATGAGTTGGTGGGAGAAACAAACACATGGAGCAGTCAGCCTCAGAGACTGAGCACAACTTACAAACCTTACACAAACACACAATGAGACAAGCAAACTTTTGTAAACCTGCACTTGTCCCTCATTACCTGAGCTGGCAGTTAACAACGTAGAATTTAGAAACAGCAATAAATAAAATACGGACAATGCCCCCTTCTAGATTCTTTGACATTACGTTGTCCCCTCGCTGGTGAATGAACGACTTTCAATTAGCATTTGTTGGAAAAGACTGAATCAGACAGATACCATAGAATCGTAGAATCCTTGGAGTTGGAAGGGACCTTTATTTAAAGGCCATCTGGTCCAACTCCCCTGCAACGAACAGGGACACCTACAACAAGATCAAGGTGCTCAGAGCTTGGTCCAGCCTGACCCTGAATGTCTCCAGGGACGGGGCTTCCACCACCTCTGGGCAACCTGTGCCAGTGCTTCACCACCCTTACAGTAAAAAACTTTTTCCCTTAAATCTAACCTAAGTTTCCCCTCTTTCAGTGTGAAGCCATTCCCTCTTGTCCTATCCACGCAGACCCTGCTAAAGAGCTCATCCCCCTCAGGAAAGACAAAACAAATAAGAGCACCTTCCCAAACAGATCCTTTGGAAAAGCCAGGTATAGACTTCCCTGAGGAAAATCAACACAACAGAAAGGCAAAGTAAGCCAGGCTACCAAACAAAATAAAGAAAATCTCTAAGATGCATGGTCAGCTCTGTGTAGTAGTTTAAAGCTCCCAGATTTACATTTACAATGAACTTTTGATGATCACAGCAACAGATTTTTAATTCAAGAGCAGAGACAAAGCCCCAGCCATAAACCAGGGAACTCCCTCTTCATCGAGTTCCAGGAAAACTCCGCGTAAAGGAAACCCTCCCACAACCCCACCACCTATTAATCAAGTGCTAGAGGGCATCCTTAGACTTCCCACCGACTTCTGGGAGCCGGGAGGAGCGCCCACCCACCCCGCGTTACAGGACCGCTCCAGAAGGAGGGCACAGAGCTCGCTGAAGCTGAGCGGGAACGTACCGGGGGCCGAAGCACAGCCCAACCTTCAGCCCCCACTTAGCCAAACCCATTTTTCCACGAGAACGAGCTTTTCCCCTGAGATGTCAGCATCCGAGCCCAGCGCACCGTCTCCGCCGCGGATCCCGCACGCGGGTCCTCCCCACCGCCGCGGGGCGCCCGGCCCACACCCACCTCTCGGAGCCGGACGCGGCAGCAGGACACTCGCTGCGCGCCTCGGTGGGCGGCGGGCCTAGGCCTCCCTCCTCGCCCTCCGGGAGGCCTGGAGAGTTCGCCGACCTCTGCTCCGGCTCCGCACCCGGCGCCTCTCCAGCGGGGCCGGGCTCAACCGTCAGGGTCTGCAGTTGCTCCGCCACCTCCTGCGGTGCCGCCATCTCCGCTCGCCCCACGCGGCCGCAGCCGACCCCGCGCCGCTTCCGGCCGCCCCGCGCGCCCTTTAAAGGCAGGGCGCATGCGCAGGAAACGCGTGCAGCGGCTCTTGGGGCGGGGCCGCGCGCCTCAGCGGGGGCGTTCCCGCTCCTGGCTGGGGTGGGATCTTCCGTGACGAGTCCTGTTCGGTCGTATTTTAAAGCCTTGTTTATTTAACCGTGGTTAGTAAATTCAACCATTAAGTTCAACACTGAAGTTTTTACTACATTAGGTTTCTCCAGAAGAAAAAGCTGGAGTTGTTTCAATAGTTTATGCTGATGACATACAGAAGATTGATGTAGTTAAAATATAAAAAAGTTCGGAAAGGCTCTGTGGTATCCGACCATTGCAGTAATATCTAACCCTGCTATAATGATACCTACCCCTACAACACCCAACCACATCCTTAATATCACCAAGGCATTTATAAACACTCCTGCTCGAGGTTTGCCATGAATAATGTTGTGCTGGGGCTTGGTGTTTCAGCATCTGCCCGGTGCCTCACACCGCTCGCCAGGGAGCTGTGTGTTGGAGCCATTCCCCATGACGTGCAGGGAGCTGGCAAGCAAGCACCATTCCTGCAAGAGAAGGGAGGAATTACTCCTACCCTCCTCGCCCACCTTCAGTCTGAAAGCTCTTCCCCCATGATAGTGACATGGGAGACACAACACACGCCTTATAGTGAGCATGCATGGCAAGAACCTGAAAGACAAGCAGCACACAGAGGTCACTGAGACTGTGAAGCCACAAAAGACTCCCTATAGCCCAGTCTCCATGCCACAATTCAGCAGCTGTGCCCCTTTCACCAGCAGTGTCTGTTCCCACAGAGCCCCATCACAGTGTGCTGTGGACTGGCTTCCGAACTGAGAGCGAATGGTGTTTTCAGTCCCAGGCATTGAGTGGACAGCAGTGCAAAATAATTCTAAAGAGGAACATCGCAAATAAAAATGTGAGAGAATTAAATGTGGTAATGGCGAGAGTGCAAAGACCAAGAAAGAGGAGGATGGACTCTTTAGCAGGGTCTGTGCAGATAGGACAAGGGGGAACGGCTTCAAACTGGGAGAGGAAATTTAGGTTAGATTTAAGGAAG
>JAOWBO010000070.1:23446163-23468499 GCA_028564985.1 Crax fasciolata
GTGCAAGTTGCCCAGAGAGGTGGTGGAAGCCCCGTCCCTGCAGACATTCAAGGTCAGGCTGGACCAAGCTCTGAGCACCCTGAGCTAGCTGTAGGTGTCCCTGTACATTGCAGGGGAGTTGGACCAGGTGGCCTTTAAAGGTCTCTTCCAGCTCTAAGGATTCTATGATCTGAATGTGTGAGGAGTGGTAGAGAGAGCGACACGTTTCCCAGTGCATGTTTTCCATGTAATAAACTTGCCCTCCAGCTCTGCAGGAATGGTGTACACACAGCTCAGAGGGTATTCAGAATGCTTGCTTTTCCAGACTGTCTGGGCAGCATGGAATAAAATGTCACAAGAGTGCTTCACACATACCTCAAACAGGCTGAAGTGAGCACCTGCCAGGAAAAAGATGCCTTCCTCTGATTGTTCCACTCTTTCTTCACAAGGTGATAGAGCAAGTGCCATGCAAATTTAGTAGGAAAATTAAGCATGTACAAATATGGGTAAAAACTAGTTCAATGTTTTTGTTCACAGTTATCTAAAATTATATATAAGCTAAGCAGAATAGACATTTTGCTTCCACAAAAGGCTTAACATCAGGAGCACCTAGTATTTTTTGCAGTATCTTAACTGAGGAGCTTGTATAGACTCTGTATAGACGATAGCCAGAAATAAACTGTCTCATTGCACAGCTACTCAGACAACCTTGGTTAGGAATCTTCCTTTCTCCAATGACTACACTGAGATCCTGAAGTTAGGGTATAACAGACATGGTCTAAAAATATTACAGCCGTATACCATATGCTTTTTGACAAAAGAGATCTTGGGAAAAATCACACAATTAGATGTTGACACCAATTAAGTGTCCATTGCACAGGGGTTAAATATTGAAATCGGTTCATATTGAATCTCAGCGGCAAATACGTTCTCTGCAATCAAGTGAGTAAAACGATGTGTTGTGTATACAACTGAAGTAGAGGCAGAAACCTACTAAAACCCATTCCCATAAAAACAGATCCCGTAATTACTTAAGTAAGGCAAGGGAAGACTATTGTTAGTTTGAGGGGGTTTAAAATTTGTTTGCTTTTCAGAACTGAGACTTGAGATTTACCTGAAATGGGCCATTATGAAGGCTTTTAGAGTTTCTGGGAAGAAGTCGATCAGCATTGGCTGGGAGGGAGTAATTTCCCAAAGCAGACAAAGCCCTTATATATATCAAATCATTTCCTAGCAATAGATGGAATAATTGTTGTCAATATAGGACTGACATAGTTGAATAATGAGGTAATGAAAATTAATTTTATTTACAAAATATAAACCTCTTATCAATGCAAGAGCATGTTCAAGTTTTTACCTTGCCCTTATCTAAGTAAAATCATTCAACTGTCTCAGAAATTGTGTCTTTCCTGCTTTTTGAAGTATTTCAGTTAAGTGTTTTGTAGTTGTTCTCTGGCAACTAGATTGTGTTTTGACAGTTTCTTCGATATTTGCGCAGAACTCACAGCGTCTTTCAAACAAGAAGGTACTTCATTTCATCTGAACATTGCAGTTTAGCCTCTAGCATGTAAGACAGCACTTCTCTTAGAACGAGGATAGTGAAAAGCATGATGCATGGTAAAGATTGTCATCCATTTACCCAGGATGTTTTTAAGTAATCTGCAAAGCAGCAACACAAGCATGAAGATGTTATGAAATGAATGATTTCATAGATGAATGCTCAAATCACTGGCAGTACAAGTTATTTTCAAGATTTAAGCAGTTAAGAAATATTACTGCTGGGACTGGAATTCAATGTCATCTGTCGAGACAGGGCTAAACGTAATGGTACGGCTGTTGTCTGCCTGCAATTTATTTGATGAAGCTCTCTGGAGGTGTTGTTTTCTAAATTTATTTCATCTATTCCTGCTGCTAAGACAGGTGTGTGTAATTGTTTCCATCATACTTTAAAAACTAAAATGACACCGTTCAAATTATTATTACAATGTATTATTACATTTCCTTGGTTGCAGTTAGGGAATCTGTTAAAAAGAAACGTAGCTCAGTCCTGGTACCTCTCCTCAACTTGAAGGTTGAAAATTGCTTGGAGATTTGAGTGTACTGCTTTTTATGTCTTAAGTGGAAAATTAAAATATATATATATGAATAAGAAGGGAAGGCATGTTTCCTAATATATTTGAAATATGAAACCCAATACTACTGTGACATTTACCATTTTTGTCTTATGCTTTCTTATTCTACTTGACTGTGCACAGAGATTATATGCAGTATACGAACAGTGTACTATAGAGGGAGCACAGTAAAATTTGATATATATTCTTCTGAAGACGTTTTGTTATTTTTTAGGTTAATTTACTTAGGAAGTTTGGCAGCATTTTGTGTGCAACTAATTCCAGTGTTTCATCACTGTAATCAGATACTTAGACCTTCCTTGAGATACTCGTGTCAGTTAAGAATTTTTCAACAAAATACGAAGCAAGAAAAAGATGACCCTGGAAATATTGTTTAAAGCTGTATGAAAACAAAATCAGAAAGTGAGTTATTACAGTGCTGATGGTTTCATCTTCGGTATACTCTTCCCTATATTATTACCACCCAATTTACCTCTCACCCAACTGCAGCATTATTAACTGGAGCTGCAGCCAGTTCATAGTGACAAATTGCTCTGCACAGCCCTAAATAAGGTCTCCAAGAAGCACGAGCTCTGGGAATTCTGTCTACGCATTCAGACATATAGTATGAAGGGATTAAAAAAGGTTTGTTTTCTTCTTACCTACTATCCTAGGGTGGATTGGAGGAAGCTCTTCCAAAGGTCATTTTCTCTTCTGATCAATCGTCTCTGTTTCGGGTCAAGAGATGTCTGGAGTTCTATGAGCGTTGATTCAAGAATAAAAAAAAAAAAAAAAAAAACCTTACACTGAAGAACCAAATCACATCACCAAAAATGCTTTCATATAGAAAGCGTTTAAAAAAAAAAAAAGACTGGCCTTTTCATTAGCAGTGGTCAGAGCAGCATTGACTGCTCCTTCACATGATGCAGTACATACAGCTTGTCAATTCTTGAGCTCAGGTCAGCATCAGTGCTTCTCTTACAAATATAGGAAGAAATGAGGCAGACTGTACAAATTTGATGAGTACACTAATAAGGGTACTGGAAAAAGCATTTGAAACTCATAAAACTTCAGCAGGGCTTTTTTCCAGCATCTTAAAAAAAAATCACGTCCATATGTGTCTTTGCTTCAAGTTACTACTTAGACTTTCCCCAAGTGGTTCAGAGCAAAAGGATGGCACTTCACACCACTCCTTATAATGCTTCTCTTTTTAAATTGACAAAGGAAAGAAAATTGTTCTTATAGTCCCTCAAATTGCTTTCATTTTGACCTACAAAAATAGATAACTGCATGAGCTGAATGTCTTATAAAATGACCAGCAACCGAGAGTGCTGACATCTGAATTGTCACTCTGACATCTGAGAATAATTGCTCCAGGGAAGTGAACAAATCACTTTAAAACTTTCTTGGAGTTTTGTTTGCAGACTCTTACCCAAAAAAAAAAAAAAAACCCTCAGAAAACTCATGTTTTGCTGTTACATGTAGCAGCCTTAAGCTGCACGTGGACTCCATCCATTGCAGAGCTGTCAACAGAAAAACTGAATTACTAGGTAGTTCTATTAACAAGGTAAGAAAGAAATGAGTTTGCCAGCGTTTCACCTGCATTAGAGAATCCTTATAATATAGCCATATTAATATGCCCATACACCAATTGGCAGGGAAGACTTGGTCCAAGGATGCTTGGATGCTCACGTGGTAGATATTCCTTGCATCTGGTGGTCATGACTATGGTGCCTGTACGCTGTTACACCTTCATGCTGTTTCTTATATAGAGACAATTTTTAAGGGGAAAATGCAGCCTTAGATCTGCAACAATTTTGGAAATACTACTCGTATCTCAGAGCCTTTTTTTCACCCGTGGGTTAAACCACTGCAAGGAAGGTTAAGGTATTCCTGGTCAGGAACAGTGGGAAGGAGAGGAAATCAGATTAACACAACTTTCTGTATCACTGTTGCTAGTTGAATTTCATTCCACCCAGGTAAATCAATACTGTGGCTTGCACAGCTGAGATATCGTGTTCTGAAACAAGATTCAAGTAGTTACAGAACAGAATGATTTACTCACTTCAAAGCTTCAAAATTATCACGCCAAGTTAATAGCAACTCTTCTTTCTATATACAAAGAGTTGGACAGGCTATAATAAGATGTAAAGAAGCTTGTACTTCTAAGTATAAAACATTTTCCCAAAAAAAATATCTTTAAATATGGAAAAATACCCAACTTATTGTCCAATATTTTACTTTATCCTTCCAAACATCGCCAGTAATTTTCTGATGATTGAGCTGCCCACAGCCAATTTCATCGAGATCAATTCAAATCCCTTCACTAATGGGCTGACTGGTTCACTCTAAGAGTTTGTGCAATTCATTTATCAACTTTTATTAAGCTATGACATTATTTTTCTAGCTTTGTTTGGAATTATACCAACATAAGCATAATTGGGTTAGTTGCCAAATCAAGTGCATCCAAGCTGCAGCTAGAAATGTCATTTATTCTAGCACGCACAAATAGTTCCAAAATGTCAGATGTCTGCATAGCTGAAATCTGCATATTGGAGTTTGTGGGGAGTCATATTTGAAGAGAGCAATATGCTTTGTAAAATTGGCTGTGGCTTCCATACAATGACCTCAAAGTAAGAAAAAAGAACAAGCAAAGTTCTAGTAACCTGCTTGTTTATCTGATTACCATAGGTGCTTCAGGCATGTCTCCCACAGACTTCTTTGAAGCTTTTGTGGCCATCACTGCATTTTAACTGACTGTCTCAGGAGCCTGGAAGATATTTTTTTGCTGTCCTGGCACATGTTCTCAAAACCAATCCATTTAATTTAGGCTGCGTAGCCGAGTATTCTTTCAGTGCTTGCAATAATGTTTTCAGGAGACAGGCACTCATTAAAGTGTCAATATCTGACAGACAGTAGGCATGACATTCGTGAAGAAATTAATAATGTAATTTTTAATCCACTTACGTAATAATTGAATCTTAACAGATCTTTCTGTATTCAGATGGTTTTCTGTAGATTTTTGTACACTTGACATCTCAGGTGTTACTTCTTACATTGTATCATAATTTTAACGCAGCACAGACTGACACTGCCAACAAATAGATGGCTTTGCCCTTCCCCCAGTTTTCATTTGCTGTCCTTCCTTGTGCCAGCACTAATGTTCATGCAGACATGACTGACAGCGGGCAGGGAAGCACTTTTTTTTTTTTTTTTTTTTTTGGCCAAATCAGCCCCAGACCCCACATTTCACCATTTCACAATAGCCCTACAAATGTCAGCACCAGCATAAAGGGGCTGCAGGATGTGAAATGAGCAGGTAGGAAGGAGGCATAGGCATGACTATGAGATGGCATGTGCCAGTCTATGCTGGGTTTCAGGACCATTTAAGGAAGGGAAAACAAACAAACAGCGCCAAGAATAAATCAAACAGGTGCTGCACACCACAGCTGTTCACCGCCAGCCAACTGATGCCTGGACAGTCTCCATGCAGTAGCAGCTCCTTGGCCAACTCTCCACTTTTTCTTGGCTGAGCATGACACCATATGGTATGGGGCACCCTTTTGGCCAGTCTGGGTGAGTTGTCCTGCTTCTGTCCCCTCTCAGTTCTTCTGGTCCCCCAGCTCCTCACTGGCAGGGTAATGTGAAAAGCTGACATGTCCTTGACTTGGTGTAAGCTCTACTCAGCAACAGCCAAAACAGAGTTATCAACATGGCTCTCATCCTAAATCCAAAACACAGCACCGTGCCAACTGCTAAGAAAAAAATTAACTCTATCCCAGCCAAAACAAGGACAATTATGTAGCTAATAATCTGCTATCAAGACACAAGGTATCTTAAGAGTTGAATAATAATATCCAAGGTCTTAGTACTTAAAGTTGTACCTCCTCCCAGTTATGAAGAAGAACTAGCCTGTTTCTTCATTTTTTTTTTTTTTAAAACCACTGTTAAGAAACAGAAGAACAAAAGGACTATGAAATATTCGAAAAACTCCCTTTGAGACAACGACCGTTTTGTATGGAAAATCGTGAAAGGCACATCTTTGAAGTATTTGAAGAAAACAGCCTAACCTAAGATAACAAAAAGGTTCAGGAAACCAGAAGGTGAGAAAGTTGCAAATTTTGACTCATTGTTAAATGCTTTTTGAGAAACCATTATGTGCTTATGAATTTTATGCGTACTTATTTGTCCTTCACATTCCTTTTGGTACTCAGGGAGTTCCTTCCACACAATATACTGATTTCTCCATCTGTTTGGCTGGAACATGATTATCTTGCCTTTGCATTCAGGATTAAGCGCTGAGAACTAATATACTTTTGCCCTTTGACTCTACTATTGTAATTCTCTGTACCTACCAAAAAAACAAACCTAAGAAAATCTCTCAGAAGCCTTTCTGCCCAGCAAAAGTAACTACTGAAAGTACATTGCCTTATGGCTCAAATCTTGTCACCAATTCCTCTCTAGTAGAGAAGGTCTACATCACACTCTCAAAATGAGAGCTGCAAGTGAGTGTTCAACCTCCCCAGTAAGACTTGTCTGTAAAAAGCAACCTTTCTGAAAACTCACCTGAAAAAATATGGAATTCATTCCTGAGAGAAATGATGAAACCTCTGAGCTCAGTGCCTTCAGATACAATTGGAAATCTTGTAGGTGAAGTTGTCTTTCCATAACACCACCAGTAAAACACACAGAAACAAATGAATCAGAGCAATTACACCATGATTTTCAGAGATGGTAGTCAAAGAACAAGCAAGCATGTTTCACATTCGATATGCAAGTTGTACCCAATGTACTACAGCAATCTTAAGAAAGTGGAAAGAAAAATTAGATTAAGCCTGTTGCACAGGATATTAATTCTACCAGATAAAATAATATCCAATATCATTAATTTAAAAGTAGCTAGAGGGAAGTATGTGCACACAATGATTTTGCATGCTTGTGCCACTTTAATTAAAGGGTCACACACAGGTTGTTTCCCCATGAAATTCACAACAGTGGATTACATTTCTCCATTTCTTTACATAAAGGCATCCACATAATTGAGCTACCTTTACAACAAGCTTGCAACCCTTCACAGCCTGCAGAAACTTCATAAAACTTCTTCCTTCTGCTTTGCCTCCTAACTTTCATTCTCCCATCCAGGGAATTTGTGCTCCACATGGCCCCTGTCAGGAGGTTTGTGTACCCTCTGTTCTCCTGGCATACAGCGTTCCTTTCCTCTCTTGTCTGTTTGATCAAACCCTCTTTTTGATAGTAGTAATTTGTTGTTGTAGATAGAAAGCTCTTTGGGAACCAAGGAACAGAGAGCTGGAAGAGACCCGGCTCATCACTTCCAGTCTCCGGCAATCTCGGACAATCGTGTGTCTCATGTTTGGTCCAGAAGGATCAGAAAAACATCTAGTCTCTGCGTCATAAGATAGAATTTTTGTTTGTTTGAGCCATGCAATAAGATGAAAAGCAATACTACTACAGTGCCTCTGAAAGAAAGTAAAAAAGACTGTGAAATTATCAAAACCTCTCTCCCTATGGCACTGAGTGGCTGTTCTTTACATAATTCACCTCAGTTTTGACCAGGCAAAGGGAGGGGTAGAGTGCAAATGGGATCAACAGTTCCAAAATTCAGTCTCTTCTAATATGAGCCAGTAGCTTTATGTAAAAGGTTATTTTTATTATTTTAGTCCCAAACTATGCCCTGAAACTCTTTGACAGCTTCCGAGTTCTGATCTCCGTTCTATTTGCTGACTGATTTTTAAAATAGAATTTTGAACGTGTGAAAGAGCTGAGCTGTTCAACCTGCCTGTGACAGTTCTCAGCCTAAAGCATCAGATGGAAATGCTTTCCATCTATGAAAACTTTGGTTTACCTATTGTCACAAGTGATCTGATAAACAATGAGGTGGCAACACTTGCTGACAATACTACGCTAATGAGAATAGTAAAGATATGGGTAACCATGAAGAATTTGAAAACATTGGAAGGCTGGCTGGCTGCGTGATAAAGTGGCAGGAAAATTTCAGAATCCAATATTGCAACGTTATCTGCATAAGTAAAAAAAAACAGGGCTTATTTTACATAAACTGTAATGGGCTTGGACCTGTAGACTGTAATTCTGGAAAGAGATTTTAGGATTATGATAAATAGTTTTATTAAAACACTAGCTGAGCATTCAATTAGAATCCAAAAATGAAAAAAATAGAAATCGGAGAGAAAGAGAAGGAGAAAGAAAAAGTAAAATAAGCAAGGAACCAACCAAAATATTGCAGACTAAGTCCACTCTCCTTCTGCATCTTGAATACCCTACTGAAGCTCTCGGAGAGGATATAGTAGAATTGTAACAAGTGCAAAGAAGATTCTGTACTAAAAAGACAGTCTTGTTCTTTCCGCAAAAAGATCACCAAAATGTACTGTCAGAGGGGTTTATGAGTAATAAGAAACAACACTTTACAATGACAAGAGGCTTTAAAACATTTAAACCCACATTAGGCAAGTCAAAATGGAAAAAAAAAAAAAAAAGAGAGAGAGAAAAAGATAGTTCTTCAGCTGTGTAATTCCTTTCCACTTTTTTAGGGGATACCAAAAGTTTTCATTAATTGAAGAAATAACATGACTGTCTCAGAAATTTCCTGATGCAGAGATTGCTGCAAGCTAGAAGCACCGACAGCTAGCTTTGTTAATTGTGTTTTTCCTTTAGACAATCACCATCATCCATTCCTGCAGACAGGATATTCAGCTGGATGAGTCTTTGGTCTGAACAAATACAGATGTTTTTGTCTTCTTTCTGAGAGCTGTAGTTCCAGAGCGCCTGATTCCACTGAGACATCCTAACAAACAGAAATCCTGAAGCAATGGCCAATGCACAGGAACTGATCTGCGTATGTACAGATACAGAAGTGATGCTCTGGCTTACTGTACTCAGTCAGATCTACTTACTGATATAAACACAATTGTCTTGACACTGCCTAAGAGTCAGATATCTATGTGCTGCATGGTGCATTTAGTTTTATTTCTGTGCTGAATTTTCCGGAGACATATATGCATGTTAGCCAACAATAACACTCAAAAAAAAAAAATTCAGAACGGGTTTACTCTTCCTATTGAGAAAGTTCATTTCAATCACAGTATGGCCTTCTAAAGCACAAAGTATTTTTCTTGAAAGAAATGTAGCATCTACACTCCATGTTGTATATGTCTTTTAATAAACTTATTTCTCTTATTGCTTAGATTACTTTAAATAAAAAGTTGAAGTTTTTAAGTCACTATCTAACATTTGCTTTCTGCATTTTAGAAGCGTGCAAATAGACTTGTTTTGCTTTTGTTGTTCAGGATGGAATCAGAAAAAAAGCTAGGTAAGTATTGGTTCATGTATGGATTACGCAAAAATAAGGGTAATAAGCTAGCAAAAATTACAATTGAACAGATTTATCCTCATTTACCATCTGTGTGTAATAAGTTTCTCCAGCTGGGAGGCTGTTAATACTTTTGGGCCATCTCTTTTTTCATCAGTTTCTGCTTTCTATCAAGCAGTCATTGTGAATGTAGATATTCTAGTACCCTGTCTTCCTTCCTTTATGTTTGCAACCCTTCGTGTAAGTTTCTTGTTCTTCCACCAGAAACACGGCTCTAAGACAGTGTGGAAATAGAAGTGTGACTTCACTAGAAGTTCAGTCCCTTCCACACAGAAGCAATGCGTACATTGCTGTTCAAAGCATACCACCCCTATTCAAGGTCATACTTGCAGAGCATTAGAAACCAAGCCATTAGGTTTTTTTTTTGGTCCTGTTTTCTTTGAGGGCAAGAAGAGAAAGAAGCGAGGAAGAAGATGCTCCAAAAGCAGACCACTATATGAAACGAAAATTTTGAGCAGAGAAGCCATGCTCATGGGATTCCACACCTGTGATGAACTCCTTGATAAATAAGTAGAACTTAATCCCATCAGTGAGTAAAGTGTCATCCTGTAGCTGGAAGGAGACACTTGAACTTTTTTTAAAAAAAAAATCACAGCCATCTCGTGTAGAAATAAGCGATGCCTGTAATTTCCTTAACTAGATTTGCTTCCTTAAGTAACTAAGTAAATTCAAAGGAAATACAATCCAGAAATGCTCATTTGTTTTCTATTCATCTGAGAATGTCTATTTATTGGAAATGACTTAGCTCCGTATTCCCACAAAGCTGAAATTGTGCATAAACAAAGTGGCTCCATGTACACACATCACAAAGATAAGACTGCTGAGTATCCCTGCTTCTCAAGTAACCAGTCTGTTTGTTCAGTGCCAGAGCAGAGGAGAGAGTTTCAGCTGTGGATTAGTTCATGAAGAAGGATAGAACCTTCAGGCGACAGCGTAAGTGGAGCCATTTCACCAGACTCACTTCCTTGCATCATCAATCTATGCCTCACTCTTCAGGCAACTGATGCTTCTGATCTGGTTTCTCATCTTTCCATTCTTCAGAACTCAGAACAGAGGACCTTAAGCTTACCGACACTTCTACTGTTTCTGTTTTATCTCTGGCAATGAGGTAGGAATTTCATTGTACTTTGAGGAGCTCAACACAAGAGTGAGAAAGTAAAAGTGTAAGTACATATGATATCAGATGATATCAGATCAGAGTCACGCTGTCATTGGGGAAATTGGTTAATATAGTGCCAGACGTAACTCTCAGAATTCACTAGGAGTAAGAGGAATTACAGTACACAAACAGGTGGTGTAAAAAGATGGAGAGAAATGAAACAGTGAAAGGACAGTTGTTTCCATAGGTTTCCCTGGCATCAAAAACTAGAGAAATACCAGTTGTGGTAGCAAGGAGAAGTGTGGCTACTGGTAATAGAGAAGCAAAACTCTGAATGAGAAGGTGATCTAGGAATGATAGTTGTTAGATGGTGACATTGTGGTGTATGAGACCGCAGCATATGAAGCCCTGCTTTGTGGGCAAGCTAAGTGTAAAGCACCTACTAAGCTATTTGGGTAAAGGTACAAGAGCAGAGGAGAGCTATATTAGGGTGCGGCTGAGTAGCAGGGGAATGACAATAATCAAGAAGTAAGGAGTTTTTCATGGACCACATATGCATTAATTTAAAAAAAAAAAAAAAAAAAAAAGGATCAAAGCCAGCCAGAAGATGGAGTAAATTTGAAGCACAAAGGTAAAGCAGATATTTTTGCAACTGTACTAAGTGCTTATCCCTTTTTTTTAAATCTTTTAAAACTATTTCGATTGCACTTACTCCTAGCAGCCTTTGTACACAAAATAAAAAATAAACTGTATAGATACTTGCAGGACAATTACTGAAGCAATTGAACAGCACATTCTTCATTTGGTTTATTACTTTACTGCCACCTGATACCAATCTTTTCTGCACTCAATTCCTTCATCATTTGTTTTTATACCATACAGTAAATTTAATTTCTGTTGAAGATCAACAGCCATGCTCTGGGGGTGCTGGTGTCCTTCTTGAAGCTGACCAACATTGAATCAAAGAGCAGTATTAACCATATTGTAAAAAGCTTGTTTCGGTAATGCAGTGATTAGTCAGCTAGGTATTCTTAGATTGTTCTTTTGAATTATAAGCTGTGAACATTAAAAATAGAAATAGCTAGGGTTTTTTTTGTCAGGCAAAATTTTCTTTTTGTTCCGTAAAAAGTATATTGTGATGTTAGTCATGAATCCAAAATAAATTATATATAGAGAGAGAGATACCAGCAATATTAGTGAATTCAAATCTGAAAATTTGGCATGTCATCAAATCGTTGATAATTCCAGATGGTACAGTCCCATCTGAAGCATGTTCAGAACACAAGTTCACCAATTACAGTTACTTGTTCTGAATTGAAGTGTTTTGAATTAGCGTTTTCACAAAGTGGTTCATTTTTTGATCTCCATTTAGTTAACATATAATCTAAGTAAATTTGTTCCAGCTGATCCCCTTTTGAAGAAAGGCAGTATTTTTTTTATATCAATGTATTTTCCGTGCTTTTCAAGTACTGTGTTTCCTGGACATTCCTGTTTGAGAGATGAAAAAACTGGCTGAGAGGTCCTAGCAACTGTAGTGCTTCTTGGTGGCTGACAAATCCAAATGTCTACTTCAGGCACATTCACTGACATTCAAGTGAAAATGAAAGGCCACATTACAAGGAACTGAGGGCGACTATCCTGTGGCCTTGGAAGATGCTGGCTGGGCTAGGAATCTCCTTGGGAGGATGGGAAGGCTCTTGATAGAGGGAGAAGAATGGTGCTGTCTGCCAGAAGAGCAGGCCCCAAGCAAGTAGAACACTTGTGAGACAGGGGACGGTTGTTGACTTATGCAGGAGGGAGAGGACAAGGTTTTGCATTGCAATCCTATCTCTAGGATGTTGCACTCCTGCCACCCTCACCTCTTTTTTCTCTCAGCTGCCAGAGCAAGCCCAGAGGAAGAAGAGGACGGGAGGAAGGTCACTCTAGGCACAGGTGCGCGGCCATTATGAGGGCTCAGGTCCTGCACAAGCCTCACTGGCATTTTCCCATAACGCAAGAGAAAGTAGGGCCACGTGAATTCTGAGAGAATTCCGAGAAAATCACCCACAGCTGTTTGTACAAGTTTGACGTACCGCTTTCTGTCCTTCCTCACATTCCTGGAAACAGCATAACCTGCTGCTTTGTGTGCAGTTGCCACAATGTACAGTTTTAAGCCTTGCTTCTCATTGTGAAATTTCAAGCATTCAAGGCTGTAAATAGGCCTTGCTGATGGAACTGTGTCCTGAGAGAATCACGTTGTTCAAGATGAAAAATCTCCTGTTAACACTGCGACATTACAATGCACGCAGAAAGCCTTGAAAGAGTCGTTGCTTGTGGTCAACTCAGAGAAAAGAAATGAGTGACACTTCAGATATCAGAGACATTATTCATGAGTAAAGGGACTTAGCAGAAAGCCCTTGAGAGAACACCACATCATTGGCCCCTTGAAAGAGAATATCAGCTACTGTTAAATAAAGCCTTGAAAAACAAAAGTTATGAAAGTGAAATTCTAAGAATTGATGACAGATGTTTCACGTCAGCAAACCAGGATGTCTGGGTTTCTAATTTGCACATGTATAGATATGGAGTCATACATCTCTTAGAGAGAGTCTGAAATTTATTGGAAGCATTATATGCAATAGCACAGACTGATTGTAACATAACTGCTTTATAAAACAGTGTGGTACAGTCTCACATCTCAAACCATAAGCCCAATCTGATCCTAAAGATAACAGTAGGAAGCGCTGGGTCAGCAACCAGCCTGAGAATACTTTTGTTAGCTTAACTTGCCCTCATTTTCAAAGAAAGCTGAGAACCTGAATGAGCAGGTGTTGAATAGGTGACCACTGTAGTGGACCTGCCTTTCTTTTTATGACAGGAAAATGTGCTGACTTGTCAAAATGGGAAATGCCACTGGCTATTCTAGCAGTGTTATGGAAAAGAGCACAGAACTTTGTTCTGTTCTGACACTCTGACTGCCTTATCTTCATTGGGAAGCTCCAGGAATCAGAGATAGAGAGGCTTGAAGCTCCATTTCCCCATACTCCCCTTGTTTTTCCTACAAAAATCATGGTATACTTAGTACCTCACTTCACATTCTTATACCAGCAAGAAGTGGTAGTCAAAGAAGAGTTATATCTGCAAAAATACCAAGGACCAGTCCTCTTTGACTGCATACTCCTGGAGAGAAGTTATTGCCTCCAGTGGCGTGAGAGGATTCATATTATCCAGCTGATCCTATTCTTGGTTTAATGAAGAAAATTCAGATAAGCTAGCTATTTATAGGAGCCTACTGGGAAGATAAGCAAGCTATTTATAGGAGCCTATAAGAGATACACTGGGAAAAGGCAAGTAACTGTGAATTGCCATGGATTTTGAGATTCATCATTTTAAGATGCAGCTTTTGCATTGCATAGGCAACACTGCATATACTTCAGATAAGTTAAAATCCTTTTTTAGATAAATGCTTATAACAATAAATTTAAATTTAGCAATAAATTAGTATATGCAATCATCCATTGTCCTTTTTATTTCCTTTTTACTTTCTGTAGCCTGAGAAACACTTGAAGGCTGCACGTTTTTTTTCAGCTACTTTTTTTTCCTCTCTCCAAGTAATCTGTTTTAATTTCTTCTAATAAATGTAGGTTGAGATGAGACCTTGAAGCTCCATGAGGCTTTAGCTGATGGTAACAGGGACACGAACTACCACAGAAATTTATGTTCCCTTGGAGCCTAAATTGAGAGCATACTGTTCTGAATTTCCGTGTCTCCTAAGGGGTTACAGAATTAACACCAGGTATGCATTAAGCCATACTTTTTGCAGATAATTAATGATGAAAGTGAAGCTGCTGCATTCATTATTTTATGTTGGTAGCTTTGAAAAGGTAAGGAAAATATTTTTTCCTGTTATGCAACGATCTGAAAAGCTAACACTAACTCTTAAAATGTTTTTTGCTTATAGGTTTCTGCATGAAAATACTTGTAGTGTTTCTTATCCTGTTTCTCACTGTATCAGTGAGCCTTCCCATCACTGCTGCAGCAATCTGTACCACAAAGATCCAGCACACAGAAACTGAAAAAAGTTTTAGTCACAGTCTTTGAATAGAGGCTATCAACCCTCTAATGCCCTGCTAGAATGTGGGCACTTTGTTACACAAATTGAAATGTTCTGCACACAATTTAGATGTTCTTTTTCATGAGCATTGACTGAAAATTTGCAGCATGCTGTAAAAAAAATGTACACAAACTGCCTATGTGATTGTAACACTACACACAGAGGTATATTTCCATTAATTCAAGAATTACATGCCCTTCATTCAGTTTTCAGGTTCACACCATGGCTTTCGTTCCAGCAAATGTCCTTTTAGGTGAAGGTAAGCAAAAAACAAGAAAATTCATGATACGTTTCAAACAGATGCACCCTGAAATAGTTGTGTATTTTTCTCATTGGTATGCAGAAGCTGTTCTTCCCAACCATTCTCATTTTTAGAGTCTTACATGGATCTGCTTTCATCGTTTCCTCCTGTACTGTCCACATATGGCTATTTGAAGAGCGAGTGCAGAGCAGGAGAACATTAAAAAGAGCAGCGAACTGTTTATCTCATTGTCCATGGACGAGCACTGACATCCCACGGAGATCTTTATGCAAGATGAAAGTGGCAGTGCTTCAAAAGCATTTTGAAGGAATAATGGAGAGAAATTTTCACCTTCCCAGACACACATAAGCAGCATAACTTCACAGAGTATTTTCTTTTGTTCAGATGATATGTCATTTAAAGTAATGTCAGTCCTAATTAAGTAGGATTTGGAGATTGTTGACCACCTCTGAGTAAAACATAAGGATTCTTCATTTTTAAGTTTGAGGAACTCCAGAGATAAATAAAGGTATTTTTTAAATTGTTAAAGATGAATACTGCATTGCCAGTGCTGTAGGGACTCCAATGACATGCTGTGCAAGATTTGAAATGTTACAAGACACAGATGATCTCTCTGACAAGGTTGTGATATTGCTCAGGTGTAAGGTCTTAATCTGTAAATCCAGATTTTAACAATCTTCCCCAGAAAGGCTTTTAGAGAAACTATTCTTCATGCAACTTATGTTTTGTTTAGGGGAAAAAAAAAACAACAAAACCACACATTGCTTAACATTTGAGATTGATATGACCACAATCCCATGGATATGGTATCAGTTCTCGTAGAGACCTCACCACTGTAAAACAATGAGCCTATAAAAAAAATAAAACAAGGCCTATAAATCATTCTTAGCAATACAGAAAGGTTAATGCATCCAAATATTGTACCCATACAGATAGAGTTTGGGAAAAATGTGTCTTGGATGAAGTCAGGGAAGGTAAAGAGGAACTTTTCTGAACAGTTATATTGTTAAATTCCTTCCTAAAAGCTGTGTGTATATGATTCTTTGCAACCCTCAACATCATGTTTTTGGCATATTTTCTATTGATAATGCTATGATTTGCTGTTCTATTCTTGCTGAGCTTTATACCATGAGCGTAAGAAACAGAGGAATTTCTAGGTAAACACTATGACACAGATACAGGTTTAAACAGGTAACAATTACTCCCAGCTGTGAAACTCAGGTTTGGCAGAAATATAGTTGGGAGCATCTTAATCTTTCTGGCACTTTAATAGTTCTGGCACTAAGGAAATGTTCAGATAAGGGCAAGAAATTGAATAATCAAAGCTTGGAAAGTTCTTCTCAATATGGATATTACTATTACTACGCCAAACCCTGGTACATTGACCATATTCACTTTCCTACTCTACTGCAGCATGAAATTACACAAATTTTTATAGACCAATTCTGGATTCCTTTTGAATATGTTACTCAATGGGAAGGCATAAGAGATTCCACAGTGTATTCATAGATCAGAACAGTAAATTGAGGAATGACGGATAATTTAAAAAAAAAAATGAAACGAGTCCGTCAAATTATGTGTTTTATGGAGATGTATATTGTACATGGCAGTAAAAATCTTCTACTTTCTACTAGTAAGAAACTCACACCACACTACGTTACAGGCATTTTGGAAATCTCACTAACTAAATATACTGTGCTGTGTTTAACATAAACCCCAAACTTCCAGAAACTGTGCGGCTAAACTCCATGCTAAATACCTCGTTCAGAGAAGGAAAAAGAACAACAACAAAATAAAAACCTGTGTGCTTTTGTGTGTTGAACATACATGTTTATATGTTCTGTTTATGCGCTGGTTGCATCAACCAAGGACAGAGTTTACCAACCATGGAAGAATGAGGAATACTCTCAAATTTGTATTTTTTTGTCAATTCAGCATAATTAAAATAACTAAATTAATTGTCTGCTTTGATTCCTGGGTGCTCTCTGTTGTCAAGCGAGGTGTACAGATACATATTGCTGTACAAACAGTACAATTTCTTGGTGCAGTTTTCAACCCTGAAAGTAGGTTTTGCTCCCTGTCAACCATTTTTTCTTACTACAATAAGTAATACAATTGAGACACTATCAAAATATTGATTAGAGATCTCCCTTCCCTACTTTTAAGGGAGTTTTAGCACAATATACTCTGAACTAAGATTTGTAAATGTTGTTTTTATAAAGAATTACAGTCCACTTAGCTTATCGTTTATCCCCCGTATCATCATTTGGGATGTTAAATATTCTTGCTTCTGTTGTAAATTCCACCAACTAGAGCAGTCAAACCAAGAGATTAAAAATCAAGAGTAGCTTGGCAATGTTGGAGCCAGCTGAATTCAGTGAATTCATTGAAGTTACAGTCGGTAACTAAGTTCTTAAACACCATGTTAAACAACAATTAAACACATTAAACGATAATGTGAATGAATGACAACAAAGCAACACATGAAAGTATTCCTTGTCAGTCTTTTAAATTAAAACTAAAATTCTACATTACTTTTAAAAAGAGGAAGCTGTAAAGAGTTAAAGCTGCATAACAAACTCAAATGTTGGCAATTTAATTTAATTCTAGCATATCTTTTCCCCAAACTAGAAAACCTTCCCTCCTGTCAACCATCCTGTCTCAATTCCATCACTGTAGGAATTGCTGCCTTCCACATACTTTCCTGTATTATACCACTTCACTTTGCTTGACTCAGCACTGACAAAATTCATCACGGTTCATCACGTCTTCATCCAGTTTACTTCATCCATGGTCTATTTTTTTTTTTTTTTTTTTTCTGAAACAGACCCAGCATGTTTTCCTGCTGGAAGTACTGCTGCTACTTCCAGTTTCCCCAGCCACTGAAAGCTGCTGAGGTCTGTTTGCCTGATGTAGCTTGCCTCATTTTACTTAATGGCATTGAAGCATCCTAAAGCTAAAAGGATGAGATGAGACTGAGATCAAAAGCGGTTTTTGAACAGGATAATGCTAGTTGTTGTATTACAGACCTCCCTCACCTCATTTATTTGCATGTATTAAAACTGAGAAGAAACAAGTTCAAGTCCCTATTTATTATGCGTTACGTGCCATCTGGAATTATAATGTCAAAGTAAGAGCATTTTTCTGACTACTGTCATTTAGCATATCATATAGCTTCCTGAAGGGAAGAGGTACAGGTATTGACACAACCTCCCTCCCTGCTGGGCGTTACAGCTACAAGCACAACACATCACAGAGCACACGGTACATTTCTGCCTGAAAATGCCTGAAAAATGTCATGTCCATGAGCACATCTCCTGAGTCTTCTATGGTGGGGATGTGCACAGGCCCATACAGCGTGGCCATTTATGGCAGATTGCTGAACTTCCAGCAGCCTGGGCTGAGCCACCAGTGTAGGTCAACTCTGGATTGGATGAAGTTGCTGAAGATCTGGAAATCCCAAATAAACCAACTGCCCAAAGTAAGACTCGTGTCAGGTAGCCCCATGTCCTCACCAGTATCTTCCCACTTGGTTAAAACCGCATTAAAGACAGGTGGAGAGGGATGGAAATAAGGCAAGTCAACAACAGTAAACAAAACTGCTCCCCACTTGATATCTATTGTATGTGAAGTGATTCTGGCATGAAAATAAATGATTTGAGAAAAACATTATTGAATATAATATTTTGATGCCAGAGATACAGCCAGTTACACTAATCTGTGACAGTGTCATAACCTTGAGAATTTCTTGGAACCAGTAAGCCTTCGTGCTGAGCATCATACAGATACCTGGAAGGGCTTACTTCAACTCACTGCCTGCACTAGCTCCAGGCATCCTGAGCGTCTTGGGTCTCTAATTATGCACTCATAAGTGAAATGAGGATCGTTGCCAACACGCAGTTAGTAGCACAATCACTGATGAAAAAGATGATGCTGTGGGTGATTTGGCTCGAAGCGCTGGATGCCTTATAAAAATTTAGATGTCATTAAGAAAAATCCATTGTTTTCAGAATCATTTTTCCCCTGCTGAGAAAGCATTCTCCAGTCAGCAAAATCAGCATATTAGCTTAGCATGAGAAAACCATCTTACAGCATTTATTTCCACTAGGATGCTAGAAACTCTAATGAGAAACTGAACACGCAAAGGGTGTTTATCGATGGAGGGAAACTGGCTTAGATGAAACTGATAACTGGAGGGGGAGGAAAAAGATCCTGTTCTCCAATCCCACAAGAACATACTGTTTAATAAAAATATTTAAGTCACAGTAAAACAGGAGATGAGCTGGAACATCCCTTGCAGTTATCACTGATAATTTTATTTTTTTGGTATTATGCAAGGTTGAGATCTGAAGTACAGGCTCTCAGAAGGGAATAGAAGAAGCTCATGCATCTGTGTCAAGGCTACTTGCTCCTTTCCTGAGATGCATCAGCTTACCCAGCCTAAACATGTGCTGCTCCGATCTGTTCTCCTTTGGAACCTTCCCAGCTGGGGAGATCAGGCAAAACCCAGTTTCTGAGCATATAACATCCTTACCCTTTTTTTCCTGAAGCATCTCTAGTACTTAGTTCCATCCTTCATTTATCCTACAGGCTCAAGAGAACACTTATGCGTTCAGAGATTTCTGTAGGCTGCTGATCTGGTACCACTGACTAACCTCGTACTGCATGCTGAAAAATAGCCTTGGCAGGATGTTCCTTATGTATGAAGCAATCCAGATTCAGAAAGCACGTGTTTTTCAAAAAATATCTTCCAGTATAAAAGGCAATTAGGCATCTCTGTAAGATGCGCGCCTGTCAGTCTGATTTGAAAAAACTGAAAACAGGAAATAATTTAGAATAATAATCATTTCAAATACAAAATGTAATCAAGGAGAGGGCAACTGAGATGAATGCAGTCTATTTATGGTGGAGGCAGGTGAGACCATTATGTTATCCCCATCGATTCAGCTTTGCTGTTTCCTATGAGTTGTTCAAGATTTCAGAGAAGTCATAGCTGAAAGCAGAAAGAGATCCCTACAGAGGTGTTGTTTTGATATTAAGTTACTGGCAACTTGCTTTCCTACCCGAATGCTAATACATTCATGAATTGATAAGTTTAAGATTCTGAATTTACCACTTGTGTAGTCTAACAAATTGGAATTTATGTTAGATCGGGAATAGATTAAAATCTTAACTTCCCTTTCAACTTTGACAACATTCCCTGGTGTCATTCCTGTTACGACCAAGTACCAGATTGCTGCTTTCCCTGTATCAGCCAGAGTTCGTGCCACCAGAACAGCATCACAGAAGGATTCCTCATTACTCAGCCTGCAGTGAGCCCGTGCGTGCTTGCAGCTCAAAGGGGCTTGTGGGTGGGTGTGTTTAAATAGCATCAGGTGTGTGAGGAAATGATGTAGATAATTATGTTACAAAACAATAATCAGGAATGGTAACCTTGAAAGTTAAGCAATGGCCATATTTAGACTGGACAAAACAGTGGGTTATTCTGTATAGTGGGACACAATGCCAATGCATAGTGTGGATTTTGAGTGTTTAGCTTCCAAAAAGTCCCTGACATCCATAATTGGATCAATGATCTTTTCAGTAAAAAAAAAAAAAGTGTCACAATATTGGCCATCTGAATTCTGCACTGATAAAAAGAGAAAACTGTTCTGCTTATGAGTCCATCAGGCCCATTTAGCATTTATTTTCACCAGACTCAGCCATCAATGTACTTGTTGCCTAATGGCATCTGTCAATGTAATTAAAACTGTAGTTTGATGGAGAAAAGGACAAGATCACTTGTTCCACAAATAACAGAGAAAAGGGGAAGTAAAGCAGCAGGTGGGACACACAGCTACCAACTGCCCCTACTAACACACTACACACACAGAAGCCAGGGAAATGAAGGAGTCAAAGAACCAGCTGCATGTCTTTAATTTGGTGGATGATGGTTCCAACTGTGTAAATCATTTTAGTTTAAACAGAAAGTAATCCTACAAAAATCTCTAACTTGTGTGATTTCAGCTGGGTTACACACTTACCCCTGCTCTCCTCAAGTTCTGATTTTAGCATTGTTATAGCATCTGAGCTCACTAGCAATGTAACTAGTATTTGTTGTGTTGTATTAGAGAGCTTGATCTTACAGTATGTTGTACTAGCTGCATTTGGAATAAACATATCAGACCTTCATCAGCATCAAAATCTCAGGTATGGACTGAAAGTTCTGTATTTTGTGCAATCTTTTACATTTCATTCCCCACACATACACATGCAGCGTAGCATGGGTCTCTGCGCTTTTCCTCTTCCTTGAAGGACATCAAGGAAGAACTTCCAGTATCATAAAACTGAGGATGTCTGTAGCTTGTTGGCATGAACTATGATGCTTAGCATGTATTTCATATAATGCTTAATACTTTCTTTTTTTAAACCTTATGGACAGAATTTTAATGATTGTTTTTGCAATACCAATTTGTTCTCCTGTAGCTCTCCTTTTGATTACTTCTAGCACTTCTAATTCTACAGAAATTCATTCTTAAATCAACAAGAAAAGCCTACATTTAGACCAAAGAAAAACTCTGCTGTTGCCAAAGACTTGGATCAATAATCAATATCATCTCTTCTACTATTGTATGCCTCAAATAGAGCCCAGAGGAAAGCACAACAGCTTCACAAGCTGCATTTTCAGAAATCTCATACTGCAATTTTTTTTCCACTCTAATTAAACAAACCTAAGTTACACTGACAGGTATGGTCAAAATTAAGCAAGACCCAGTTCACTGTTAGTGTACTGGACAGGATCCGTGCATGAAGCTTGATACAGTTTGCAGAATTGGGCAGTGAACCAACACTTGTTCCTTCATTATTTGTATGTTACATTAAAAAAAGATAAATTGACTTTTCAGAACCTTACAATGGTTCATGGCAAGTTGAAGTTCATTGCCATAGTGACTAGAGCTTGTTTCCCAAGCTTCGTCTTTCTCCAGCTACAAAGCTATCGCCCACACATCTCGGAGCTTGTTCTTCCTTGTATAAACATTTTAATACATAATACCACAGAATAAGTACAGTACATATTGGACTGGATTTTTTTGTGGGGTTTTTTGACATATGGAAAAATAAGAGTGCGAACGTGTGTTCAGAGTTATTGTGGAAATGCACAAAGACAGGAGTTTACAAGGGACTCATGACTTGCTCTAGCTTTCATCTTATTTTTTAAGGTAAGCTCTCAGGGCACACGAGCAAGGAAAATGTTTCACAATTTTTTTTTTTCTGATTTTCAGAAGTTATATTCACCTTAGACATTTCGCAAACTGACTTTTTAAAGCAGCAAACATTGTTGCAGATGCTAAGATGAACATGATCTAAAGGTCACGCTCCCAGGTTTCTGTTCTGTTTCTCCTTCACA
>JAOWBO010000070.1:23482398-23495813 GCA_028564985.1 Crax fasciolata
AGGGGCTGATTTTTTATATATCCACTTTTTTCCCAGGCCACCGATAGCAGGTATTAATTTTCAGTTATTCACCTCCTGCTATTTTTTTTTTTAAGTGAAGATGTGAAAGCTGAGGATTACGGTACAATGGCACAACCAAAAGACGTATTGAAAAAAGCAAGATGGGAATACAGAAGTGTCTAATAGAAATGACACACCAAATCTTGTTTGTTATGATTGTGCAGAAGATCAAAATATCTGTGGAAGATAGAAGTGAACACCAGACAAAGCGGATATTAATGTTTATTAAATAGTTACATTTGTCATTTAAGGCTGTAGATTTGACATAAAATGCGTTGCACATAAATGGTAAGATGCATTATAGATCCCTCCCTGTCACGTTTTGCTGTCAGTAAGACAGAATCTGAAAGAATAAGGAAAATCTTCAGGCACTGGGGATAGGGGTTGGTATATGCTGAAGTGTGGAGAGTTTGACAAAAGAGCGCATGGGAGGAACAAATATCAAAACAGAATGACTTGAGAAACGATAGAGAAACATGAAACCCAACAGCTTGCCCTCCAAAGAAATTTCGCATATACAGAATGAGAAGTCGTGCTGGAGATCTGAAACTGAACAAGAGGGTTAGTGTTGCAGCCAGGCATGAGGTGGAAAAAGTCTCCAGCAGCTTTTGAGGACTCCAGTGTCAAGTTGTGCGACCAAAGACAAAACTCCTGCTCTCAGTAGATGTCATCTACACCCTGCAGGTGTCAGGCCAGCACCTCGGAGAGGCTTCTTTTATCTTTGTCCTCATAAAAAATTCTCCTGAACAGCAACGATTCTGCTTCTGAAGTGTCTCCAGCTGCCTTTTCCTGCTGAGCACTCCCAAGTGCATGTGCTGGCACTGTTTCCTCTTGTTTATCAGGCACTGGGGCAAAAACCCTGGGCACATGTTCTCAGGAGATAGGATGAGATGGATGCTATGATTTGAGACAGTACCTCCAGCAGGAGAACGGTTGGCACAGGACTTGTCGTCCCACGGAGGATCTGTGGGTGGTTTAGGTCTCCGTGCTCCAGCAGACTCCCCTAAAGTCATGCCAACACCTACTGTGGGTAAACTTCTAATTTGGCCCCATTAAGTGTTTCCACCAAACTAACTGGCAATTTTCTCAAATCATTTTGTTGTCTTCTCCCCCTGGATTGGAAGAAAGTGATTTTTTTTTTTTTTTTTTTTTAAGAGGAATAATAATAAGAATGCACTGTGACTTTTTACTAATGGGAAAAACGTACCATAACATTCTTAATAGAAAATCATTGCTGGGTTTCTGCAACGTATCTCCTGGTGAACACACACACCCCTTTGTTAAATAAAATTGTTGTGAAGTGACAGGAGAATAATTCCGGAGCCTCTTGGTCGTATCAGCAACCACCCCATGACGAACCACACAGAAAAGGGAAATCTCATAAGATACAAAAGGGCAAGGCTCTGAAGGAACCTTCTGCCTTATAATTCATTTTATACATTCTCTGTTTTCAAGTACAGAAACTTCCTTTTTAATTGAGTTCTCTGTTGGTAAAGAAATACATGGAATTATAATGCACAAGAACACATTGCTACTGTAATATTCTACACTATTTATAAGACTGCACAAGGCACAGTTTTTGACTTTTAAATACTGGCAAACCAAATCATTTTCATTTCTTAGGCATTTATCCATACCAAATTTAGAACATATTAAATTCACCATCACTTCCTGAGATCTTTTTGTTCAGAAAGATATCAGACCTGATTCTCATTTACGCTACATTTACATCTCTTTTAAAGATGCCCTTCTCTGTCAGAATGGTTTAAAGCAACCTCGCTAAATAAAAATAGGGATAATATTGTATTTTAAAAAGCTGATTATTCAAAAAGGCATGGATTACATTGCAAAGTACCCTGTACAAGGCAGAGCCTCAGCTGGCTGATACTGTTATAGTTTCATTTACAGCAGTCAAGTTGTGCGGGTTTCCCTCAGCTGGAGATCTAGTCATGTATATTTCACGTAATTAGAGGTTATATATTTTAAGCAATAACACACAGAGCTCTATTGTGTACATTTGGCAAATGTTTCCACACTTCACTCGGTCATGGGAACTGTGAGTCTGGAAGCTAAATGTACCAACTGCAACCACACTGTAACCTTCTTTTCCATTTGGCAGATCTTTATTAAGCCATCCATCATCTTGGAGATAACCCAGGTTCGTATCATCGCATCTGAACGCAGAACATTACGAGGCTATACATAATTTATATAGACCAGCACTAATTTTTATGAAAAGGTTCAGGTAGCTACACGGGCTTTTTTTTTTTTTTCCCCTAATCCTGAACCTGATTTTTAATGTCATCTGCAAGGATGGAATTGTTCCTTGTACAGAAAACAAACATTCCCACCTCCCTTCAGATTCTTGACATACGTAGGACGTCAGGAGAATTTACATGGTTCACAGGCTTGGGACTGACAGTAAATTCCATCCCACTCTTCCAGTGAGGGCAAATGAAAATGAGGTTTGGGTTTTTTAAATTAAAAAGCCTGTACTATTAAAATCAGCTGTAATCATTTGGGATTAAAGGCCCATTTGTGCTTTCATTTGCTGTGGTGAAAATCAGACTTATCCCATTGTGCTCTGTGGAATTACTCTAGGTTTTTATTCTCGTAAATGAGAACAGAATTTCTCTCCTAATCCTGCCTTTGAACCTCAGTGATTACAGCCTGAATTGCCTCCCTGAATGAGACAAACGCATGTCCCCATTTAACAACATTCTACAGGTTTCTCAGAATCATTTTGTGCATGCCTCCACTGATTTTACAGGGTTGGAACACTGATCAAAAGGCGGATTTAAAAACAAAACCAAACCAAAAATAACCCAACAAAAACAAACAGAAAGAAACAACTCTTCAGATCAGAACATCCTAATTTTTTGCTGGGCTAGGTGTCCTCTGTAGGGACAGCCTCCCCGTGGTTCACATCGCTTCTAATGGTCTGAGATGGATGCTCCTGAGAACCACTTCTTTGGGAAAAATAATAAAAAAAATCAATAAATGTATCTTTGTACTACAGCACATAACTGTACAAAGAAACAGAACAAAAGATAGCTGATGAAAACCATAGGTAGTAGCAAGCCCAACTACATCTTATAATAAGATTCAGATGTAACTGCTGTGAACATTAAAGCAGCAAAAGGGGCAAAAATGCACAGCGTACGATTTCAAAGTGACAACAATCAAAGTTCCTTGGAAAAAGAAGAAAAGCATTACCCATTCTGTACTTGTTACATAATTGTGCTTGTCCTTGGGCACATTTCACCTGCGGTAGCACTTTCAGAGGTTTGCTGTGGAATTATTACTTCTTTATATTTTGTCATCATCATCACTGTTTATTTTTTTAAATGCGACTGGGCTTGCCTGCTTTAGAGAGGTTTTTGAAACATCTGTGTGCATGGTGGACATGGCTATAGTCTCATAATCCTCCTCACGGGAGCGGAAGTGGCAGAAGTGAAATAAAAACTGCAGGTCCCTCTGGAAGTTCTTGTTGAGAAACCCGTAGAAGATGGGGTTCACGCAGGTGGAGATCATGGCAGTGAGGTGGCAGATCAGGAACAGCAGATTGTGGCTGCAGGTAGCAACGGGCAGAATTTCATGGTTCCAATCAAACACAATGTTGAAGATAGTGAGAGGCAGCCAGCAAACTGCAAACGCAACCACTATTGAGATCAGCATGACGTTGATCCTCTTGTTTTCAGAGGATCTGTACTTACTGTCTCTCATCTTGTCCATCATGTTGTTCCTTTTTTTTAATCGAATGTATATCTGCAGGAAATTCAACAAAGAGAAACATGTGGGATAATTTAACCTACAACCATAACCTTTGCTAAGATAAACAAACATCAAATAGAAGTATGATGAGGGAGTTCTCTCTTACCTTTAAGTAGCAAATAAATATAAAACAAAGCGGTCCAAAGTACTGAATCACCAAAAGAGTCGTGGTGTAAGAAAGCCGGGCCGTGTCCAAGGGGAAGAGGTCCAAACACACATATTTGTCCTTATATTCATCAAACGTTATGTTTCTGAAGGGTTCATCTGTTAGCACATGGTAGATCAGGAATGGCAAGGAGGAAGCCGTGGCTAGGATCCATATGGCAGCGATCCCCATGTAGGCGTGCCTGTTGTTTGGCCTCCAGCCACGGGGGTTGATGATCAGCTGGTGGCGTTCGATAGCAATAAGGACTAAAGAAAAGACCGAGACGGTGATTGAGGCACATTGCACAAAAGGGTTCAATTTGCACATGGCCTCCCCAAAAATCCAGTGGTCCATTAAAGTATACACGAAGGTAAAGGGAAGACACATGATGGTCACTAGAAGGTCAGAAAAGGACAGGTTGACAATGAGGATGTTCGTGACATTGCGCATCTCCTTTTGTTTCAAAATTATGACAATCAGGGCCAGATTCCCGGAGACTCCCAGAATTATCACGGTCCCGTAAGCCAAGGCCAAGGTGAAGACCATGGCCAAAGGCACATGGCAGTCCTCATCCTCAAACTGTAAGATCTGCGAGTTCTTCTCTGAAAAGTTCAGGTGACTGGAACTGTTTCCCAGAGGATCAAGAACTGAAGCATTCATTCTTTCCCAGCTCACCGTGTAATGTTCCCAGCCGCTGCAGGTCTCATCTGAACTGCTCCTACACTTGGAAATGTCTGTCAGCCCATGTGGAGCCCCTCGGCAGAGCCCACTCCTCAATGCCGCATCTCCCTGGCGAGACCTGGGGGAGGGAGGAGGACCGGTCACCTCCTGCACACAGGCTGCCCCAGCACCCCAAAACCCCAGAGTTACCCCTGCCCACCCCTGACACATCAGCCCCTTGGCACCACTCAGCCCCAGGGCCAGGGATTGCTGGCCAGGCTGGAGGGGAAGGCCCCATGGGAGGCCAGCAGTTGTGGCTTGGTGTCCAAGGAGGGAGCAGGGGCTGCAGGCTGGGGAAAGGAAGGAAGCAGAGCCTAAATGTGGGTCTGCAGGCTTGGGGACAGCCCTTCCCAGCACTGCCTCGCCAGGACAAATTACAGAAAACAACAAGGTGAGAATCAACAGTCTTACACACCAGTGTAGGCTTTGTTTGATGTTTCACGTTGCCTTCCTACAAGTTTAATCTGCCAAGATTTCCTTCTCAGGCTGCTCTAAGTGCAATTATACCCAGCTATAGCATAAGGGAGGGGAAAACCCCGCCTGAGAAGTAGAAAAATGACTCAAAAAATTGCTGCATTCTTTTTTTTTTTTTTTTTTTTTTAACCAAACATGATGCTGAGTGACTGAGTGCCCACAGCAGCACTGACACTGAGTCAAAGGCAAATCAGGGCCTCTGAACTCCTCAATCTCAGCTAGCAGGGCTGCACAGTGAAGAAAGAACAAATCAAAATGAAAAGACAGAAAAATCAACAAAAATTAAACACTGCAGAGCATGTACCCACGCAACACAAACAGTAATACCTAAATAAACACACCCCTGTGCAAGGCCTCTGATATTAAAATCAGAGAAACTCAGGCATATGTGCCAAGGAAGGAAACAAAAAAAAAAAAAGGTCAAACAACCTGACACACCTCTGCTCCAACTTACCATTAGCAGCAGCCACCCTGAATCTGGAAGTTTCCCTCTGCCCCCTCTCCCATGTGCTAAATTTATTGCTCACTGAACCCTGGGGTTTGCTAATGAAGGCGATGCCACTTAAAATTCACACAAGTGGGCTCTGAACCCAGCTCCATATGGCAGCAATCACAAAAGCTGTAACAACATAGCCCACTGAAATGTACTTCATTAAAAGTGAGAATGGATGAGCTTTGGTCCTAAATGATATTTGGTACCAATCTCGGTGCCATCTAAGCCTCCAGAGCCAACTCTCCTGTTACTGGTGACAGAGATCCTTCCCACCAGCCCCTACTTGGGCTTGTGGCTCCAGCTCCTCCTGATGGCCAGCAAGAGGATGACCATGCCGACACAATGTCTTGTCACCAGTGTCACAAGATCGCCTCAGCTGGCCTTGCTGCCTGTCTGTAATCAACGTGTGGCTACATGAAGCCGTGACAGGCAAGGTAGCATGCCTCTGAGTGACACCTTTCTGGCAGAGGTAACAGCAGTGCCTTCAGAGAAAAAGCATCGCTGCCCGAGGTTTGGCTACTTTGGCTTTCAAGCGAGCTAGGCATGTACCTGAGAATATTTTTTCTCAGACCTGCTGTCTCTGCTTACTAAATTTACTATGTCTCCCACGCAGTCTGTGCTGGGATCCAACAAAGAAAAAGGCTCCCCCAGGGCCTCCTGAAGCATCAATTCTGCCAGAGCCAAAGGTGAGTGCTTCACCTGAAGGACAAGTGAGCAGGTGATGCGGAGTCAGGACTCCCTTTCCAACAGGTCTGATTTTACTCCAGCCTGTAAAATCACCATCTGGATTTAATCATGTCCCTGTCACTTGTACAACACAGGATGGGCAGTGCAGCCCTAGGAGCTGACGGGACAGTGGCAGGAGCAGGATGGGTGAGGAGAGTGCCCTGTGAGGAGGGAACTGGGCAGGTTTTCTCAACAGCCAGGACCTCATTGCACCCAGCAAGGGGTCAGCATGTGGTTTCAGGCTCTTGGTTTTGCTTTTTCCTTAGCCAAGCTCTGCTTTTGCTTATTTATTAAATACCAGATTAAAAAGCACCACTGCTTCTTGCCTTGCCTCTCTCCAGAGCAGAGACACAGCCTAGGACCACGGCTGGGAACCAGCTCAGAAACATAGCACTGTTTGGCAAGCAGCAAGGAGTCCTTCCTCCCTGCCCACCTCTCCAGAACAGACCAAGCATCAGCAGGATGCAGTTGCCTCTCCTGGGGCACGGTGCTGCTCCCTGTCCCCTAGCCTGTCAGCTCCTTGATCAGCTGGGACATCCCTCCCCTTCCCGGGGGGCTGGCACAGACTGGGAGCAGCTCACAGCTCTGCAGACCCTTGGGGTGACCCACAGTGTCTCCGACCACACACAGCCCTCTGGTTCTCCAGGATTTTGGTCTAAACTTTAGCACCAATGCATCTAAAGGGTAAAACAACGCACTGCGAGTTGACCGGCAACGCACTGTAAGAACTACTGGAGCTCTTTGAAAGGAAGCCCAAAATGCTGCCAGCCCAAACCACTCGCAGCCCGGCACCTGCTCCTCCCTGGCTCTCGTCACCTGCCCCGGCAGAGCAGGCAGCCCCGGGCTGAGCAGCGCGGGCACGCACCGGGAAGCGATCGCAGGGGAAACTCACCTTGCAACTGCTCTGCCTGCCTGTGGTCTTCTGAGGGCTGGAGGAGTAGGGAAAGGGGAAGGATCCTCCGGTACTCCTCCTGATGAGATGATAAAGATCGGTGGGGAAGGCTGGAGACTCCCCCTTAAAGCCAAACTCCACCTTATCCCAGCATCACATGATGGGGCTCTGCCGAGCAGATCCTGAAAATCTCACTGCAAGCGCATCACCTTTAAATTACACATCTGGGGGTGGGTTGCCTAGTAATTCCGAAATAAATGCAATTAAATATTGAAACAAAAGGGGAGAGGGAAGAGCGCAGAGAAAGGCTCCGGGAAGAGGCAGTTTCGGGCTGCCGGCTGGCAGTCCCAGCGCTTCGTTTGCGAGTTATTGCCACCTGGTGGCCAAGGCGAGTCGGAAAGAAAAGCTCTCGGAAAGCGAACGAGGAGGCGATTTTAAGCACGAGGAACAAGTCATGAAGTTCGGCTTTGGCTTTTTAAAACAGCACAACTGGCTTCTAGCCTGTATTTTTCATGAAGAGAGATGACCGGATTGACCAGAATTGTCAAGTGGCTGCTGTTTCTTTCTTCTTTTCTTTTCCCCTCAATCAGAAACGATACGAAACTTTTTAAAAAGTAAATTAAATCAATAAAGCTTGAGACCTCAAGAAACTACAGCTGTCACCACAGCCCTCATGCAGGTGTTCTGCTGGCTGATAGCAGGGACGTGGCTCGCACAGCGCTGGGGTGTTCCAGGAGGCTGGAAATAAAGAGCAAAGCTCCACAGGAGATGCAGAGGTGGACAGGGGGCGGCTGTAGCCTTGGCCAGCTCTTCTGCAAGCTCCAGCTTCCAGCAGCCAGACTTCTTCATTCAGCTGACATGAGCGGCTCTGCAAACTGCTCCCAGCTATAGCAGGTTAGTTTACCACTTACTGCACAAATTCATAAAAATTCATATTTTCCATTCCCTCTTTTCATGTTTCTGAAATAACCTTGCTCTCTCACACACACACAAAAAAAAACACACTGCTGCAGAAGATTGGCTTTAATAGCCAGAAAAAAAAAAAGCAGTGAGTTCAGAAGGTGGTACAGAAGTCCAAGAAAAGTTACCCAGATCAACTCAGGTTTACTGAACAGCACTTGGAAAATGCCCTCTCAAACAAGCTGTATGAGGAGCTTGGGATTCATTTAAAACAAAAGTCCCTGACTCTTCCAAGGGTCCAGATTAATTTTTCAGGTGCAAGGAACTGTAGTCATCATATGCCTGTTACAGGACAACACTGTTATGTTGTGGATAGCTCTGAAGAGAATAACTGTGTTAATTATTACTAAAAAGAAAAAATAGTTACACATAACAAATGACTGCAGTATGTCTTGCAGGATAAGTCTCCTGGGAAGGTTTCAGGATCCAGCACTGAAGTTTGTGTCTATACTGTATGTCCAGAAGCTCAGCTCAGCTGCATCCAGCCTGCAGTCCTCGTGTGAGCAGACCCCAGGGTTGCTGTAAACCTGGGCTCTGCTGACACCACCAGCAACCAAGGGGCTCTTGGTTATTATATTATGCCTCTCGAGCACTTCGGTCACATGTGGATCATTACCATGCACCGGTGTCTGAGCACAGCAAGGGTGGACATGATTAGGCAGAAAACCCAAAGATCCCACAGACAGTATATTTCTGCCTGAACTAGTAACACTTAGAACACGTAGAGCTGAGGACCCTCATTGTCATGGATGTGAACCATACCATGTAAACTAGTTATTACCATTACCTGCCAGAGATTGAAGATAGATCCTGCCTGTCACTCAGTGACCTGAACTCACAGCATGCCCTGAGATATTCACACTGCAGGAGGATGCGTTAAACAGAGCAGCGAGACAATGGAAAGGGCTCTGTGAGTCACTGAGTCTTTCAAGCACATATGCTCTATATATATACCTGCTACAACAAAGTTTTACAACAAAACTCCTGCTCTGCCATACGTGCTCTCTGTGCTGTGCGTTCACCTCAACTGACTGCATCTGTTGGAGCTACACCAATCTTCTTCTAAGCATTTCACGTGTGAGAACTGAAACATGCTGATAATCACTAATAAACAGAGACACTCTTTTCAAAGATTTGCCATTATATCCATATCCAATGCATGCTGTACTGTCAATGCTGCACAGCATCAGGCAGGTTCTGAAGAAAGCTCTGATTTTAGCAGTTCTCAGCTACTCTGTGCATCTCCAGTCTCAGCACCAAGTTGAGCACCTCCAACTGGAGCACCACGGCCACAGAAATGCCAAATAATTCCTCAGTAACTCTTATTCTGTTGCCAGTCATTGCCAGGACACAAGAACACTGGAGTAGCAAGACAGCCATAGTGTAAGAGGTTATTCCCCTCCTTGGAGTCCATCATTATTTCAGTGCATCACAGACAACCCAGGCTGGAAGGCTGTACGTGGTTGTGTGAAGATGTGACATTGAAAAAAAAAAAAAGTGCTATAGAAAGATCACAAGTATCTTAACTAAGGAAATAGAACAGCATGAGTAAAAGAACAGAGAATTTCTCTGAAGCAATAGCACTGAGAAGGGAACAAGATATTTTGAAGAAACCCATGGAAAAATATGCCAGGAAATCAATCCGTTAATCTCTCACCGTAACTCTCAAAAACATAAAAGAAAAGATAGCATAAAACGAGGATGTCACTTTCACTGCAATGCATTGTCATGTGTTCAGCTAACACTCTCTAAAAATCCACAGAGTAACAGAACACCTTGAGAGTTGCTTGTGTGTTCTGCTGTGTATAAAACAAATCAAAGTTCCAGTGTTTTGAATAGGAACACTGAAGGGGGTTGGTTGGTTGGTTTTTAACTTTTATTGTTTTCATTTTCTAGTAATGAACCGCAGTACCATTGAAAGGCTTTCAATTCACATTACACTATTCACAGGTAAGGGAACTCACGCTCCTTGGGGCAACAGTCAGTCATCAGTAGAATAAACAGATGTTTTGCTGTCAAGTACAATAAGAATAGCAGCAAATTCCCTGTTTGGCTAAGAATGTGTTTATTCTGCAATGACTGCAAATAACACCAAAGGTAACGACACTTCATTTGACTGCTGATGTCACCAAGGCAAGGAAGCTGCGTGAATAATGGTGTGGTTAATCTCAGCTGAGTGTCTGGATGCTGCAGTTCCGCTTTCAGTGATGAAGTCAAGCTAACTAGCGTAAAGCTACCCTGATTACATGCAGTGTTACTTAAAGACTGATTGGGATGCAACCTAAATTATGGCCACCTGGCTGAAATACTAACTCATATTTTCTGCTGTGGCCATCAGGAACTGAACTCATCTGCACTCATGCACAAGCTCCATCCGGCTTCATACAAAGCAGGGATAGGCCCTGTGCATCAGGGTGATCATCGACAGCCAGCGTAGAGCACCAGCCAGCAAAAGTGACAACACCTGTCAGGTGACAAAAATTCTCACCCTCCAAAGTGTTTTACTAGCTAACCATCAGATGTCCTGTCTCCCTGCAGATATCTCAACCATTACAACCTTTTCAGCAATCCACAGCTCACTGCCCTCATGCCCAGCTGCTTTATGCAAGGTAAGACCCTGTAGAAGGGATGGGCCACACAGACATCCACACAACAAAAACACAGCTGGTATTCTGAACAGCATTTTGTACATGAGTGGGACGATGGGTTCATGTGTAGGGAAAATTTCAACCAACACCAGTGCTTTATATGCATCTCACAAAATGCCTCAAACGCTGTAGTAGCCACGTCCTACCATTTTAGGCTCTTTTGCTGATGGACAGGTGCTCTGTTGGCAGCAAACTTTACAACAACAACATTAGACTCTGACTCACAGCGAGTTTTGATTCAGGGCGACCAATGGCATGCTGTGGAATTTGGAAGTCAGGCAGCTTCCAGCTTGATTTTTCAGTGGCATTCATCAGTTCTCACTGGCTTCAACTGGAGCTTTGAGTCCTCGTGTCTTTAACAGATAACGTTTAGAAGCTAGATTTTCAGAGATATGAGGGTGACTCTCACAGATCTATTTCTTTTGGGAGCATGAGGGAAAAAACATGCCACAATCAACTTGTATTCCTTATAATGGCAGAGTTCTGCCCTGTATTTTCTGTTGTGCCCTTCTGACTCAAGGATCTCTCTCTGATACACCGTTCTTTTTCGCCAGCTCCTCCAGAGCACGTATCTTTCATCATCACCATCTCTGCCTTCCTCAAGGACTCCTCCATGTTTCAACGACCCTACGGAGGCTGGTTTCTAGGGAACTTGTGCTATTATCTGTTGTCAGTCCTGACACTTCTCTAATGTCATTACCTTTCCTATCTCTAGATCACCCATTTTATTATTCAGTAGTATTACTGGCAATTCAGAGGTTCACAACCACTGAAAAGGAAAAAAACGCTAATGGCCTGAATAGCAATTGCCTCTGACGTACGCGAGCATCAGCGATGAATTGTCCAAATAGAGCTGAGCGAAATCTGGTGTTATTTACAGGTCTGGGGTAAAAGAAAAAACAAGCCCACACCTGCCAGTGCATCACTGGTTGATGAACTCTCCTGAAATAAGCCAACAAAACGAGTATGATCTTTTGTTCTTAGAGAAAAACACTTTGAGGAACAAACACTTGTCTTACTGACTGCTCTTGCCATGAAGCATGTAATTTCTGGAAGCTGCCTGGGAAACCACAGCAAGTGACTGCCCGCCTTAGAAATGGTCAGCATGGAGGAAGGCTCTTTTTACCTTACAAATTTACAATGGCATCCCACATAAATCATGGCTGTGGGATGCAATTTCCCATTTGCGGGCTCTGCCAGAAAATTCACGTTGATTTTTTTTTCTACTGAAAGACAACATTAGTTTGCTGTAGCCAGAACTCTTCACAAGAGCCTTACTGCTTTTAAAGCTTCCCTCATTCCGGAAGGGAATTTCCACATCAAACAGCAGGACTGGCAATGTGGGAAACTGCCCTGGAATGGGGGCACGCAGCTGAATTGGTCAGAACCAGGGTGGGTTTCTATCTTCAGGTCAAATACATGTGAAAAGCTTCCAAGCACCAACATGAGGTGATAAAATGGTCAAAAACGCTAGGAACTGCTGCTCAGCCCTAAAAAGGATTAATTTAGTTCTCCTTTATGACTAATGGGAGAGCTGTCTTAAAATGATGAGCTGGATTGGCACGTGGCTTCCCCCCAGCAGCTCCCTGCGCTCCCCTTGCACATGCAGTGATTCACCACCGGCAGTGGGTGGTGAACAACGCAGAAGTGCATGAAAGAAGATGGGACGCGATCGTCCTCGCTATACTGAACTCATCCCATGAAGACCGAAAATACTTGTTCCTTTAGCCCTCACCCTAAAATGAGCATCTCTAAAACCAAATTAAAGAAGGAATCTAAGTGGCCTTCCAGAGTTCCAAAGCTATTTTACAAGATGGTGGATCCGGATGGTTTGCTTTTGCGCGATGCGGTTTTCCACTGGCTAATTACACTGACAGCTTTTCTGCAGTACTCTGTTAACATCAGCTGTCTATGGTGTGCCTCGACAAATGGAGGAGTCATTACATTTCCGTGTCACATTCTGCCACCTGTGCTCCCGGAGACCTACACGTTCCCGGTAGCCCAGTAATTGGGCTATGATCAATGCGACTTCTCGTGCTGGAAGACAGCAGCTTGTGCAAACGGCTGAATTTCTTTTCATCTGTTGGGCTATGAAATACCCAACAATTTTCAGACTTTGAAATATTGTTCACTTAAAGAAAAAAAAGTCCTGCCTTTCCACTGATGGCCCAGAAAACATTAAAACCGCCCTTCAGGTATTTGTGTCTGGCAGAACTGAGTTACTCACCTTGGAGAGGAAAACTGATGGGGGAATCCATCACCTCCCACCTGTTCTAAAATAGCAGTAACGTCTGAAGAGTGGAGAAATGTATGGGTAAATGCCACCACAGCTGTGCTCCCACCGAGGCGAGGGGAACCAGAGAGTGCTGGGGCAGCCCCTGCCATGCCCTCCCCGTGTCCTGCAACACACAGAGCAGTTCTTCTTTGCAAAACACTATTCCTGCAGTCACAGAATCACAGAACTGTAGGGGTTGGAAGGGACCTCTAGAGATCATCGAGTCCAACCCCCCTGCCAAAGCAGGT